>CM076571.1:884025355-884417770 GCA_034641835.2 Pinus albicaulis | reverse complement strand
TCAATATTAATGACAAAAAAGTTCAGATGAACTTTTGGTTGTTCATTCTGGTGGCCACGAAAAAAAAAAAAAAGATGAGGCCCCTCCAAAAAACAAATTTCACAAACTTTATAAATAAATGAAAATCGAAACATTATTTTCACATATTTTTTCAATGGGACTGAATTTTTTTTTTTTTTGGGTAAATTTGGTAAGACCTCGCTATTTTCTATTTATAATTTGAAAGCAGGTTACAAAATATAAAAATCCACTAAATTTTCAAACTAAATGCTTTGGGTTAAATTTTTAAAGGAAATATTTTGAGCTTCATTTTTAAAAAGCAATTTTTTTGCGAATTTTTGAAGTGATTTTGTTTTAAAGTAAGTGTCTTGGGCTGAAATAAATATTTTGTGCTAAATTTTGAAAGTGAGTTTTTGTCTAAATTTTTAAATTGAGTTTTTTTTTTGGCGAAATTTTTTGAGTTTCATTTTTAAAAGACATTTTTTTTACGGAATTTTTGAAATGAATTTTTTTTAAAGTAAATGTTTTGGGCTGAAGTAAGTCTTTTCTGTAAAATTTTTAAAGTGATTTTTTTTTTAAATTAAGTCTTTTGTGATGAATTTTTAAAGTAAGTTTTTTTTGCAAGATTTTGAAGGAAATGTTTTGAGCTTCATTTTTAAAAGACATTTTTTTAGCAAAATTTTTAAGGTGCCCTATTTTGAAGTAAGTATTTTGGGCTGAAGTAAGTATTTTGTGCTGAATTTTTAAACAGATTTTTTTTTTTTTAAATTAAGTCTTTTGTTATGAATTTTTAAAGTGAGTTTTTGTCTAAATTTTGATAGTGAGTTTTTTTTGCGGGATTTTGAAGGATTTTTTTTGAGATTCATAATAAATTATCAGGGGCAATCAGATAAATTACAAGAGAAAATATGACCGAAAAAAGAAGTTGTGGGGATCGTAGAGAATACGGAAAAGAATATTACAAAAGAAGGATAGACGAAAGCTCAAATATTTAAAGGGAAAATCAACTTCAACTAGAAGTGTATGTGAATGTAAATATTATAAATGATATTTAAAATTTCACTAGTGTATTGTGAAACTTAATTTTTATTTGATGAACTAACTTGAAAAATATTTTTCAATGTAAACATAGAGATATTCTTCATAACATTAATGATGAGATTAAAAATGTTGAAAGACAATTTGAAAAATATAACAAACCAATGATTGATGTTTTTGTTGAAGATGTTGAAAAAAATTCAAGTGAATAAATTGAATTACCAGGTATCTATATATATGTCATGTGTATTATTGAAATTATACATATTTATTAATTTCAATTTCATTTAAACTATATTTTTTTATTTTTAATTATTTATTGAATATTTATACCCATTTTTTACATCTTATTCTCACATGTACAGATGAAATCAATATCAATGAAGAGATGTTAGAAAATGTTAACACTGACACATATGGAGATAAAAAAGTTGACCATGTTATACGATATCTTGTTAAGCTCATTACTGATATGTTCTTCAAAGATGAAAATGGGGCAGTTAAAACCTAAAGTTTAAGAAGTCTCTTAACATAAAATAAATTAAAAGAATCTACGACTCTATTGGGTATTCAAAAAACAACGAAAGATAAAAAAAATGAAGGAAAATGTGATACAAAATATAAATAGTGCTCTAAAATCAATTGGAAGATCTAGAAAGAAAAGTGATTTAGATGCACGTAGAGAAATACAAATGGTAGTCGTTTAATAAAGTACTAAAGATAATCGTTTAGTAAAATATATGGAAGAAGAATTAGGGAGCTCACGGAAAACATTGCACAAACATCGGAAATTGCGATTGCAAATAGATGTAAATGATGAGCTCTCTTATTGGACAATTATTTGTAGGCATACATATGAATATAGACTTGAAGAAGATGTTAAAAAATTGTATATGAATATTGGATGAAAAATTCACGTGTTTCACCAAAAGTAAGGGATGTGATGTGAAAAATAATAACAAGAAACTAGTACAAAGAACATGCAAAACATATCATAGACACCACTCAGATAGAGTTGTTCAATAAGTTCATATAAAAGAATCATGAAATTAATGTTTCAATTAGTAATTTTGTGCAAAATAACCATGGAATGTTAAACCTATCACTGTATGTGACACTTGTTGTTGTCCTTATCATGTGGAATTTTAGTTATAGTATGACACATTCCTTAATTTTGTTCAAACATTTTGGAAAAATTCACCTCCTCCTTCCACTATCCATGATTTCATATCCCAAATTCTATGTGTTAGAGAAAGTCATGAATTATTTTACTAAAAGAAATGTGTTGGTGGTAAAAAATGTGATCATTGTGGAAATTTTACTTTATTTCATAACAAATATCCTATTGTTATAAATGACCAATCATTGTCCAACATGAAAGTGAAATGGAAAAGATATGAAAATATTCATACATTGATTGATTCAAGTAGCACTACAAATACTAAAAGGATTGATTTAGAAGAATAATAATATTTTTTGATAGAGTTGAGAAGAAGTTTGGGGCATAAATTTATAAATACACCAAGCATTCCCATAGAGCTCGATGGCAAGACTTGCAATTCAAAAAATCCCGTGAAAGTTTTCCATTAGGGACCATTTTTTTCAATAGTTGATTTTGCAGAAAATTACACATTTGTTGCACAAAATGAAATACAAAGTGAATATTATCATTCTGACCAAGTCTCTATGCTTTCCCATATTCTATATAGACACGTTGAACAAAATGTTGATAATATTGAAATCACTAGTGAGAATTGACATGCTATTAAAAAATATCACTTTTATATTAGTGATGATCATACACATGATACACATTTTGTACAACATTATTTTGATAATATCTATGACTCATTGAAAGGTCGTGAAATAATTCAATGGACATTGGATATGGTGAGATGGATGCATAGGTCAATTCAAATATTCACGATCATTCTTTTTGTTGTGTCGTATTCATATGAAATCCTACATTAAAAATTGTTGGAATATATTTGAGACTAGTCATGGAAAAGGAGAACATGATGGTGCAGAGGTATGTATAGAATGAACACTTTGAAGATATCAAATGGACCACTCTGCAGCCTAACTTGTCTCAACTGAACAATTTGTTAAGTGGTGAATCATTGCACTAAGCCATGAGACTAACCCATCAAGGGAAATACGAAGCTACATGTACATATATAAAAATTAACTTGCATATATATATATATATATATATATATATATATAGAGAGAGAGAGAGAGAGAGAGAGAGAGAGAGAGAGAGAGATAAATTTATTATATGATCTAATTTTTATTAATTTTCTAATTTTAAACATTATTTATCACAATGATTATCTTTGATCATATATAAATTGTATTTTAAATAACATATTTATATTATTGTTTGAATTTTCCATATAGGTTCTTTTGGCATATTGGATTCCAAGATGTATATAGATCAATTGAAAATTACGTTGAAACAATAAAAGAGACTCAAAAATTGCATTCAATCTAGAACAAAGGAGTACCGAAATGTGTTTGCATTTGATAAAAGAAAATATTCTTTTTTTTTCTTGTTCGCATAGAGGACACACAATCCAATGATGTTTGTGAAAACAATATGTATGTAATTTTTTTGCAACATACAGAACTAAATATAATGGGAAAAATGTCAGTTGCAAACTTCGAAGGGATGGAATCAAAGGAGACTATAATATCATCTGAAGGTGATCGAGTTTCTGATCTTGTTAGAGAAGGTAACATTTCAATTTCTTTCAAATGATAGAGACCTAGAAATACATAATAAAATCAAGACCATGCTAATTTTAAAGTTAATTTTTCATGTTAATTATGATATGAATTTACACTTGTTTTATTGTACAGGAGATGTTTTTTTGTAGTTGCACATGCTAACAACCTAGAAAATGTCAAGTATTATTCGATGCGGTGTAGTGAACGAAAGATGAAATTATTGGAAGACTCATGATAATGGGTTTATATATGAAATATGGTCTATTATACCAAAATGTTATTTTTCCAACAAAATCATCAAAGTGAGAGCATTTTTTACTTTCAAGACTATCAACTCGATGTCATAAGTTGTCAATATAGTCACTTGGTGTGTGCAACTTGTTAGACTCCTATACCAATAGGTGTCATTTTTCATGATTGAATTGGTGAACTATGCAATATGTTCAAACCTTTTTCTTGTGCAAAGGTGTTCCATATTCTTAAAAAATCAAAAAATCAAAAAATTTAAAAAATGTAAAGAGGGTATACCCTAAAAGGAAAATCAAAGGGTGAAAAAAATAAAAATGGCCAAAAAAAGTGAAAGAAAATGAACCCCAAACAAGAAAAGGCCAAGGAAAGTGTGCAAGTTTAAATTCCACTGCTTATTGCTCTGATGTAATAAACAAATTGTGTGCAACTTGTATTTTATGCCACAATTTATGAATAGTCAAACTGTTTAAGCTTGGCTAGTTCATTTCTCAATTTCATGTTATAGAATAGAGAATAAATATCTGGCCAAACAGTTTAATATTGGCAGATAAGTAGATAGGTAGAGTTAATAAAAGGAGCTCAACAGTTTAATCTGAGCCCTTGGATGTAATAAGTGTAGACTTAGGTAGGCTTGCCATGTAAAAGAAAAAGAAAAGTGTGATAAGGGTTTTCCAGTCTAAGTGCACCCTAATAAAGGAGAAAAAATGGTAGAGTAAAGTAGATAGGGTAGGTAGATGATGTTGCAAATTTTCATGTGATGAATGATGGTGTTAAAATGTGTTAAGAATTTACTTTCATCACAAGTGCAAAGGCAGAACACTACATTGGCAGAATTTCAAAGAAAAGCAAGGTCAAAATCATTAATTTCCCCTCTCATTTTCCCCAAATATTTTACTAATTTCCCTAAGCACTAAGGTATTTGAAGATTAAAGGGGCTCAAGGAATTTCCTTGACTTTTGGAGGGACCAGACCCTCGGCCCAATAATTGAAAAGACCTAAGTACTTGAAACCATCCATTATCACATTCATTCACTTCTCAAAAATCTTTTCCTAAGTAAAATCCCATTTTACTTAGGAAAATCCTTCAATATTTCATAAAAAGCCCTCAAAATCACTTTTTATTCTAAGTTTAAGTGATGAAAGTATAATAATGCTATTTACTTTTGAAACTTCACTTTCTTGGTTATATTTAAGTATTTTGAGTTTACATTGTTCCCTTGTCATATTAACTCTAATTTATATATTAAATCCTTATAGAAATGATCTTATCCTATTATATATAACTCCTTTTATCTAATATCCCAAAAACCCATGTATTATAATTTTTAGCCAAAAGTATTTAAGTCCCACTTATTCAAATAAAAAACCCACAATATACCCCCTTTTGGCTAAAATATAACTTTAAATATTATTTCCGCCCCCTATGGTAAATAAGTCACGTTGATTTAATTATCATATAACAAAAATCATTTAAACATATATTTATATGTGTTTAAAATAAAAACAAACATTGCTCGACCATCCACTGTGAAAGGGATTAATTAATCCTTACGATTAATTAATAACCGGCCCCAGCCAATCAAATCCCGCCCGATGAGTTTATTTAATTGTTAACTACGTTGGGCCCGCCCCATTAAAACTCCGCCATATCCCTGTCCCGTCAACCGTCCGATCGACCCGTCGAAGATCTACGGTCATTATCAATTTCGCTGGCCATCTGCGTATGAAAGATAATGCGTGATGGACCAGCGGTATTCTAAATAGTGCTTGGATACGTGTCAATCGTTGTATCGCATCGCTGCCTCTCCGCCCAAAACCACCTTCCCTCATAAGCAGTGCGATGAAAACCGCTTACCACCTCCCCCCCATGACTCATCCTCTGTACCTGCTGACGTCATCAATCAAAAGCCCACCACCCTTTGAATTTGCAAATAAAACGAAACAACCTGCGTTTTTTTATTATATTGTGCACAGTGAACGACCAAACTCCCATGCAGTAAAACCCTTTTTAACCCAGCTGCGCTACTTGAAGCCTCTATTAACCAATTCGAGCATGGTTTACCTCCCAAAAATCATTCTAGATTCACTCCACAGACCTCTCAAAATAAAATGAAACCTTTTCTACCTCCCCTGCAAAAAAATTCTTTCTTAACAATTTATTTTGTTTTACAGGTGATCAAAAGACCACATCCTTGGATAAACAGTCTTAATACTAGTCATAAGACTTGTTTACTCTAAGAGTGTTATCAAATCTATTCAAACAGAGATGGAAGATAAAACATACAGTTGAAAGACAAGCAAAGGAAACAGGATATTAAACGATTTATTGTTGAAAAAAATAGCAAAAACCTAAAATACACATTGAAGGTAAAAGTACACAGTAAAGAATGGTTAGAGAGCATAACAGTTAAAGAGTATCAGTGGTTAAAGTGTATCAGGTAAAATTCAGAGTGAAAGTTAAAATGAAGTTACAAAGCAGTCAAAGGTAAAACAGTAAAAGTAATTACAGAGGTAGTAAAATGGTAAAAAGAGATGAAAATAATGTCACCAACATTGAATTTTATCTAAAGTGAAAGTAAAACAGTTAAAAGAACAAAAAAGTGAAAAGATGAAAAACACAACAAGAAGGAACATTTTTGTAGAAATTTAATGTTTTAGTCATTGTTTTGCAGAAACTATTGTGATCAATCCAAGATGAATTTTGCAAAACTGAAGGATTTTTATGTTCTTAAGAGGACCATCTACAAAAACCTCTCTCACTTTTCTAACAGCTATTATGGTTTTGGAAATATTAAACAATGATGGAAAGCACTTTTTGCAGAAAATACCAGTTAAGTCATCATTTTGCAGAGAAGATTGTGGTAAATAAAAAATATATCATACAAAACTGAAGGAGGTTTTTGTTCCTAAGAGACATATCTACAAAACCTATCTCACTTGTTGCACATTTATTTCAGAATGAGAGATACATGCACATCTTTACAGGCTATTTTTCAGACTCTGTAAAACTCTATTTTACACATATTATTTACAGAGCCTTTTATTCACAACTGGAGAGGAATTTGGGGAAACTGAAAGAGGTTTATCTTACCAATATATTAATCTACAATAACCTATTTCACTTTTTACATATCTATTACGGATTGAGAAATACAAAGGTCTCATTGGACCCCAAATTTGCAGAATTGTTGGAGCAGAATTGCACAAAGAAAGGAAGCAGTTAGTGACTTGGATGCCTCATCATCAACTAAGAGTTGGATCAAATTCGAATTCTCCTATTTTTCATCACCTATCCATACAAAATAGTGCCAAATAGATGCATTAGTTTGAGTGTCCTTTACTTAAGTTCTATTTATGTAAAATAGTTGGAGAGATTTGTGAACTAATATTGATATTTTTTCAAGATATTTTAGTTTAGAATTTGTATAAATACTTCACTCTTGGAAGTATTTTAGGTGGATTATTCTTCTTTGCTGTAACATTGACTTTTGGAATAAAGTGCTTTGGAGAAATTTCTTTGTGGCTTGCTGGATGATGAATTGAAGCTCAAGACTTTTTGCAGGATTCATGTGTCAGACTACAGTTCAATAAGTCATTTCTATCCTGTGTTTTAAATTTTATATCTGTTTATAATATCATTGTGTTCCATTTCTGAATAATTGACAAAAAAGAATAAATCAGAAATTGCTTAAGTGTACTCTGATTTCAATTGTGATTATTCTAAATGTTTTCTTCTAAACTGGTTATAAACAATGAATTCTTAATTGCTCTTGTTTTGTTGGTTTAAACATTTTGATTACTATTGTGATTATTCTAAATTTTTTCTTCTAAACTGGTTATAAACAATGAATTCTTAATTGCTCCTGTTTCGCTGGTTTAAACATTTTGATTACTATAGTAAAGAATTCTTAATTGCTCTTTATTTGTAATCATTCACTTTCTTTCTTTGAACCTATTGAAATATTCTTAATTTCCTTTCATCCCTTCAAAATCCATTCCATTCACTTTAATATCTAAAATTGTTCTCTGTTTGGCTATCTTGCCCTGCAAAGCCATCTTGTGTGTAGAAACTTAATCCAGTTAAGCCATCTTTTCGACTCCATAGCCCAATGGCCTAAAAATACTCAATCTTGCCCTCAGTTTGTGGATTCCACCATTCAAATTCAAACCAAATTTCTTGGACTTATAACTAGCCTAAAAATTTCTAAGAACAAAGCTAAATTTTAAAGAGAGAGCCCTCTCTGGATACAGATTGGCTAGATTCTGTATTTGAAGGTTGGTTAGTGGTTACCTTGGGTTTCTTTCCTTTTCTTACAACTTCAAGGAATATCTGAGTGATAACATAGTGGCGACCATACTGTGGATCTGAATCATTTTATTGTTACTATTGTTTGATTTATAAACTACAGACGGAGCCTGAAGATTAGCTAGGTAGCCTTTGAAATGTTTTTTCTCTACAATTGCATAGTAAATAAATGCTACTTCAGTCAATCTCCGGTCTAGTTTATAGACTGAACTTTGGTTTCAAACATTTCATCAGTTTCTCTAGTTTAATAAGTCTTTAAGAAAGTTTAAATCTCATATCTAAAGCCTCTTAAAGAAATCATAGAAGTTATTTTGAAAATTCATAAAAAAAACAAAATAATCATAAAATACTCAAAATTTGGTTTCCTGAAGAACTAAATTTTTCTTCTGAATTGTTTTACAGGTTTAGATCTGATCTATGATGGTGGACAGGGATCAGACACACAAAGGTTAAAATCATCCACCTGGCGACTCCAAAATCAATCTCACAATCAAGACTCCACTGGAGGAATGAACCTCAAAGGACAATATGGAAAGATCAGGCTTTCAACTTGGATCTTAATCCAAGACATTATGTTCTTTCTCATTAAGAAAATTTTTCAATATATATTGTATTTTATAGAAGATCTTAGATTAGTTTTTAGTTATTTTCCTTTGAAGATTGTAAGTAATAATTCTCCTAATCTCTTTGAGCAACTTTCTTATGAATCTAATGATGATCATTTTTCCAATTAAGAAGCCTCAAATAATCAAGACTGATCTTAAAATCCCTGTACATATCCCTATTCCATATAAATTTCCAGATAGATATAAGCCCCTTATTCTACCTCCTTTAGTCCATGATTTTCCTAAAAAATACTACAAGTATCTTCCTAGATTTGATGGAGAGAATGGTATCACTGCCCAAAAACATATTCAAGGTTTTGAGAATTATTTAGATTTATTTGAGATTGATGAAGATGATGTTAAAATCAGACTTTTTGCTCTTTCTTTGCAAAATAGAATAAAGAGTTGGTTTAAAAATCTGCCTAATGCTAGCATCTCAAATTTCCAGCAGTTTATCAAAATTTTCCTTGATAGATGGATAATCAAAGTTAATCATTTTGTGATCATGGAAGAATATAATCAATTAAAAAGACATTCAAATGAAACAATACAACAATTTTCTGACAGATTTAATCAAGTTTATTATTCAATGCTAGAAAATATTAGACCTCCTCATGATTCAACTCTCTTGCATTATCCAAGTCCTTTGATCCAGAAATAGAATTTCGATTAAGAGAAAGAGATCCAAAAACACTTGTGCAGATGCAGAACATTACAGTTGACGTGGAAGTTAATCTCCAAATCAAACAGGAAAAGTTGAAATCAGAAGAAGAGGAAAAGAAAAACATTGCAGAAGTAAAACTCAACCTTTTGGTAAGAAAACTAGATGAAAGAACACAAGAGATCACTATGAAAGATAAAATTTTTATTCAAAATCACCATGAAGAAATAGAAGAGGTTGATAGCCATGAACAAATTCCTCTTAATTCAAATTATCATAGATCAGAAAATGAATTTACAAATCAATATGAGGAAGAGGAATTTGTTGATCTAATGTGTATGTTTGATGACATTCCTTCTTTTGATGATTTGCCTAAGTATGATCATTATGATGATAGTTATGTTCTCCAAGTTCAAGATAGCTTTATAGAGCAATCAGAAGCTAGTTTGGAGGATGAAGAAATGCAGTTTCAGCAGATTGAAGACAGTGATCAACCAATACAGATAAACCATGAGAGTGAGGAAGAAAAATCAGAAAATGTGGAAATAAGTGAAGGTTCTTTACCTCTTTGTTTTGCTTCATTTCAATTCATTAGAGACAATTATCATGCCATCAATAATCAACAATCTTTAGGAATTGTGATTGACAACAAAGAAGATAATGAAACTATTGATCAAGATTTTTTAGTTTCACAATTGCAGTTACCAGTTCCCATTGAAATAAATGATCAAATGATAGAAGAAAGTTCCATACCACTATGTTTTGAACCATTTCAGTGTTTGAAAGAAATATGGTATAACATATTTAATGAAAAGAATGAGAAACTTGTTGAAGTTTGTGAAGTCTCATGGAAACCTATATGCTATAAGTTGCAGCCATTTTCCAAAGTTTTTCAGGATCCAATAGCAGATATGTTGAATATTGAAGGCATTCAAAGCATTCTTCTATTAACTAACTATGATTTTCAGAATCAAGATGATAAAGGATTCAACAGTCAAACATTACGATCCGTAGGAATATCATCACAAATCTTATCTGAAATTTTGCAGGGAGATAAAGACGAAAATAACATTTTAGATTCATGGCATGGAGGCCATCCAGAATAGATGTACAGTTGTTTAGATCAGTTAAACATCAGTGTATATATTTTGGAAGATCCTTTTGTACAGTTTCTAGAGTCAACAAAGGAAATCAAGTGTTTCTTTATCCTCTCATTTGTTGACAAGTTTCTAATAGCTTGTAGAAGTTCAATTTTGAGAATCAACAAGAAAATGCAACAAAATTTATCAAAGTACATAATGCTTGAATGCTTGCATTGGCTATTTCATTTTACTTAACTAGCAGTTGAACAGTAGATTGAGTAGGTAAATGAGTGCTAATAAGCTCATAGTTTTGAGCGTTTTTTTTAGTTTTCAATTTTCAGCTAGTTTTTCATTAAGTTGGTTTGAAAATTTTTGTGTGTTGTTTTAGTTTCAGATCAGATTTCTGGTTGCAGAAAAAGAACTATATTCAATTCTATATTTTCAGCCACAGCAAATGCATGTTTGAGATTGGAACAAGGCAGAAGATTTCCAACTGGGAAACACAGTTTGGATTGGATGGTGACTTGCTGGAGTTGAAGCCCGAAGAGAAGGCCCTAAGCTCCAGAGATTTTAATATCATACATAAAATAAAGCAACAAAAGAGAAGAAGATTACATGGTTCAAATTAAGACATTTTGAGGCATCTGACCTGTTGTTCTTGAATTTTCACCAGGAAAAACCATCCCCAAGTGGAGCTAGTGTTAGTCTCCTATACCAACAGGAGTCATATTTCATGATTGTCTTGATAAATTATGTAATATGTTCAAACCTTTTCTTGTTGCAAAGGTGTTCCATATTCTCAAAAAAATCAAAAAATCAAAAAATTTTAAAAAATGTAAAGAGGGTATACCCTAAAAGAAAAATCAAAGGGTAAAAAGAATAAAATGGTCAAAAAAGTGAAAGAAATGAACACCAAACAAAAATAGACCAGGAAAGTGTGCAAGTTTAAATGCCACTATTATTTCATTTTCTATAATAAGAAATTGTGTGCAGCCTGTTAAACTTTTGCCACAATTTATGAAGAGTCAAATTGTTTAAAATTGACGCATTCATTTTTTAATTTCATGTTGTAGAATAGAGAATAAATATCTGGCCAAACAGTTTAATCTTGGCAGATAAGTAGATAGGTAGAGTAAATAAAAAGGAGTTCAACAGTTTAATCTGAGCCCTTGGATGTAATAAGTGTAGACTTACGTAGGCTTTCCATGTAAAAGAAAAAGAAAAGTGTGATAAGGTTTTTCCAGTCTAAGCGCACCCTAATAAAGGAGAAAAAATGGTAGAGTAAAGTAGATAGGGTAGGTAGATGATGTTGCAAATTTTCATGTGATGAATGATGGTGTTAAAATGTGTTAAGAATTTACTTTCATCACAAGTGCAAGGGCAGAACGTTACATTGGCAGAATTTCAAAGCAAAGCAAGGTCAAAATCATTAATTTCCCCTCTCATTTTCCCCAAAGATTTTACTAATTTTCATAAGCACTGAGGTATTTGAAGATTAAAGGGGCTCAAGGCATTTCCTTGACTTTCGGAGGGACCGGACCCTCGGCCCAATAATTGAAAATACCTAAGTACTTTAAATCATCCATTATCACATTCATTCACTTCTCAAAAATCTTTTCCTAAGTAAAATCCCATTTTACTTAGGAAAATCCTTCAATATTTCATAAAAAGCCCTCAAAATCACTTTTTATTCTAAGTTTAAGTGATGAAAGTATAATAATGCTATTTACTTTTGAAACTCCATTTTCTTGGTTATATTTAAGTATTTTGAGTTTACATTGTTCCATTGTCATATTAACTCTAATTTATATGTTAAATCCTTATACAAATGATCTTATCCTATTATATATAACTCCTTTTATCTAATATCCCAAAAACCCATGTATTATAATTTTTAGCCAAAAGTATTAAAGTCCCACTTATTCAAATAAAAAACCCACAATATACCCCCTTTTGGCTAAAATATAACTTTAAATATTATTTCCGCCCCCTATGGTAAATAAGTCGCGTTGATTTAATTATCATATAATAAAAATCATTTAAACATATATTTATATGTGTTTAAAATAAAAACAAACATTGCTCGACCATCCACTGTGAAAGGGATTAATTAATCCTTACGATTAATTAATAACCGACCCCAGCCAATCAAATCCCGCCCGATGAGTTTATTTAATTGTTAACTACGTTGGGCCCACACCATTAGAACTCCACCATATCCCTGTCCCGTCAACCGTCCGATCGACCCGTCAAAGTTCTACGGTCATTATCAATTTCGTTGGCCATCTGCGTACGAAAGATATGCGCGATGGACCGACGGTATTCTAAATAGTGCTTGGCTACGTGTCTCTGTTTGGCTATCTTGCCCTGCAAAGCGATCTTGTGTGTAGAAACTTAATCCAGTTAAGCCATATTTTCGACTCCATAGCCCAATGGCCTAAAAATACTCAATATTGTCCTCAGTTGGCAGATTCCACTATTCAAATTCAAACCAAATTTCTTGGACTTATAACTAGCCTAAAACTTTCTAAGAACAAAGATAAATTTTAAAGAGAGAGCCCTCTCTGGATACAGATTGGCTAGATTCTGTATCTAAAGGTTGGTTAGTGGTTACCTCGGGTTTCTTTCCTTTTCTTACAACTTCAAGGAAAATCTGAGTGATAACACAATGCAATACATTTATTAGTTCCTTGTCGTAGCTCAGTTTCAAGATACCAGTCCGTAGGAACCTTCCCCAAAGTGTGAATGAATATGTGCACCGATTCTGGCCTCAACTTTGCACCCCATGCTTCAGTCCATTTAGCCAAATGTTTTGCGTGGATCGCCTTCTCTGGAATAGGTCTGTCCCATTTTTTTTTCTGGATATTCATATCACAGATGGATCATACGGGTGCATTCTTCTCAATTAGCCATGTTTCCCTTGCGTGTTTCCCACCAGCATGTTGGGGTTGGGCATAGCACTATATCAAGTGCACAGAACATTTGTGCTTCTGGAACAACTTTTTCAAGTTCTCCTAAGAACATGTTAGTCTTAGTCAGACCATCATAATAAGGTAATTCTCATACCTCCGAGGATATGCACTGAAGATATTTTTTCACCTGTTTGCAACGTAGTGCATATACTTCATGTAGCCAGTTCAGAAAATTCTCCAGTTCCTCATCTAAATCTAAGAAGAAAGAACTATCTTTCTCCCAGTTGAGTCTTCCATCGGCTATAGGGTTGATCCAATATTAATTTCACATAGTCATCTATAGATATGATCGAAATCATCATCTACACCCTCCAGCTCTATATATATTTATCCTTCTGCAGGATCTAGGGGACCACAACCCTGGTTCCATTGTTCTCAAATACCATACTTTTGCGCTTAAGATTGATGATTCCACCCATATCAATAGCCTAATATAAACCCAACAACGCAGGATAATGGTCAATATCATCCACAATCTATATAACTTCAAATTTTTTGAGCACCCTTACTCCTTCGATATTCACTATGACTTGTGAGAGCCTTCCTAATGGGATAATATTTTGCTGATTTTCCATGCCCAACTAGATAATAGACCATTCCAAATTTGGTTCCCCCATTCATTGCCAAGTATTCTTTCGTAAAACATTCGCATCAGATCCTAGATCCAAAATGACTTTATCCATCTCATATGCACCAATCTGAGCAGTCAAGCACATCTCCTGTCCAATTATTCTTTTATTCTTATATATCTTGTTAACAAACTTCTTCTCCATCCGAGGTTTTTCTTTCTCTACGCAGTTTTTGATCAATGCTTGGAGGTTCTTGACTGGATTTTTATTGCACAAAAATTTGATACAAGCCTATAGGAAGGGTTTTATCTCTTCATCTACCCTGACCACGTCCATAGGTTTACTTGATGTTGATGTTCCTCACTCTGCGAACCACTTTTTCGCTTCTATGAAGGTTTCTTTTTCTTGTTATAATTTGAATCCTTCCTTATTTTCAAGTGATTTTCAAATCCAAAGATCAGTATCTAGCTTTGCCCCTTTGTACCAGTGTTTGCACCACTCGTAGAGACAACATTCACACTTGGTTATTCTTTGCACAACGCAACTCTTATCATCTAAATTTTTTGAGTAGGATTCTGTGTTTTATTTTCCTAAATTTTCGAAATCAAAATAGGGAAATATTCAATAACTTGATCAAATTATCTACAATACCTATAATATTCTCATGCTGGGTTTGGATAGCTACGCGCATAATGACCCGCGTCTCCACAATTGTAGCAGATCAGCTGCCCCCTTCCTTGAACATCTCCTCCTCCTCTTCTTCTTCCTCTATTTCTGAATCCAACACTCCTAGACGGGGATGCTGGTGAGGTAGGTTCAGTATGCATTCTATATAGCTCAAGTCATTCAGATTGAAGCTATGATAGTGCTGCTTGTCATGTCCCACCAATCAGAAAAATTTTCAAAAAGGCTTCTTAAGCTCAGGGATATATTTACCAATCCTCGGACATAAGTCTGTCATGCGCATACCCATAGATTGAAAATTTTTGCACTACAACATGGGAGTTCCACTTGGTCTAGTTGTGCTCTTCAGCAGGCTTGGTCCTCTGACTTGCAGATAGTCATCGAATATGGGGAACTAATCCTTCTAATGTCCGACAACTTTGTAGCGTATACACCATACATCTGCGCATGCCTCCTTTCCTCTATCCTTGCGCAAACTCTATATTTATAAGTGCATTTCCTCCAACTGGATTTGGAACTTCTGGTTCCCAATTTGCGCAGCTGGTACTAGTGAATATTCTAGCTTCATTGCAATCTCTATAGCTTCAACGTTCATGTAAATCTTCTGCTGACTTAGGATTTGGTGCAGATGCGATAGAATTGTGGCAATAAACCACTCTTTGTGTTGTGTGTAATCAATAGTAAATCCTCCATATTTGATAGTGTGGTTCGACCTTTCAATCGACTCCCATACGAATAAGTTCAATTCTTGGTGAATCTCCTTAACCTTAGTTACACATTGCAAAAGATTTTTGTCTCTTGAATTGTTATTTTAATGTGGCTTTCATATTATCAATAGTTTAATTAGGGTTTGTCACCACATACCTTATCTACCAATCGAACACGTGGTCTTGAAAAGCAGTAGCCAGTTGTTCTTTCCTAAAATCATCATTATTAACCTATTGCATTGTCTGTACAACATCAATAAAAAACCAGAATTGGTCTGTATATTTGTTCCTAATATGAAAAAAATTAGGTAGCTTCATGGAGGTGGTCATCTCAGTGCTTGGTGGTGGAGGAGGAGGTGGAGGTGGAGTAGATGAATTGTTAGAGTTAGATCAGTTCGTGAGGGGAGTGTATGGGATCTGAAGTATAGCCAACGACCCAAGATGATCATCATATTGCAATACTTCTTCTTTAGAGTGCGTAGATTCACCCAAGCTACTAATTTCTGATTCTTTGTCACTATCAGATTTACCTTTGAGAGGACTATAAACAAAACCTTTTTCTAGATATACTCTGTAAGTTCTTCCACTTCCCATAGTTGGGCCTCTATGGGACATTTACTCAATATGACTACACATAGTACCCTATTCACACAATATCATTTTAATCGATAGCTTCAGAGAGCGCGGGAACTTACATCTAGGACCCTTGAAAATCCTTCATTCAAATTCAGTCACAAATCCTCCGAGAACACTATCGATCCAATGATCTACCGCGTTGGTGATCTTGCTGCTAGTCTTCTCCAATTGTTGTACCAACTCCGGGGTCTATTGAGTGATCTTGTCATCCTTTGTGCAAGTCTGGAATTAAGTGAGTCGAGACAACCACTCATGTAACTCGTTCACAAAGTGTAATATTCCAAATTAGCCATGAGCTAGTTGGAATATTAGTTTTTATTTTGCTGCTTTTTTTTATGAATAACAGGACAATGGAGGTCCATAATTCTCCTTAATAATGAATAAATCAATGCAAATCTGAAAGAGATAGATATTGGAATTTTAATTGAGCACCCTTTGGTGTGAAAAGGGGCTAGAACACCTTGACTGGGTCGACTTTGACAAAATCAACAGCGTTGTCGTGGAGGAGTGGTCATCAATGTGGGACAACACAGTTTTAGATGGATATGCTTTGTGTGAAAGTAGTGCTATTATTGGATAGGTCTTAGGGTTTGAAAGCTTATATATTATTTAAGGAAGAGGATGGAAGCCATTGTTCATTATGTTTTGGTATATGTTATTTCTAAATATATGGTCCGTTTAGACATATATCTTTCTCTTGCCATTTAGCTGAGATTGAGTGTTGTTTAGCACTGGGTGTTCCTGATCAGGAATCCCACCTCTTCCATTGAGAAGATCTTGGAGGAGTCTTGTACTACATTGTCCACTATCAGGCTTAAGGCCAAGCTTCTTCTTTCATCTACAGTGCAGATCCTATTGAGGGTTTGGTTTTTTTACAGGGTGCAACAAGTGGAGACTAAATCTGGGTCATTTCATTACTCATTTTCAGTGGAGGAGGCTTTCTTTCCATTGGGAGGATAGAAAGGAAGGCCCTTGAATTTATTTTTGGATCTCGGAATTAGGCCAATTTTTTATTTATCCCTATAGCGCAGTTTTCTTCCAGATCTGCGTTATTTCTATAGGAGGAGTTGCAGGGTGGACTGGCACACCATTTGGAGAGCTGGTTTTCTAGTGAAGGGTATCTACCTTTCACTTAGTGGATCTATTGGAGGAGGCTATTGTATTGATCATATCGGATTAGAAACACTTCCAGATCTGCATTTTTCAGTGGATCTTTGGCCCTAGGGCCTAGATCCCCATCTTGTATTTGGTCTTTTGCTGAAAACCCTTAAGGGGTTTTTCAAAGGAGGTTGTATAGTGCTCAGATCTATAGTATATCTATATTTTTAGGCACACATCATCTCTAGATATGATGTATAATCATTTTTTATATCAAAGCTTTTAAAACAGTGCTATAAGAGTCTTCCATCTTCTATATATAGTAACAACACCTATTATTGGGGGATTTTGATCATTTCAGGCTTGATATTTCTTGTTGTGTATCTTATGGCCCATTATTTAGGAATATTTTGTTGTTGTTATAACATATGAAAGGTCTCCATATTTTCCTCTTTCTTTCATGTAATTTTTTCACTACTATTTCCATGGTTTTGCACTATATTCTTGTTTTTCCCTTTTGGGAATATTATGCAAAAGAAGCAAATAAAATTTCGTGGACTTACGTTTAGATATAATTTTGTGCCAAATGTTCGAAAAAATTTTAGAGATTTTGTTCTCTTGGATCATAAATTCAATTATTTTCTTATCGATCCAATTTTTTAGTCTGTTCTATGTTGGATGCCGCAAAATAAATTCTCCCTCAAAATGATCCTAGTCCCAAGAACAAAACCATTTTTTGGCTTGAGGGGTCCTGACCCAAGTTCAGATTTATTTCGAAACCCACAAAACCCTCCAACTACTAGCACTTTCGGTAGTGATCTTATTACGAAGATCAAAGTCTCACCCAAAGTAGTATGGGGGGTAGTTGGAACTAGGTTTCCGCACCGTGACGAAGCTTTGATGTGGTGGCCCTAATCAGACTTAGTGCAGACAATATTTAATATTCCTAATTTAGATTTTAGCTAATTGGAATATTAAATTTTGTCTTCATTAATTAATAGATGAATAAGAGGGTATAGGGACACATAAATCCCATTAGTAGGAATAAAACCACTTCTTAATGTGAATGTGGATCAATTCATATACATAGGGTTAGGATGGATAAACCACTTCCTGGTGTGAATGTGGGTCAATGCATGTGGATGGGGTCAATTTGACCAAATCAAAAGAGCAATCATGGAGGTAGTGGAGACAATGGAGGAAAACGCAATCATAATGGAGGTTAGTGGCCATGTGTGTAGCATCATTATTGTGTGGGCCCAAGAGGGTGAGGGCTCACAAGCATATAAGGAAGGGGATGGAAACCATAGAGAGAATTTTGGATTATTATTATTTTCTTGTGGTTCATGACTTAAGCATGCTTGAGATGTTTAGTCGAGTCTACAGTGCTTTTTAGCAGAAGGGTGTCTCCAAGTGGAGATCCTAACCTCATCCTCGAGGGAATTCAAGTACCTAGTCAGGAGAGGATTCCTATTTTTCATGTGAGATAATCTCATCATCCAGCATTCAAGCCACTTTCCTACCCTCTAGTGCTATGCAGTCACTCAGGGACTTACGCAATCCAGTAGCAGAGTTCATCAGAAGTGGGGAAAATTCCATGGCATTTCCGCTTGGAATCCATCCTCAGCTGTGCGACTTGCCTCCTCTACAACTTGTTGCTTCTCCTATGGCACTACTACTTGCTGCTGAGGCTATTGGAAACGTGGAAGGCAAGGACCTCCAAGTACTGCAATTAATCCACTATCATGGTGTGGATATCATGGAGCTTTCTTCCTAGTAGCACCATCATATCGATGTTAATCTCTTCTCATACTCGTAGAGTAGCAAACAAGGTAGATAGCTCAACTATAATGGTTGATGCTATGATCTAAAGCATTCGACTATCCAAGGGGGATGGAAGTACCATACCAATTGGCTATGCACTCATCTGTCCAAGGCTAGAGGTTGTCACACTCTCTTGTTGTAGGCTAGCTTGCTTCACACTTTCTTGAATCACATTCACTTGAATTTTGAGCTCCTCGATGCACAACTTACTCCCTGAAGAAAAAATTTGTATTGCCTTCAATTTCGGTCCAGATATCCTCTGTAACCAACTTTATTGTCTTCTCAGTCTCTGTGAAGTCATCCTCAGTGAGAGTGAGGTCTTATGTGCCTACAAACTTAGACCCCTTCCTCTTCTTGTGTAGACCCCAGTTGCCTGAGAACCCTGCTTAGTATGCTTGGCTGTCTGTGTCTCATGGCCCACAGTGCCTTCGCCATTTTTGTTTTCTGCTTCCTTCTCTAAATCTGTCATTTCTACCATCGTAGTAGGCTCGGGTTCTGCTTCAGCGTCCTTTCCTTTCTGATGTGTATCCTTGGTGGTTGGAAGCTTGGTTGAAGTCTTCAACTTGAATGAAGAGACACCCCCAATGGTGCATAACTCTAACCAGGAAGGCATCCATTCTGCTATGATGCGGACTAGGTCATCCTCCATGACTAGGTACAACAATTCATACCAAACTCTTTCTACAACGCCCTTTGCACAAATTCACATGTTGTGGAACATGGCTTTCAAGTCTATAATTATATTATACTTCTCATAAAGGGTTGGCGATAACCTTGGCTTTTACTGAATGGTCTCAAAGATCACAGAGTCAAACAACACCCAAAAAATATTGTTCTCCATGACTCTAGCTAGAATATTCAAGCTCTAGAGGGTTGCTTAGTGCATGGCTTCGCACAAGTCTGGCTCAATATCAGGGCACTGTGTATCTTGAGGTGTCTTCCATTCGATGAGCACAATAAGCATCAATAACTAGGCATAGTAGAAGTTCTTCCCTTCTTTTAGGACCAATTGAAGTATATACCCTTCTAGCATAGCCCTGCTAACGCAATGACATTGGCTGGAACTTCCTTTGGCTTGTATTTTCTCATCATCTTGCACGCGAGGATCAATGTGCCCATCTAAACATCAGGATCATAAATTTCATGCATCAATAAGCCGCAGGTAGTGCGTGACACCTTGTGTTTTTCTTTGACATCATCAGCTACATTACACTCTTGGCTCTTTCCTCCAAAATTCATCGCAGCGTCCTCCCCCTAGTCGAAAATCTGGTAATCCAATGGATCAATGCAACATCGATCAGAATTGGCCCTCCTAGCCATAAGAATTCATCATGTATGATGGAGACCAGCTACCACACACAAATGTCATTAATTGGCCTACGCTCAAAGTGTATAATGTGTAAGAGGTTCAACGACCCAGATTTTTGCAAGCCTAGCACCCAAGACTTCAGCTCAACTCGTAATATTCCACTGTCATAGGGGATATTCTCCAAGTACATGGTGGGCATCAGCTCTGGGAATTTCTCTTGGTGTGCCAGGTTCCAGTCCTCGATCTTTAGTAGTAGGATTTGGCCGATTATATCACCTTCAAGAGGCACATTTTTTGGGAGAAGTGGCATATTGATATATGAGCGCACTTTATCTAAATCCTTCAGGACCTTGACTAAGGATTTTCGTGACACTACATGCATAGGAAGCCACGATATGAGATCTGAAAATTCTACAACGCCCTCTTCCATGATGTTTTTAGGCAAGTCTTCCATAGGCTTCTTCTAGTGCTCTACAGTAGTTGAGCACAACTTTGGGGTCTTCTGACAAGGTGCCTCTTGGGACCCATAGGACTTCCCCTTCTTAATTTGTACTGGCGCAGGGGTCTCTTTAGTGGGCATCGCAGACGAGGTGGGCTTAGTGGTAGTCATTTTGGGTGGAATTAGGTGACCCAAACCTTGATCGCACAACTCCTCTTCAGTTTATTGTGTTTCCATTTTATTGTGTTTTGTATTATTGTCTTTTCCTATTTGAAATATTACATAATAAAACAACTATGTGCATGCACAATCAATAGATCTAACCCTTCTGCATATTATCCCATAATACTGCATTTTGCACACAGTAATTAAGTATACTTTATTCAAATCTACTTATCTAACATCAACTAATATTCACACAAAGGTGCAATTGATCAATCACAGAAGTAAATACACAACACATAACAGATTTAGATCTTAAAGAAAATACCATAATCAAGACAGTCAATCATATAAGAATCCAGGTTCGCCAAAACTTCTTCTTTATTAAGAGATATGAAATTCAGTACACTCAATCCTTTTGCTCACACAACAGCAGAATCTGCACATAGCTCAAGATTTAGGTCTCCACAAACACATCCAACAGGAGCCTTTCTACCCAAACAAACCCAGACTTAGATCAAAAAATTAACAACACATTCATATCCGATATATAATCCTTACTCGACTCAATCCTTACATATTTATGCTATCATAGGAATGCACATAACATGGTCCCAAACCATGGTTTGAAACTCATGCTTTTTCCTGTTAAACCCATTACAATTATTAAGGGACTTTGAAACACCCCAAAGCCCCTTTAACTATTTGTGCGCAACATGTATAACAAAAATTAGATAAAATTAACCAAAAAATAAGCCCCAGGGGACCCCCGCTCCAATAGTTTTCTATTCAAAAACTTCAGCATTATATCCTTATGTGTACCACTAGAGTTGTGATCAATTCCAACCCCATGAACTTCCTGTTGAGTCGATGAATCATCAATGGCAAGTATTCCTGTTGGATCGTCATTCTTCAAGAATTTGATCTCGAGTTTGTAACACCCAAGAGTAAGAAAGGTTTGGCCCTTGCTAAATTCATTTCCGAATTTCCTACTAGTGTGCTAGATCTGCCGGTCAATGACGATCTTCCAGATGAGTGCTTGTTCGCCATCACCTCAGACGATCCTTGGTATGGTGGCATCCTCACTTATTTGAGAACCTAGAAATTCACCCCCATCATAACCATGATGCTTGATAGTGTACTCGACCTCCAACCCCTCACTACCTCCTCATCGGTGATGATCTTTATCATCGTGATGTCAACACTGTATTTTATTGTTGTCTCAATCATGCTGAAGATGAGAAAGTGCCCAATGGCTACCATGGTGGTACTTGTGCTGGTCATATCCTTATAATGGCCATTGCCAAAAAAATAATACACATTGGTCATTTTTTTCCTTCTCTCTTTATCAATTGCATTGAGGTGGTCTAAGATTGTCCCAATTGTCACTTATTCACCCCTAAGGTGAGAGCTCCACCTTCTCCCCTCCATCTTGTCATCCCAGTTGGTCCTTTCTGTAAATGGATTATTGACTTCATGGAGTGTCGACCCCCATCTACTAATAACCACAAGTATATTATCATGGCCATCGAGTATTTTACCAATTGGGCTAAAGCCATGCCTACATTCAATAACATCACAACTACTACATCCCTATTATTTTACAACCATGTTATCGCTCGATTCATGGTTCCAAAACAATTGGTTTCTGACCATGGCCGACACTTCAAAGATGATATATCTCATGATATATCCTCTCTTCTAGGATTTTAACATCAATCTTCATCGTCTTAGTACTCCCAAGGAAATGGAAAAATTGAAGCAGTCAATAAAATCCTTAAAACTATGCTTTAACAGATGGTGAATAAACACAATATCAACTGACTTCTTATGCTCTTCCCTAATTTTTGGGCCTATAGAACCTTTGTTAAAATCACTAGTGGGTTTACTCCTTTCCACCTTGTTTTTGGAGAGGAGGCAGTCTTACCAATCGAGTGTGAAATCTCCTCCCTCCACCTTGTTGTCAAACTCCTCTCGGACACCTAACCTTTATAACAATGAATTATCATGCTTGAGCGTGCCAATGAATACTATCGTGTTGAATTTAAAGCTATTTAAGCATCTAAAAAGCACACCAAAGCTCAGTATAAATGGAAAGTCCACCCCCATAACTTTCGTGAGGGTGACCTTGTTATTTTTTATGACCAAGCTCATGATGTCTTAAGGCATGTGAAGTTTGAATCAATATGGCTAGGTCCTTAAATCACTTTTAAATTTCTGGGGAAGGGGGAATACCTATTAGAGGATTTTGAAGGCCAAATCCTTCCTAACCCTTGTAATTCACTCTACCTAAATAAAACTTTACCCATAGCATTTCCCATTGAAATTCATGTATATTTTTATTTTCTCCATTTAGGTAGCTTGCATTCCCCCCCATCGTCTCATACATTGTCTTCTTGCATATTTCAGATGGATCCATCATCCACACCTCATATCCCTTATGTTGATGGTGTGATTTTCCTCTCTAGGAATCTTGCCTCGGTAGCTTGGGACATTTTTACCACTCTGCATTCGTTATTTCACTCCAACGATGCATGCATTGGATCTACCACCAATAACGAGACTGAATATGATGTTGTCATAGGCTTGTGAAATGGTGCCCTTGATCGTAGTATCCTTCACCTTCATGTTTGTCTTGATTTATTTCTACTTTCCATGAAATTGAATGGTGTTTATCATGTTCATAATCCTATCCTATTTAGAAAATATCTATGATTTAAGATTTTGGCACATTAATTTGAATTTATTACATTCACTCATGTTTAAGAGCCCAAAATCACTATGTAGATACCATTTCCAATAAAATTCTAGATTGGCATTTATCACATGAATATACAAGAAGGAAACCATAAACATCAACAAATGGAAAACCACAATCATCACAAAATGATGCATAATCATATTATGTATCATAATATTAAACATATAAGTGTTTGAAGTCCACTACTTTAAATACATACAACAATCCCATAGCATGTTACAATACAAAAAATGGGACCCACATGTCCCTATCCCTACTCAATATCATATGGAGGCTCTTGATCCAATGCCTCCATACCACCTATTCATGGATCTTGAACTTCCTGACTAGACATATTATGCATCGTGTGATACCTTGTCACTCTGAGGGAAGACCAGTGCACTCATATGTATACTAATATTATAACTCATGCCACTCGCATTTTGTCACCCCAGCCAGTAGAATGTTGAAACTACGATGGAGGTCCTCTAGTATAGAATCATTGTCTTGTCTCTATCATGACGTCGATCTCCCCTGGTCTGCAACCTCAAGTGCTGTGTATCACCTGATATATATTGTTGTTTTCACCGATGATATATCTGCATACCATAATCTAGTAAATCCTACCACATATATACATTTTCTAAACATTACATGAAACCAAAAATATAGTAACTTTCACTTACCATTTTTATGCCATGCTCATATTGGCGGTAGTGGCAAGTTAGGATCCCCCTGATAGTTCATTCCACTATACAGATAGTCATCTCTATACAATGGCATATGATCTCAATGTGAAAATAACTTAGGTTGAAAAAATCGTCCACTCCCCCTCCTCCACCTCGTGAGAGTAGATGCCCACAGTTGTGCATCCTGGGCTCCTATGGCCCCCCATCATGAATATATACATGTGGATGGATGGTCTGGGTCTTCTCAAAGAAGAATGAGCATATAAATATCCCAAATGAATAACTATCCTTGGTTCGTCACCTGATTTATCTCAGTTTTTGTATCAACGACGATAACATCATTTGGGCCCACCGATAGTAGGTCCATGATAGCACAGTTTCCACAAGATTTAAGGCCTTCTCCTCCACTCCAAATTCTCCAAAACTCAATATGAAAATGAGTTGGATTTTGGGGCAAGAATTTCTTTTATAAGAAAAAACCTAGATTTTTTTTCGCCCATTGTGACCAAACCATAGCTCAGTTTAACAAACCATTACCAACATTGGAAGACTCTCACCAGTTTATATAATGGGACTTCCTTTATTTTTGGTAATTTGACACTTCACCCAAAATCCATTTCTTCCACGAAGTTTCACTTTATCGCTAACTAAAACCGAATTTCTCCATATGTGCTACCTATACTTTGGTACCCCTTTTCCTTGGCACTTATCAACTCATGTGTCAATTTTTTTCATGATTAATCCGTATTTACTCATGATTTTATGGTCCCCCTAGGCCTATCCCATGTGGTAGCATCATCGAGTCACGCTTAATCAAAGCATCTTATGTGAGTCACCCTTGTAGTCATTGAGTCTGTTACACATCCCATTGAGTCCTGATATAATATTCCATCCATATTTGCATCACATTCATCCATTTTTTCTCATTTTCGCATGTAGCTATACTTTTTTGTCTCTGAAAAGCCTTCGTCTGAGTAATTTAACATCCCCTTATAAATCGATTCAGTCACTACCAGGTTAACCATGCAAAGGGAATCATCATTGCTCTTTTACTTTGTTGTTTCTAATGTTCTCAACTCCAACTCATTATCACACAATTAAGAATCGCACACTTGATGATCTAGTGATCCAACATATTGTCTTACTGATTCCTGGGTGTGTGTGAGAGTTTTCAGACCTCATGAAGGGGTGGCCCTTCAGGTAGCCCCCCACATGCTCGAACGACATCATATTTTGATCCACCTCAGATGTAGTTCAAAAGATATGATGGGTTCAGTTCCAATCCCTTGTAGCACCCACAACATGCATGTATCCATTATATGATCCACTCAGATATTCTGAGCCCTTTCCTATTCAACAGGGCTTCTTTGATTTTGGTTCCCCCTCCCCATGTCAGCATGAGAGGAATTATGTCTCATGTAATTAGATGTTATTTTATTTAGTCTTGACCTATGTTTTTTAGGTGAATTATGTATATGGGATTCATTGTATTATGTCCTAGCCCATTGATGCCAGTGTATCATGTATCATGTATCATGTAATTTCTAGCTTAGTCCCAAATTGTTGGGCTTACCATTAATATTTGTACTCAGTTATCTCGGTGGGTACACCTTCCAAGAAATTTCACACTAACATAGAGATGAAAATGAAGAAAAAAGGAAAAATTAAATGAAGAGACTGGACATCAATGATAAAAAGGCATCCAAGAAATAGTTCACAACATTTGTCAATTCTAGCTTCGAATCACTTTGAGAAATAGAGCTCTAAGAGAAGGAAGAGGAAGCACTTGGACAAGAAAGAAAGCAAAGGAAAATAGCAGAGCACAAGGAAAATATTGGAAAATCAACTACAACATCTGTACATTGCAAGTAATAGGTTGCATGTGTGATTTTATGGTTATGATTGTAATGCATGGTACATGCATTTGGCTGTTTGGTTATTTGTTGACATCAACATGGGATTTTCCTAGATTGATAGTGGTTTTAGCCTTTCCTTCCCATTTCCTGAAAGTCATGATGTAGTGGGTTCTTTATTTTATTAAGTTTTGGATGGAGGACATTGGTGTCTATCAGTCCTGTTAGTTACCAGTGACCAAATTATACTCTTTCAAGTTGTTGATAGGGTCCTAGGTTAAATTTTTATAGTTTCAAAGAGTTTTGAAATAAAAATTTGATCATTGGTAAGTATATCTAGTTCATTACTACTCCCTCCAATCTCATGGTCAATAAATATTACCATGGTCAGGTCATTATTCCTTGGAAGAGTTTCTTGGTCATTTTGGCTATCATTCCATATAGTGTCATCATTAGGTCATATTATCAAAAGTCATGTAAATAGATAATCTTATCATCTAGGTCACCATTAAAGGGAGTCCTAATAGGGAAGAGTGTTATATAATGATCTATAAAATTCATTTTTATCTTTATTAAGATGTAATTATGTATAATAAGGTTTGAAGCCACAATTCACTAGCAATCCATATCATTTTGCAAAAGGACAAGGTCGGGTCACATCACCACCTAATAGAAAAATCAACCTCTAGCCTATAAAACGACTAAAAAAGCACATATTTTTCTCATTTGTCTCTCATAGGACATCTCTCCACCATCAAATTGTATTACATCCCTCATAGCAACCAAATTTCTCCTTGAAAAGATGAATTTTCCTCCCTCGATGCGCTTTTCTCCAAAGTGTTGTGTTTTTCTCAAGGGAGAAAAATATTCCTTTTCCAGGGGTTTCTTCATCAACCATAGGCTCCATCTCATTAAATAAAAGTAATTGGGATTCATTTTTCCCTCATCCACCTTCATTTTTCTTCAGTTCATTCTTGAAAACTCAGAAAATCACTCTCTCCTAGGGTTTGCTACGCCTTTAGTCTCATAGTGCTTTTGATTCATTTTCTATTAAAATACCTAAAATTAATGCTCAAACATGATCCCTCACCTTCCATACACCTTCCTTGACACTTCCCCTCAACAATTTCCCTCATTTACTTCATTTGTGTGCAAAACCTAGCCTACACTACACTTTCCTAGGATAGGACTGCGTTTTCCAATTTCTACCCATTCCCCTCACTCATTTCCAAAATTTTCACCTACCTACACTCCATAACATCTATCCCTACTCCCCAAAATTTTCCCAAAAATTTAGACACTATGAAACCCCTTAATCTCCCTCCATTCCTAAAACTGCCCCAAATACCCTATTTTCCTAAAACTAAACCCTAATTCCTCTTCCTAGTGAGATAACGTTTCACAATGGATTCAGGGATCACTTATCAGAGGAAGCATAAAGGAGTTCATATTATCATATATGAAGCCACCAGTGTATAGGATATCATGGCTTCAACATTTCTCAAGAAGTCATTCAATGATGCAGGTTGCCTTGTTTTATGCCAAAAGATTGAAGAATTAGGTTTTAGTGATAAATTAACAAGCACCTTTGCTACCAGTCCTAGGAGGGATAAGGAAAAAATTGTAGGGTTTGATTTTACTATTTTATTAGATTCCATTGCCATATTCAGTGGGATTCATAGCCATAGAGAGATCCGGTTCAAAAGGACAGACCTAGATATTGTAAATTATAAAAAAAATAGAAGCCTCCTTACAAAGCTGCTCATAAGCATATTTTTCCTTTTAGAAACTTGCTTGATAATTATGACCCTCTCATGAAGATGGTCATGAAATAATTCACATGTGAGGGTAGGTTTTCAAGGACATATCAGTACTTGTTAGATTATTGATGCATTTCACAGGTGGTAAACTTCTTAAGCTACATCACTACCTCTACAAAAGCTTGGTCAAAATGGAAGAAAAAATACATAACAAAGGGCAAGATCATCAATCAAGCTTGTTCCATCATGGCTTGGTGCAAATCATTATTTTCCATTAGTTTACATATGTAAACTTTTCTTGGGAGGCATTCATGCAGACATCCTCTCTTTTTCCCTCTCCAATTCAATTTAGCAGTTATTCTACACATTTGACATCACCAAGACAACAAGAAGTGGGTTCTACAAGTAGACCTGTAGTAAGAACACATAGGGCTGAGGTGATTAAAAATATAGTAGAGGAAAAAATTTGATGTTTTCTCCTAACATTGAGGAAAGGGCTCAACCTACTTTAGTTGAAAAAGAGACATCAACATATCAACATGAGGCACCATTGCAAGAGGAAGAACATGTACATTTTGACACTCACATGGAAGAGTTGGAAATGCATGAGGAGGACAAGTCACCTGAAAAAATTATCAAGGAGAAGGAAGAATAAATAAGAGAGCTAAAGGAAAAACTTTCAAAGGCTAATTTCATGATTACATTCCTTCATTAGGAGAACAGGAAGCTCCAAGTAAAACAACTTTTTCTTAGAAACCAAAGAAAAAATTGGAGGAGGATGGAAAAGGTAATTCAGTGATTAGTTTTGATGATCTTGAGGATAAGGAAGTGCAAATGAAACCAAGGAGGCTAAGAAAAATAGGTCTCAAGAGGCAGGAATAGTAAGAAATTGAAACATCTCCTTAACTAGGTCAGTAAGATTTTGATGAGTTAATTGCAACAGAAATTGAATAAGACAAGGAATTTTGGCTTGATAAGGTAAATTGTCAGCTGGAAAAGCTTCTCAAGAAGGAAAATTGGAATAACAAGCTATAAAGTCACATGAAAATTCATTACTTCAGCAGAAACAAGATTTCTTAAATTAGGGTCAAAAACTTGAAAAGGAAATTGAGGAAAACCCTAATTAAGCAAACGAAGAAGGATAAGCTTGAGATGTTGGTTGAGGCCTCTCTCATTTCCTAGCACATCATTGTCCAACTTAAAGGGAAAAGTCTAGATGATTTTCAAAGAAATTTTGGATTTTTTTGTGAATTTTGGCTATAGCAGGAAATTCATGTCAACCAAAAGCGCAACACCTTGGCGCTGCACTTTTCCCTGAGGGTTCCAAATCGCAAAACCCTATATGCATGGATAGATTTTGACCTGCACATATCATATATCTAGTTTTTGTGCTATTTAAGACATCTGGTTGGAATAAATATTCCAATAAAATGTTGAAAAATCACTTTCAGCCACTGTTTTCACCCTGGCACTGCGCTTTTAGAGTGACCTTGGGAGAATCCAATGCTCTCAGCCTTGGAGAAGCCATTTTTCTTTCTTAAGGACTATATGGACAACTAGACATCCTAAAGTTTCCAATGATACCTTCATATTATGATTTTGAGCACTTGAACTCACTCATAACTTCCCTGTAAGTTTTCATTGTGCTTTTCCTAGATGACGCAACAATTTTCTCAGAATTTGCTGCAATTTTCCCTAGATGTCAAAATTTTGAGTTTTATGAGTCAAAATCGGTTTCTAATGATTTAATTTTTCTTTTTTTGAGTTGAAATTATGTAAATTAATGTATTGATCTTGTTAATTTAAAATTTATGTAGTTATGAAGGTCATTAACGATAAAAACATCAGTCAAAGGCTAAAAGGAGAGTTTGTTCTAACCTCCCTAGTCTTAGGTTTGGTTAGATAAATTTCTACAAAATATTCCTATCATAAGGGATTCAGCCTCAAAGAGAGGGGAAGATGGTTTTTGGTCTATATGTAGCTTTTTTAAAGTTATATTCAAGGTCGTACATCAGAGAGTACATGGCTTGGAGCTTTGTGTACAATTTATTTTTGCATAAATACAAGGCTAATTGCAGCTATTATATAGGGATTCATGTGGTATGATTTTGTGACAATGCTTTCCTTCTATGAATCAATTTTATGAATTATTATCTCTTCTTATTTCCATATATTTTCTTTCGGTGATCTTCCTATAAGCTGTTAAACATAATTACAAGTTTATGATATGTTTTGGTAGGAATTTCATGTTTATGTTATTCATCTTCTGATAAATGAACTCATGCTTGTCATGCTCATTTTGAACCTTTACTTTTCCACCCTAATCTACAATTTGCAATCTTAAAGTGTCACTTAGCATACCTACCATGACCCTTTTTATCCCCACAACTGAAATATTTTAGATCTGACCTAGTTTCCTTGACCTCTCCTCCTAATCCAGCTAAAATTATAAATTTCAAAACCCCAGATCTCAATACCTAGCCTAATATATTTTTACCCTATTCAGTCACCTTTTTGGTTGTAATTTCACAAAGAGATACCTCTCTAATTTGGTAGGGATAGCTACCAAATCATAACTGATTCAAGGTTACCTCCTTTAGTTTCCATTCTTAGGATTGGGATACTATGGAGGGTAACATATGGTGGTCTTAGATCCTGGTTGGGGTTGCCTAAATAAAATTCCCAAGGGTGAAGGGTGGATATGGGATTTTTCCTAGAAATATTTATGGATGGGTGGATATAGGAAAATTCCTATGTATATAGTGAAGGAAGTCAGAGGCATCTAAGCTTGTTTCGAGGTTAGTGATTTCTGAACCGGTTTAGGTGAATTAACTATGGTTGAGGGTTGAGGTGGTTTGGCTTTTGGAATCCCTGGTTAGTTGTATTTTGGTTTAACCCATATTATCACACATTCATTCTTGGAATATGGCATGGGGGTGATTGGATGAAAGATACGTTTGATTCAACCCAATATATGGTCAGGTAGTACATGGAAGTCCCTTACTGGATTGGATATTGCATATGATTAATATGAGATATTTTCTTATTGTGATTGATCCACATAGTACTAGTTATTATATTGATCTTATGGCTGATTTTTCATGGATTCTATTATGGTTATATGTTGGTTATAGGAATGGTTGAATGAGGTGTTCTTGCTATGTATCTTGTTCATGATTTTAGAAGTTATTGAATGGTTTACGTATGAATGGGATACCAAGTGTTGTTGCAACTACCTTGAGAGGAAATTTGATCCTTCTTGATGTTTCTATGATGATGTCAAGAAGATCATGATAACATACACATTCATGACCTGTAGCTAGTATGTTTATTACATGCTTGACAAAAATTTTATAATGTGAATTCCATGTTTGAGAGAGTTATAGCCTTAGTATTCATTGTACATACTTGTTTTCATTCTAGAATGGGTTCTGGAAAGTTTTGTGTTGTTCTCGGTAGTGGCATGTAGACCAACCCTAAAAATTTGGCACTGGTCTTGCAAGAAACCCTTTGAACTAAATAATTTTTCTTATAACCATATGTAGGAAGGCTTATCAGTGTGGTTAAATGTAATATTCCTAACTAGTCCTAAGCTAATTGGAATATCCATTTTTGTTTTTATTTCTTTTCTTAAAGAATAAATGTGTAAAGGAGGTTCATGAAACTCCTAATAAAGAATAAATCAAGGCCAAATTTGAAAAAGGCTAAATCATGGCTATGCAAGCAAGCACCTTAGGTGTGAAAGGGGCTAGATATTTTGACGGGGTCATCCTTGAACAAATATACAACGTTGTCTTGGAGGAGTGGCCATCAATGAGGCACAACGCAGTTCTAGATGGAGATGGATGGTGTGAAAGAGAAGATTTCATTGAAGGTGGTTTAGGGTTTACAAGCTCTTAATCTATATAAGGGGATAGCAGCATGAAGAGGTTGTTGAAGATATGATATTTTGTTATATTTTCTATTTAGACCATATAGCTTTCCTTGGCTGTTTAGCCTAGATTGCGAATGGTGCTTAACATTTCGATTTCATGTTTAGGAATTCCACCTCTTCCCATTGAGTAGCTCTTGGGAGAGTCTTGTATTTCATAGTCCACTATTTGGCTTAAGGCCAAGTTTCTCCTTTCAGCTACAACTCAGATCTTGTTGAGGGATTGGTTGTCTTTGTAATTTGTAGCAAATGGAGCCTAGATATATTTAGATCTAGGACATTTCAGTGCCCTTTTTTAGTGGAGGATTATTCTACTCCAATTGGAGGAGTGTATTGGAGTGCTTGGGCATCACTTTCTGATCTTGGCATGTGGCCAACTATTATCTATACCCTATAGCGTAGTTTCTCTTCCATATCTGCGTTATTCCTATAGGTGTTGCTGCAAGGAGTTTTGGTGCACCATTTGGAGAGTTGGTTTCCAAGTGTTAAGGATTTGGCCTTCACTTTGAGATCCATTGGCGGAGATCTATACATTGTATATTTCAGATCTGATCTGCATGCTTCTGAATACATCTGAATCACTAAATATTTCTGTAGATCTGCATTCTTATATCTCATATCTACTGTATATACTTGGTGTAATTCTCAAAAGTCCAAGGGGATCTGAAAGAGGAGCCTTTCTAGTGTATGGATCTGTTATGGATCTGACATGTAATCAACAACAGTTTGCAGCCCAATAAAATAACCCTGTCAAGGAATTTTTTGTTCATATACATGGTTGGAACACCTCTTTTGAGGGATTTTCTTCTATTTATGTCTTGTATTTTCATCTACGCATATTATGGGCTTCATTATACATCTATATTGCTGTTGTAAATACTTTTCAAGAGCCTTTATATTGGCCTCCTGGTTTTATTTATATGAAATTCATTATTTTAATGCATAATTGTTCTATGTTGCTGCTTTTTCCAATTGGGAATATTACAGTCATATCAGAGCATCATATTGGCACAGCCTGTGCTTTCTAAGAAGCTAATATGTCTTTTCAAGAAAAGAAAACACAGAAGAAGAAGATTGATTACACAGAAGACAAAGAAGATAAGGGTAAGACCCTTTTATCTAGAAGAATGAAAGGGAAAGAGTTCTCAAAAAATTTATTCCAAACTCTGCATGTGCTTAAAAGAGAAATCAAATAAATGAAGAGGGAAAGACATGAAGGTCCCTCAAGAAGGTCTTTAAATCAAGAAATCCCCAGTTCTTCATCTTATGTGTGCAAGCACTCAACTGCACAATCAGATCTACAACGTTATTCTATGCCCAGGTTTACTGCAAGAGAGATAAAGGAAGAAGATGCACCAAAGGAGGAGACTTTGAGTGATTATCTTCAAGAGTATGAATCTAAATCCTGGAAAATCAAGGAGCACTTGATATTCCAAGAGTTTCGCCAGCTCAAGGAAGAAAGGAGATCCAACAAGTAAAATAGAAGGAGAAGAGGTAGATTCTTTCTCCCAAATTTTGATGGATCCTCCACATGCACAGCCAAGGGTTGGATAGATCAGCTAAACTCATATTTGGATCAACATCAAGATTCAGAAAAGGTAGACCTTAAAGTATCAGCACTGCATCTTAAAGGTAAAGCATATGCTTGGTGGTTATTTGAATCATGTTCATTGAGGAATGCAAATATATCTACTTATGCAAGATTCACTAGGAGATTAGTGAAGAGATTTGATGTAAAAAAAATAAAACATCTTTGATTGAGCTAGAAAATCATGGGCATGCAAAACCCTTGCATGAGTTGGAAATATCTATTATTCCAACTCCACTTAAAATTTCTATTGAAGGGGATAGAAACTTGTGTGATAATTTTCCAAAGGAAAGATCCCCATTGCATGAAGATATTTATTCTCAAAATGAAGTCATAGAGATTCCTCTTTCAAAGGAAGTGTTGATGGGAAAATATGTCCGACCAATAGTAGGGGATCTCCTCGATTAAAAGTCCCAACTAGACTCTAAACCGCTTGGAATAGGGATCCCGTCCGGGGTGTGGGTCCGGCTACTGCTTAAGTCTCCTTCCCTTTGGTCTCAAAAGAACTCAATTGACCCTGTGAACACATGCTTATTTGAATGATACAAGATACATGATTGATGCATTGAACACATATATAACACTATGCGTAGCAAGACAATTAATAAAGCATAAGTGCCGAAGGAAATGTTATTAACAACACATCATTGGATTTATGCTTGTAGGTTGTTCTGACCACAAAAGAAACAATTCTTTATGGCGAGACGCCCCTTTACTTCCTGAAAGATAAAATGAATGCTAATAAAAAAGGTCATTCACATCCATTAAGAAAGAGAAATGAGTTGAACATCATTAACACGAGTGCAGAGAAACATAATGCATAAATGATGCCATTAAAAGTGCAGCTTCATTAATCAAAAGATGTTTGAAACTGTATAAGAAATACTCATAGTGTTCGCACAAAAAAACACATCAGATTCAAAAGGAGTTTTAACAAGTATCTATATTCATGTGCAAAAGAATTTTATCCTTCAATACAATGTTGTATAACTCTTGAGTCCCCAAAAGCCCCCTTTACAATCTTCCCAGAGGGAGTTTTATGGACCAAAATTTTGCCCTTTGGGCTTCCTGACTTTTCGCCTGCCCAACTGTTGAGCTGCCTTGCGACCTGGAAGAGAGCTGTGACCTGTGACCAAGATGTGAAATGTGACCTGTGACCTGGCTGGGAAGTGCGACCTGCGACCTACTACAAACTGTTCAGGAGGATGTGCGCGTGATTGTGAGGTTAGGGGTATCAACTTCTTGTTCTTTGAGGAAGTTCTGCCAAACATGATAATCTGCCCCTATGGGGGAAACCAAAGGAACCTCTTCTTTCAGCCGATCCAGACACTCCAAGGCATTTGGGATTAGATTCTCCTTCTTCTGCATGACCTGGTTGGACAAGGAGGCGAGCTTGGTGTAGATCTAGACCGGTGTGACCAGAAAATTTCCCAGGTTGTCTTGTGATGCTGCGAGGTCGGAAGCGGTGGCGGCTTGCTTAATGGGCTAAAAAAATGCCTATATATCCTGATCCACCTGTTCCTATGTCTTCTCTTCGTTCAATGCACCCAACGACAAAATGTGATGTAGGATGTGCATTGAATCGATGCCGCTGATTAGATGCTCGTAAGCAGACATCACCTTGTCTAGATCCTTGGATAGTTTATCTTTGGACTGCATTTTCACCGCACTCCGAATTGCTGGCATACGGACCGCGTGACGGAGCGCCAAAATGTTTGGTCAATTTAGTGTGTCCTAAATTCTTGCATTTAATTGTCAATCAAGGGAATCGTCCATGCCAATGGAAGTGCGGCGCACTATATGTGCAAGATAACCTATTTCTTAACTTTTTGTCGTTTTGGGTTTTTCTAAGGTGAAATGGAAATTCTAAAATGAAAACAAGTTTGGTTATATTTGTTCAAGGAAGTGATATCCCCTATAATGATTTACCAACTTGAAACTTTTAAAGCAAATTGAAAATTACAATGACAAGACTTGAAAGAAAGTAAAAGTGTACTGCTGAAATGAAAAGATGCTGCTAATCTAATGAATCAAAACAGTAAACTAGTGAACATGAAAACCAAACTATTCTTGCTACCAACTAAACACAAAAGAAACTATGCTTAAGGAAACTCAAAATTGCAACAAAATAAATCTAAATCAGATTACATCAATTCGTTTTCTGACCCTTCATCATTAGACCAGCTATGACTTTCGGAAGTAATCATAAACAACTTGTGTAACTGATATTTAATTTGCAGAAAGTAAACTAATACTAAACCATACACCCATGATTCAATCCCTCGCCATCAGTCCAGCTGTGGCTTTCGGAGGCAACTAAAGATGTCATACATGATTTAATATATCTAAATTTGCAGAAAAGAAACTAATACTAAACTACACATTTCATAATGCAGTCCCTCACCATCAGTCCAGCTGTGGCTTTCGGAGGCAACTGAAGATGCTATGAGCAACTTAATATATCTAAATTTGCAGAAAAGAAACTAATACTAAACTACACATTTCATAATGCAGTCCCTCACCATCAGTCCAGCTGTGGCTTTCGGAGGCAACTGAAGATGCTATGAGCAGCTTAATATATCTAAATTTAACTACTGAATCAGATAAGCAAAACTGAAATGTACAAAGCAAGGCTGAAGTTAAACAAAAGCTATGAAAAGCAAACTAGCAGCAGAACAATGTTAGTTTCATGTCATTAGTCAAAATGCTATAAAAATGCCCGGGCTGTCTATCTAAAACCTGCAATCAAGAAAACTGATCAGTGATTAACAATCATAAAACATGAAGGACAGAAATGAAATGGAAATTATGGAAATGTATAAACAGAAATGAAACAACTACAAAGTATGAACATATGGATGGATTATGATACAATGACTTTTAAAGAAATGAAATGAGAAATATACACTAATACACAAAACCTTAGCTGAGCAGGGGCCCTCTACACAGCCTTGGTGACGATCCTCAAACACGAATTAAGTTGAAAAACAGAGTCTTCTCATATTAAAAAGCAGTTCATTACAGAATGGTAGTGTTACGGCACAAGTGCAGCGTAATCACTACAGAGCAGACTAAAAGATAACAGAGTACATTCACTAACATCAACTATCAACTAACTCCATGTGCGTATGCAAACGCGCTATATATAACAATAAACTGTAACTGTCTCCTAAAGTTCATGATGGCAGAGAGCACGTAGACCACTACGTCCACGGATATAGGAGTATGGCCGTGTTGGAAAGTGAATCTATGGAAGGTGGATGCTTGAATTCGACTCCAGAGCTCTGCACAGATGTCGATTTAACCTCCGCAGGCTTAGAAACGGCCGTATGGATCTTTATGTGCCACGAAACAGAGTCCGGCTGACATGAAACTCCATGGTTGACTTCCATGTGGACGCCTTTGACCGCGGCTTCTTTGGACGAGTTTTCTTGAACCAATAGGGCACGAACCATGTCCACGTCATTCCTAGCCTGCCCATGTGGCTCGTTTCCCTTGTAGACACCTGTAGCATAGAGTTTCACAAAATAGCTGCGGAAAGTTGCAGCAGCTGCGGAAAGTGGCAAGATTCCGCAGCTGAATGAAAAAAATCTAGATCAAATAGAAAACACAAAAATATAATTAAAAACCATGTTAGATGCTCTTTTGCACATGATATTGACAATTTGGGAGGTTTAGGTGAGTGAAAAAGGTATGGAAAAATGTATGGAGAAGATGCAAATTTGGGACTCAACAATTTAATTTTAATTTTCCTTAATTTAATTTTTAATTTTCCTTTAAAATGTTTGGTCAATTTAGTATGTCCTAAATTGCTACATTAATTTGTCAATCCGGGATTCGTAAGCTGACGAAGTGTGGCGCACTATATGTGCAAGATAACCTATCTCTTACTTTTTGTCGTTTTTTGGTTTTTAATGAAATTCTAAAAGACAAGTATAGTTATGGATATTCAAGGCAATGATGTCCTTTATAATGATTTACCATTTTGGCCCGAAAAATGAATTTGGAAACATACAATGACAAAACTTGAAAGGAAATGAAAATGTCTTCTTTGAAATGAAAATGTGCTACTATCCTAGTTAAACAAACAGTGAACTATTGATCATGAAAACCATTACCCTTGTTGTTGTCTAAACACAAAAGAAACTGTTACTCAAAGAAAAGATTGCAAGTAAAGTAAAACTAAAATCAAATTACATCAACTCATATTCTGACCCCTCACCATTAGTCTCACTATGGCTTTGAATAACCATAAACAACTTGAGCAATCGAATAATCTAATTTGCGGGAAAAACTAATATCAAACTACACTCATACTTCAATCCTCACCATCGGTCTCGCTTTGGCTTTCGGAGAAGCCAGCCAGAAAATGACATGAATAATTTAATATATCTAACTTGCCAGGAAAGTAAACTAATATCAAACTACACACTCATACTTCAATCCATCACCATCCCAGTCCAATGTGACACTATGAAATGGCGAAAATGACATGAGCAATTTAATATATCTAACTTGCAAAAAGTAAACTAATATCAAACTACACACTCATACTTCAATCCCTCACCATCAGTCCAGCTGTGGCTTTCGGAGGTAACTGAAAATGACATGAGCAATTTAATATATCTAACTTGCAGAAAGTAAACTAATATCAAACTACACACTCATACTTCAATCCCTCACCATCAGTCCAGCTGTGGCTTTCGGAGGTAATTGAAAATGACATGAGCAATTTAATATATCTAAATCTAACTACTGAAGCAAATGTGCAAGACTGAAATAAACAAAGCAATACCGGAATTAAACAAAAACTAAGAAAAAATAAATTAGCAGCAGAACAATATTGATTCCATGTCATTAGTCAAAAGATATGCAAATGCCCGGGCTGCCATGAAAAATTATGCTAAAAGCTATGATTTCAGAAAGCAATCTAAGTAAGGAAATATGACAAAACGGAATTGAAAGCAACTTATCTAGAAAACATGTAAAAGCCTCCTTGGATAGCAGGGGCCCTCTGCTACCAATTTGGTGAAGTCCTTCAGCTCCTTAAAGTTGTAATCAAAACAGCATCAAAGAACTGAATTTCTCTATTAAAAGAACTCACAAATCTACATCCCATTCCATCTTGAACTTTGTTACAAAAGACTTCTCTACTACTTTTTCCTTACTTCCTCATTACTTTCTCATTACTTTCTCATTACCTATGATAGGAGAAAACTTCTCCTATTTATACAAAATATGAGGAGACATCTCATTAATGGGAGTCCATGAATCTCTCCCTCCATCTCTAGAGTTACAATCAAAATAGGAAATGATAAGACACATGTCTTTCTAGAGTTTTAACACAACTTGAGGAATGAGACACATATCCTCTTAGAGTTTCAATACAACAAGGAAGTGAGACACATATCCTCTTGATCCCATAATATTCTCCAACCAAATTCGAATTTGGCCTTAGAGTGCCACATAAGGGTCTTCTAGAAGTCTCCTTTTGACCTACACATGTCACAAAACTCATAACACATATATAGATATATGAAACTATGTTAATTCTCTAGTTTCTAATCATAAATTCACTTAAAATACATAAAATAAATAACTTTGGAAAACAAGGATCCTAACCCATATATTTATGTAAATGGTTATTTGATGTAGGTTTTTAGGTCAAATGGCTATGAAATAAGAGCTAAATGGTTATGACATAATGGAAATATGTATGAATATGGAGAACATTTTTGAGACTCAACATACCCCCCAACTGAAGTTGTTGCATGTCCTCATGCAACCATTGCAATGATTCATTTGTCCATGAGTTGACCTTTTATGAGTTTTGACTCATATAGATTCATTACAAACTTTGCTTCTTGATTCTTTCCTTTTTGGCAAAGTACAATACATTTGATTGCAACATTTTTTTTTTTTTTGTTCAATGCTTGGTTCTTGTGTGACAACCTTTTTTTTTTTTTTGAAGCATTGGTTCTTGTGTAACAATGCTTTATTTTCTTTGTTGCATCAAAGTTCATGAAAACATTTAGAATCAATTACTTCATCAATGAATTGATCATTTGCAAGGCATATAATCTTTTGGATCATGTTGCAACAATAGTTGGTTGGGAAGTATATGTGGGTGGAAATGAAATGAAAATGTGTGATAGTGTATGATATGTGGATATGAAATGATGTTCCTTCCCCCCCCAACTAAAGATATGACAATGTGGAAAAGGAAGTGAGGAATTTTTCCAAAGTTACAATTTTAGCATTCTAATGAATTACATGACTAAAAATTAGAAAACAACATACCTTCACTTACCTTAAATGTGGATGAGTTGTGTATGTGTGGTGGCTGCAAAATTCTGATCATATTCTTCTTCAAGTGGCTGAAAAAGAGGAGTCATGGATAAAGAGATGAGATGACTTTTTATTGCTTCTACTAAAACTTGTTGAATCTGCTCCAAAATGCTGAAAATAATAGTCTTCATGTCTTCAAAACTCATTGGCATAATTCCTACTATGTGAAAAGATGTTCTGATGTCGAACATAGTAGGAAATTGTTGACTTAGTGGCCATTAATGGATGCCACTAATCAACACGAGAACTCTCACCATTGATGACAATGAGAGTCAAGATGCCCAAACACATCTTGCTAGGTACGAATGATTTTGCTGATGTCGAGTCACCTAGAAGATTTGACGAACAAGAGACATTAATGTATTCCCATTGTTTGTCAGCATGAGAACTTGCCATTAAGGCATGCAAGCCTCAAGGTGTTTTTACAAAGAACTTAGACTCAAAGGACTATGGACTCAATAGTTTGCATTGAAGCAGGGCTTATATGCAGAATGAAAATGACAAGAAATGAAAGATGGAAATGGAAGATGAAAATGGAAAGTAGAAATGGAAATGGGCAATAAGCATGTGAATGAGCTTCTTGCTTTTATTTGTGGGTTATGTATGGACAAAAAGAAATGGAAAGTGGATGTGAATGTAAATGGAAAACATGAAGTGAAATGAGGTGAATGGTTTATTATGAGGTATGGATGTGATGGAGACAATAGTATCTGAAAGTTTTTCAAATGTTTGGATCTGATTTTACATCAGCATATTTCCTCCTATTTGTTGTTGATCATCCTCTTATGAAACAAATTGGTCTCTTAAAGAGACACCATTCTCTTGTAGTCATTTGTCCTTCCTCCTGGAACCTGCAAAAAAACTAATACTTCTTCTGCAATGGAATGTAAGATTATCAAAGGGAGAGAGGTGATCAATCTCTCTAGTTATGATATTTACACACACAACTAAGAATTTGTATTAATGAAACAAGTTCTCAAAGGAAAAATCAAAAGAATTTATACCTGTTTTGGAATTAGTGCCTCAAATTGAATGTAGCTTCTTTTCAGCAATTTATTTCATTATTTTCCATTTCAAACTCTAATGATGGATTTCTCATTGTATAGATCTTGTTGAAACCTTTCCAACGATACTTGAATCATCAAAATCTGATTTTGTATGAGAAAGTTAGGCTGATTTGAACAATGAGGTTTTTCAGCTGCGGAATTGCAGAACAGCTGCAGAATTGGACTTGTTTGCGGAATTGGAGAGCAATCTGAATGGACTTTAGGCTAGCAGATTACGGCGAAAGTACCGCTAAAAATCTTGAATAACATGTTATCAAATTTCACAAAACACGTTTCAATCAACGGTTATGAAGTTATGCGGCTTGTAAGAGTCCTTTGTCAACTCAAATACGTCTCATTATCTCCAGTGGGATATTGGAACATGAGTGAGAATCGGAATTTCAATGATGAAGCCGTTTATGAATAAATGCAAGAGGATAACATGGAGATCGTGAAAGGTTACGGAACTGTCAATATAATCATTGCGCGTAATGGGTAGAGCTCATGGTTTAAAACTATATAAAAATGTGGTTTTCAATACTATTTGAAATAAACTTTATTCATACCTTTGGAATCCTTGCTTTTGCCCTTGGTCTTCAACTGATTGATCTCCATTGGTGTCTTGAATGTTCCATTGATCCTCTCTCCTGCATTTTATTTCATAATTATGAAAATAACAACTGACTGTACATTCTATTTGAAAACAGAGTAGTAGCTGCGGAATCTGCTTCTGGCTGCGGAAACTGGAGTCAGCTGCGGAAACAGATGTCAGCTGCGGAAACTGACACAGCTATTACTTGGTTGATTATAAATGAACAAATGACAAATGACCAGATGGAAATGGTCATAAAAGAGATTTTTATTGATGGAATGGATGAAATGAAGTGGAATGAAGTGAAATGAAATGAAATGAAATGGAATGAAGTGGAATGAAATGGAGTGGGTGGTGAAATGAAATGAAATGAAAGACAGATTTTTTTTGGAAAATATAGAGTGTCAGGTATCCCTGGTTTTCACCCTATATTTTCTGCATAAGACTGCCAATCAATGATTGGTTTTCAGGCTTATACCATTTTTTTTCTCTCTTTTTTTTTTTATTTTTTTTTTTTAACTTGAAAAACAAAAGCTAGGCTGGTGGAGAAGAAGAATTCTTCTGTACCAGCCTGATTGCAGAACTTTCTTGAAACATCTTGATAAAATCCTCTTTTGAGAGTGGCTTATGATAAACTTTCAATCTATGGCCATTCACAATAAGAGGAGTTTGAAACTCATCAATGGTCTTGATTCTTACAGCTCCATTGCTAAAGATCTTGTCAATCTCATATGGCCCAAACCAATGAGTCTGAAATTTCCCTTGAAAATCTTTAAACTTGGAGTCAAATAACAATGCCCAATCTCCTTCTTGAAACTTCTTCTCTTTGATATATTTGTCATACCATTTAGTTCTTTGATATTGAACTAGATCAGTTCTTAGAATTGCTTCTTGTCTGATCTCATCTAGCTCATTCAACTGCTCCATTCTATGCTTTTGGGCTTCTGATAAGTCCATCCCCAACTGAACTACTATCTTGAAGGTCTTGATTTGGAACTCAATGGGGAGCAAGACTTCTTTCCCATAAACAAGTTCATAGGGAGAATGTCCTGTTGTATTCCTCCATGTAGTTCTGTAGGCCCACAAGGCTTCTGGAAGCCTTTCTGCCCAATCTCTTCTATGTAGATGAGCAGTTTTGGTGATGATACTTTCAAGAACTTTGTTTGTGGACTCCACTTGACCATTTGCTTGTGGATGGTAAGGAGTAGATCTTCTGTGCTTGATTTTTTATTCTTCCATCAACTTCTCCACCAAATTGGATGTGAATTGGCTCCCCCGATCTGTCACAATTTCTCTTGGAACACCAAAGCGAGTAAAAATATCCTCATAAAGAAAATGAACAACTGAATTTTCAGTAGCAGATACTAATGCTTTGGCTTCTACCCATTTAGTAACATAATCAGTACAAACCAATATATACTTCTTTTGCTTAGATGGTGGATTAATAGGTCCAATGAAATCTAAAACCCATTTTTCAAAGGGTTCAATGAGTACCTGTGTTTGCAATGGCATTTCATTTGAAAGGGTAGGTTTCCCTACTCTTTGGCAGCTATCACACCTTTTGACATATTGTTTTGCATCTTTGAAAAGGGAAGGCCAATAATATCCCAAGGAAAGGATTTTATAGGCCGTCCTTTTGTCCGCAAAGTGTCCGCCGCATGGTTCATCATGACATGCCTTAAGAATATCGGGCATTTCATCTTCCCTGACACATCTTCTGATCACAAGATCTGGCCCTGTTTTAAACAATTCGTTAGAAATCCATGAATATTTTGAACTCTCCTGAATAATCTTTCGTTTTTCTCTTGGAAATAAATGTGAAGGTAGTTTCCCTGTAACCAAATAGTTAGCAATATCTGCATACCAAGAGGTCTTAATAGTTACTGCAAACAAGTATTCATCAGGAAATTTATCTTCTACAGGAGAATCTTCTTTAGTATTCTGAATCCTAGACAAGAAATCAGCTACTGTATTCTGTTTTCCTGGTCTATCCAACACAGTAATATTGAATTATTGCAAAATTAAAATCCATCTTGTCACTCTGCCATTAGTAACAAGTTTGTTCATTAAATATCTAATTGCAGAATGGTCAGTATGAATAAAAGTTTCATAGCCTGTTATGTAATGTCTAAACTTATTAATTGCATGAACAACAGCTAAGAACTCTTTTTCAGTCACAGTATAATTCAACTCTGTGGGAGTCAAATTTTTACTGGTGTAATAAATGGCATAAGGAATTAAATCTTTTTGACCCAGCACAGCTCCAAGAGCTGTATCTGAAGCATCTGTAGAAATATGGAAAGGAAGTTTCCAATTTGGTCCTCTCAAGATGGGTGCTTCAGATATTCTTGTTTTCAAAGTTTCAAAAGCTGATTGACAATCAGGATCCCATTTAAATTCACAGTCTTTTGTAAGCAACTTGAAGAGTGGAGATTCTATTTTAGTGAAGTTTTCTATAAATCTTCTATAGTAACCAGTAAATCCTAGAAAACTTCTAACATCTCTTTGAAAATTTGGAATAGGCAACTTGGAGATGACTTCAACTTTTGATCTATCAACCTTAATCCCATCTCCTGGAATATGATGTCCTAAAACAATCCCTTCAGTAAACATCATAAAGCATTTTTCATGGCTTAATGAAAGGTTTGTTTCTTTACATCTTATAAGAACTTTTTCCAAATTTTTTAATGCCTCTTCAAATGAATTACCATAAACTGTAAAATCATCCATATAAACCTCTACACAATCATGGATTAGATCAGAAAAAATTCCTAGTACTGCTCTTTGGAATGTTGCGGGTGCATTACATAACCCAAAAGGAAGCACTAGGTAGGCAAAAGTTCCCCATGGACAAGTAAATGTGGTCTTATCTTGATCTTCAGGTGCTACCTGAATTTGATTATAGCCACTAAAACCATCCAAAAATGAAAAGTACTTTTGACCTGCTAATGTATCTAATACCTGATCAATAAAAGGCAAAGGAAAGTGATCCTTCAAAGTTGCTTTGTTCAACTCCCTGTAATCAATGCATACTCTCCATTTACCATTCTTTTTAGGTACTATAACCAAAGGAGAAACCCATCGGCTATCTGAAATTGGATAAATGAAGTTTACATTGAGAAGTTTTTGGAGCTCTTCTTTCACTATCTCCCTAGGATTTGGATTCATCCTTCTTTGAGGTTGTCTGATTGGTCTACTGTTTTCCTCAATATAGATATGATGGATGCAAGTCTTAGGATCAATACCCTTCATGTCAGTATACTCCCATGCAAATGCAATAGAATGTTTTTGCAAGATTCTGGTTAGTTCTTCTTGTTGTGATTTCTCCAAATGTTTGTTGATATTCAATGTCTTTTCTGGAAAAATCTCAATAGCAGAATTACCAAACTCTTCCATAGAGTAAAGAGACATTTGTCTTGATGATAAATATTATATGTCAGATTCCAACTGAAATTGTGTGGGGTCATATTCTGAAGTTATCTCAAAATTTTCTAATGTGTTCAGAATTTGACTATCCTCACTAATTTCAGAAATTGTAAAGACAGGTTGTATAGTGTTCTCATCATCGACCCATTCATTGTCTCCTATTTCTATGATTGCTCTTGCTGGAGGATACAAATTGAATTTCTTTGTCGAATTACCATTTGAAATGTACATGTCTCCAGATCTACAACTAATAAAAGCATCAGCTGTGGCCAGCCAAGGTCTTCCTAAGATAATTGGATGTCCTCCTAGATTACTTTTGGGAGTCAAAATCATAAAATCTACTGGATATTCCCAAGAATCTAAGGAGACTTAAATATCTTCTAATACACCATCTGGTTTAATAACCGATCGATCTGCAAGTTGCAATAAAGTAGGTGTAAAAAGAAGGTTAGGAAGTTTTAACTGTTCCATAGTCTGTCTACTAATAATGTTGATAGCAGCCCCTAAGTCAATCAATGTGTTTGGAATTTCTATCCCATTTATATGTGTCTTGAAAATTGGACTTCCTGGATCTACATACTTCTGCATGGTAATTTTTCCCATCATAATGTCTGCAATCTTTCCTACCATGTGGATTCTTCTTGTGTCCTTTAGCTTCCTTCCTGGTCTTTTGAAACTCAACTCCTTTATGGTTTTTGCTAGAATAGGAATTTCTCGAATGGCTTGTAGCAATGGAATCTTGATACAAACATTCTTGAATTCATCTAGAAAGTCATAGTTAGGCAACAAAATTTGTTTTTCCACCCCCTTATCAATTTGTAGTCTTTCCGGAAAAGGAGGTGTAGATGAAGATACAGGTTGCTCAACTATAGGAGTTGTGGATGCTAGCTTTTCTTTTTCTTTTTGAATTTTTGAATTTTGAAGAGATTCTTCCTCAGAACCCTTATTGACTTGAAGAGAGTCCTCCTCAGAGGTATCTTGATCTTGAATGTCTATAGAAGGTTTTTCTAAAACTCTACCAGATCTGAGTTGTACATCGTTGAGAGGAACAATCATATAGGTAGGAAATTGTTGTCCTTCTACCATATAAGTAGTTTGAGGATTCTTATTGTTAGGATTTGGCAATGGCTGAGCTGGAAGTTGATTTGTCTTCTGTTGGTATGGGAGCATGAGTTGAGGATTTTTATTTTGTTGAGAAGGTTGTTGTTGTGGAAATGGAAATGAAAGTTGTGGATTTGGGCTTGGAAGTTGTGGAGCTTGTTGATTTTGAAAAGATGGAGGATATTGATAAAATTGAGCAAATCTCCCATAAGGATTTTGCATCCCTTGTACCCATGGCTGATATGAATTTTGATGTTGGGGCCAAGGTTGTTGCCAGGGATTCCAATTTGGTGGGGTTTGAAGATTCATAGGGTTATTAAACCCTTGAGATTGTTGTCCCTGCCAAGGTCTCCTTGCGACAAAACAGAGAGATTCTATTGAATTTGGATCTTCTTGAAAAACGGCTTTGAGTCCAGGGATTGAAGGACAATCCTTGATCTCATGATTTTCTGAGCAAATCATACATGTTTCTACAACTTTTGCATCCAAGGGACATTCCCTTAAAGCATGTTTCTTTCTACATTTCGGACAAAGGATGGCTAAAGCATCTGTTTCTGCTTTCTGCTTGTTTTGGATTTTAAGGGTGTCTAGTTGTTCACTAAGACCCCCTAAGATATCAGTTTTAAACTCATCAAGCATATTACCAATCTCTGCCCTACTCACTGATCCAGTTGCAGATTTGTTAGCCCTAATAAAAGAAGAATCCCTAGGCCCTTTTCCAGTTTTAGATCTTCCCCTTGAGAATTGGATACATAGTTCTGTTATATCATGAAATGGGAGTTGAGAAATGTCTCCTTTTCCCATCATGTTTAAAATGTCTATCCATTCATCTCTAATGGCTTTTAATAGGAGGGCTTTCAAGGTTTCATTATCTAAGTTGCTCATCTTTGCTCTTTTCAAGTTGTATTGAAATATTTCAATTAAGTCTTCCAAATTTTCATCTTCTTTTTGCATCATTTTGAATACCTCATCCTTGTGATTGGTGGGCATACAATAGTCCAAATATCTATCCAAAAATGTTTGTTTCATATCATTCCAAGTCCTAATAGATTGAGTGGCTAATCCCATGAACCATTTCAAAGCAGATCCCTTCAATGTTGAAGGAAGCAGTTTGAGTTTTTGAGAGTCTTCCATATAGTCATAAGTTCGGCACACAACTTCAAACTCAAACAGAAATGTTTCAGGATCCTCACTTCGCAATCCATAAAAGTTAGGGAGAACAGATGGTGAGATATTTTTCATTGTTGCATGAGTTTCTTCATCAACTATAGGGAATCCAAGCAAATTGTCCCTATTTCTACCATCATTTCCTTCACCATTGTTATCTCCATTATCTCCTCCTCTTCTACCTCCACCTCTATTTATTACTTCCTCTGCCATGATAGTTTCTTTAGGGTCCTTATAGTCCTCTAGTTCTTCTACCAAGGAAGGATGAGAGAAAGTCTCTTTGTTTTCTAAGTGGGTTTTAGTAGGTGGTATAGGAGAATCCTCTAATTCAGCTGTTCCTTGACTTCCAAAAAATCTTAAGGCTAGGGGTAGATGGTGGTGAATTTGGTCTATGCCTTGAAGAAGATGGATTTATGAAAATCGAACTCTTGGCTTTAGCTATAAACCTTCCCCTAGAATCTCTTGCTCTATGCATGTCATTTTTTTTATTTTTTAAAAATTTGGGCTAATAATTCTCTTTCTGATCTTCCAGATCACACTAGGTGTAAGAAAAGAGCATACTTAAGAAATTACTAAACCAATAACTCTCTTTTCTGATCCTCCAGATCACACTAGGTGCAAGAGGAGAGCATACTTCAAGAAGTTATCAAGTTTTCCCTTTTTTTTTTTTTTTTTTTTTTTTTTTTTTTTTTTAAGAAATTAATACCTAGTTACACTTCCCGGAAACGGCGCCAAAATGTTTGGTCATTTATGATTGTTTATCACTGATCAGTTTTCTTGATTGCGGGTTTTAGATAGACAGCCCGGGCATTTTTATAGCATTTTGACTAATGACATGAAACTAACATTGTTCTGCTGCTAGTTTGCTTTTCATAGCTTTTGTTTAACTTCAGTCTTGCTTTGTACATTTCAGTTTTGCTTATCTGATTCGGTAGTTAAATTTAGATATATTAAGCTGCTCATAGCGTCTTCAGTTGCCTCCGAAAGCCACAGCTGGACTGATGGTGAGGGACTGCATTATGAAATGTGTAGTTTAGTATTAGTTTCTTTTTTGCAAATTTAGATATATTAAGCTGCTCATAGCGTCTTCAGTTGCCTCCGAAAGCCACAGCTGGACTGATGGTGAGGGACTGCATTATGAAATGTGTAGTTTAGTATTAGTTTCTTTTCTGCAAATTTAGATATATTAAATCATGTATGACGTCTTCAGTTGCCTCCGAAAGCCACAGCTGGACTGATGGTGAGGGATTGAATTATGTGTGTATGGGTTAGTATTAGTTTACTTTCTGCAAATTAAATATCGATTCTGAAGTTGTTTATGATTACTTAGAAAATCATAAGTGGTCTAATGATGAGGTCGGAAAAATAATTGATGTAATACGATTTAGATTTATTTTGTTGCAATTTTGAATTTCCTTAAGCATAGTTTCTTTTGTGTTCAGTTGGCAGCAAGAATAGTTTGGTTTTCATGTTCACTAGTTTCCTGTTTTGATTCATTAGATTAGCAGCACCTTTTCATTTCAGCAGTACACTTTACTTTCTTTCAAGTCTTGTCATTGTAATTTTCAATTTGCTTTTAAAGTTTCAAGATTGGTAAATCATTATAGGGGATATCACTTCCTTGAACAAATATAACCAAACTTGTTTTTCATTTTAGAATTTCCATTTCACCTTAGAAAGACAAAAAACGACAAAAGTTAAGAAATAGGTTATCTTGCACATATAGTGCGCCGCACTTCATCAGCTTACGATTCCCGGATTGACAAATTAAATGCAGCAATTTAGGACACACTAAATTGAGGACACACTCCATCGAAAGGGAAATTCACGAAGGTAGTTCTCCTGAAGGTAGTTCAATTAGAAGGAGTAGAAGAAAGAGAATGAATATTGAAACCCAAATTACTCCTGCTCAGGAAATTCTCGCAGCTAGCACAGCAAAAAGAAGTAGAAGGAAAAGAACAATAGATGAAATCCAAAATACTCCTACTACTTCTATGAAAAGAACTGATAGGGAAGAGAGATTGGTAAAAAGGAAGAAGAAGGAAATCAAGGCTAAGAAGCCAATAATACCAAAAGGGAAAGAAATTATTGAGGCTGTCCATAAAACTCCTTCTTCTGAAGAAGAAGATCATCAAATACTAACTGAAAGATTAGTTTATCTTCAAAAACAGTCATCTATATCCAAGAAGGAAGAGACAGGAAAACAAGAACAACAGGGTAGTGTACCACAGCATGTGAGGAGAAGCAGCAGGCTTAAGGGAAAATTGAGAAAAACACAAATTAAGGGTCCTCATTTCATTGATTTGGGTGAGGAGACATCTGAACAGTCTCCAACTGACCATAGTCCATTTCAGTCAGTTAGTGAACCTGATTCCTTTCATTCCCAATCAGACAATGAGCATACTCCATCTTATTCTCAGCAAAATATTGATGTAAGCCCTCCTCGGCCAGATTTTGAACATAATTCCCCTTTACAGCATTTTGGGGACAGCCCAATGAAAATGACACCGGAAGTAGACCCCAAGCAGCAGGAGGTATATGACTATATAGAATCCTTGGAAAAGGCGACCACAGGTCCAAGTACCTCTTCCATTCAGCCTCATACATTGCAGGATGATTTAGTTCAGTCATTAAAACAGGAAATTTTTGAGCTGGAGCTTTTAAATCGGCACATCAAAAATGAAAATGAAACACTGAAAGAACAAGGCAAAATGGACAAGATCATCCATGATAATACTATGTTACATTTGGGAATTTGGCAAAAGAAGAATAAGAAATTGAAAAGGAAATGCCAGAGATTGAGCAGAGCACTTGTGAATATCAAATTTAGGTGCTTAATGAAGAAACCCAGAATGATGGCGGTACCAAAGAAGAAGAGAAGGGGATTGGATGTGCTGGCTGAAGTATCAAGGCACATGAAATGAACAAAGAGTATCAAAATTTTGGTTGCATGAGGACATGCAACACCTTCACAGTGGGGGTATGTTGAGTCCCAAATTTGCATCTTTTCCATACATTTTTCCATACCTTTTTCACTCACATAAACCTCCCAAATTGTCAATATCATGTGCAAAAGAGCATCTAACATGGTTTTTAATTATATTTTTGTGTTTGCTATTTGATCTAGATTTTGTTCATTCAGCTGCGGAATCTTGCCACTTTCCGCAGCTGCTGCAACTTTCCGCAGCTATTTTGTGGAACTCTATGCTACAGGTGTCTACAAGGGAAACGAGCCACGTGGGCAGGCTAGGAATGACGTGGACATGGTTCGTGTCCTATTGGTTCAAGAAAACTCGTCCAAAGAAGCCGCGGTCAAAGGCGTCCACATGGAAGTCAACCATGGAGTTTCATGTTGGCCGGACTCTGTTTCGTGGCACATAAAGATCCATACGGCCGTTTCTAAGCCTGCGGAGGTTAAATCGACATCTGTGCAGAGTTCTGGAGTCGAATTCAAGCATCCACCTTCCGTAGATTCACTTTCCAACACGGCCACACTCCTATATCCGTGGACGTAGTGGTCTACGTGCTCCCTGCCATCATGAACTTTAGGAGACAGTTACAGTTTATTGTTATATATAGAGCGTTTGCATACGCACATAAAGTTAGTTGTTAGTTGATAGTTGATGTTAGTGAATGTACTCTGTTATCTTTTAGTCTGCTCTGTAGTGATTACGCTGCACTTGTGCCGTAACACTACCATTCTGTAATGAACTGCTTTTTAATATGAGAAGACTCTATTTTTCAACTTAATTCGTGTTTGAGGACCGTTACCAAGGCTGTGTAGAGGGCCCCTGCTCAGCTAAGGTTTTGTGTATTAGTGTATATTTCTCATTTCATTTCTTTAAAAATCATTGTATCATAATCCATCCATATGTTCATACTTTGCAGTTGTTTCATTTCTGTTTATACACTTCCATAATTTCCATTTCATTTCTGTCTTTCATGCTTTATGATTGTTAATCACTGATCAGTGTTTATGTTTCAGGTTTTAAATAGGAAGCCCGGGCATTTTCATAGCTTTTTGACTAATGACATGGAACTAACATTGTTCTGCTGCTAATTTGCTTTTCATAGCTTTTGTTTAATTTCAGTATTGCTTTGTTCATTTCAGTTTTGTTTATTTGCTTCAGTAGTTAAATTTAGATTGTTAGATATATTAAGGCTTGCGGAATTAACATTCATCTTCGGTTGCCTCAGAAAGACAATTTGGGTGATGGTGAGGACGCATTATGAAATGTGTAGTTTAGTATTAGTTTCTTTTTAAATTTAGATATATTAAAAATTTTATATAGCGTCTTGATTTGCCTCCGAAAACCCCTGTTGGAGGTGATAGTGAGAATTTGCATTATGAAATGTGTAGTTTAGTATTAGTTTCTTTTCTACAAATTTAGATATATTAAATCATGTATGACATCTTCGATTTGCCTCCGAAAGCCACGAAATTTGGTGATGGTGAGGGATTGAATCATGAGTGTATGGTTTAGTATTAGTTTACTTTCTGCAAATTAAATATCAGTTACACAAGTTGTTTATCATTACTTCCGAAAATCATAGCTGGTCTAATGATGAAGGGTCAGAAAATGAATTGATGTAATCTGATTTAGATTTATTTTGTTGCAATTTTGAATTTCCTTAAGCATAGTTTCTTTTGTGTTTAGTTGGCAGCAAGAATAGTTTGGTTTTCATGTTCACTAGTTCACTGTTTTGATTCATTAGATTAGCGGCACCTTTTTCATTTTGTTAGTACACTTTTACTTTCTTTCCAAGTCTTGTCATTGTAAATTTCAAATTTCTTTTTAAAGTTTCAAGTTGGTAAATCATTATAGGGGATATCATTTCCTTGAACAAACATAACCAAACTTGTTTTCATCTTAGAATTTCCATTTCACCTTAGAAAACCAAAAACGACAAAAAGTTAAGAAATAGGTTATCTTGCACATATAGTGCGCCGCACTTCATCGGCTTACGATTCCCGGATTGACAAATTAAATGCAGCAATTTAGGACACACTAAATTGACCAAACAGCCTTCTCAAACGGCGGCAGCGAGAAGATCAAAACATCGATGTGATAGAACATGATACTGACAAGACCGGGAAGGCCGACTGAATAATGAGTCAAGAGACACCGTAGAATGGCCGACTCAGGTTAAAATTCCCTTGAACAAAAGCACGACTCGTGATGACCATGGCGGTAAAAAGTGACACTGTATAAGTCTGTTATGCAGGAGGCAGAACAAACTCTCCATATGATTGGAAGAGATAACCAACCGGGGGAGAACTGACAAGTGAAACATGGTAAAGGCTGAACCTAGGTCAAAACTAAAACCATCCCAAATGTAGGAGATATATATAAGTAAATGTGCTTTGTTCAAGGGTGACAAACTGACTCTGTACTGCCATCAAAATAACGAAGATACATCCCGTTCCCGCTCTTTTTGTTATATTTGATTTTTTTTGTCTTTTTCATATAATAAGCCTGAAAAAGAATAAAAGAATGCTATGATACAATGGATAGAACGAGTATCAAAAAATCAGATGCACTAGTTCCTGGGATTGGAACAATCCTATGCTCAATGCAAGGTGGTGGAAAATGGTAAGCGATACTCAAAGGAGCGTTCCATCCATGGGTAAAAGGGTGTCAAGTCATGATAGCTAAGTGCATGCAATGGTTAACTTGTACAAATAGTCAAGGTCGAAAGTTGGCTTAAACATCGAGTCCAAATGAAGCCGGCTAAAGGCCAGGATAAACAAGTAGCCAATATGCAATGCAATACAACTTAACGACACCAGGGAGCCTCTAGGGTAAAAGCCAGAAAAAATGATAGTGATGAAGAAGAAGAATGAAGCTTCAACACATAAGACATGGCGGGACTAAAGAGGAATCCCGAGCCTACATAAAATGCAGCATGGGCAACAAGTGATAGCGAGGAACTAACTAGGAAGCCCATGTAAAGGAAGGCTCTACCATCAAGTCATGATTAAATAATCAGCGAGTGAAATGGGTGTAATATTCATGACCTGATGGGATCGACCCTAAGGCAAGTGATCAGTATGGAGGCTAGTATGCAAGATGCAACGGAGAGTGATTTCCCTAACCTATATGCCAGTGAAGATCATATACCTGCCATGACGAGTCGGAAATCATGGATCAAAAACCGGGAAAAATCTCAAAATCGTCAAAATGTACCTGAAAACATACCAAACTAGGCACTTCCAAGCATTCGAGTTATGCAGCTTAAGATAGATCGAAAAAATGAGCATAATGAATTTTTGCGAAAATTTTCAACTTTTTAGGCATAAATAGACAAATTACCTCATATTTGGTTCATTATTGCATTGTTGATTTGGAAAAAAGTGCTCTGGAGCAAAAAACTTCTTTCGTCAAATCAGGAACAACCGACCGTCGAATCGCGCCGAAATTTCAGGTAGGCTCCTCAATCATCCTTGCAAATCATTTTGTCCATTTGGAAATTAAAATTAAGTGAATTTTACCATTAAAACCCTTGCTAAAAAATGCGGACTTGCGCATACGCGGGTTCATAACAGGAAAGTCGCGTATACACGCGACTGTGCAAAGAAAAAGTCGCGTATGCGCAGGTCCGAAACTTAAAATGCGTGGCTAATGCATGATTTAATGAAATTTGACAGGATGACAATCTCATGGAGAGAACGTGAGCATAGCGCAATTGACCAAGAGGTCATGCAAGATCGAGCAGCGCAAAATATCCTTCGGAATTGCGGATTGTTCAAATTCTTCAAAATGCCAAATATGAAAAGCAATCCTCGGTTGCTAGAAATGCTCGTCAATTACTGGGAACCAGACCAAGACTGTTTCATGATAGATTAGATGCCAATACGCATTGAAGTGGAAGACATATACTTTATTACTGGACTCTCCCGGAGAGGAGAACCAGTAGACTTGCACGGGAAGCCCCTGGGAGGGTTAACCGTGGAAGACTATGTCCACGTGTATTGCGTAGAGGGTTCCAAAAAGGTTGGAACTCAGATTGAAATTAAAGATTTACGGGATTTGCACATGAAAATCCTCCTTTTCACCATTGACAGAGTGGCAGGATCTGCCTCCCTACATTAGGCGTCCAGGACGCAAATGAGCATAGCAGTAGAATGTTTGACTCATGTGTATGATTGGTGCACAACCCTTTTACTGAACATGAAACAACAGTTGACCTCAATCCACCAAGTAAAGACCAAACACTTTGGCTACGGTACAATTTTGACAACAGTCTTCTTTGAGAAGATACCAACATTGAGACCCAGAGTTATCTCTACCATCAGTAGCCCGCGGGACCCAAGAATTGCCCGTTGGGCGGACATGATGAAGAGATTGGGGGGTAGTGAAGTACCCCGGACCACATGGGACGATGAGTTCTTCCGTTGGTGGGGAGAACAAATCATCACGGTGGACAACTATCCCTATGCCGGGATGGACTTTCGTGGAGATCCAGATCTAGTTCTTCCACTAGGCACAGCATGGGGCACAGTCGGTAAGTTTGCAAAAATTTTTGACTTATATAATTTTTTTTTGGATTTTTTCAAATATGTATGAAAAAAAAAGAAAAACAAACATGTTTTTGATTTGATTCATAATTAATGACAATTTAAAATGATCATGATTCAGATGTTGGACCAGTTCGACCTGAGGGCCTCCTGCGCCACAAGCGTCGCAGAGGCGAAGCAGAGACAGTGGATTCAGACAGGACTCTCCAGGCCGGGCAGAGGAACTTGGAGGGACTAACCCACCAAATACCTATGGCTGCCGTGGAGGACCTGCCTGAAGCCATCCAGAGACGGGTGGTAGGAGTGCCCCGAGACTGGGTACGATTATTCTGCCGAGTTGCCACCGCGGTCACGTTCTATAGGAACACGACTTCTGGGCAGGGACCTCAGGAGTAGACAAATATTATGTATTAGATGACTGTATATTCTTTTTTGAGACTGAACATGATGGGGCATAAGCCCAAGTTTTGTACGAGATTATGGATCCAAATTTTGTAAAGTTTTTGACACTCCGATGATATATATACAGCGATATTTGATGTGATGTGATAAATGTATCAAATGTATGATGTTTTTTATGATTAAAAATTTATTGTATTGAATGATTAATATGCCAATCTAATGCTTGATTAGCTAATGAGTCAGCAAACCAATTTTCAGCTCGAGGAATATGAATGAATGTTAAAAATTGAAATGACCTTTGTAACAAACGTACCCTCAAGAACAATCGTAATAAAACTGGATCTCGTACCCGATAAGTGTTGTTCAACTGCGACACCACCAGCTGAGAGTCCAAGAAAACTACCAACGAATCAACACCCAAAGATATTGCCTCCGAGAGTAGATGAATGACTGCAGTGTATTCCGCTATATTATTGGAAGCAGGACCAATGCAGACCCCTCTTGATACTAACAGCTGACCGGATGGATAATGAAGCACCCAAGCCGTGGAAGCTAAGTTCCGGGTGTGTCTACTAGCACCATCGGCGAAACCAAAATGACTCATGACATCCAACACAACCTGCCAAAGCAGATCAAAAACATCACCAACTCATCAAAAATCGAAAATCAACCAGATATGTATAAAGCAAAAAACTACTATATACAAAAGCAACATGCCAGGCCGAAGCCTAGGCATAATACTTCTTCAAATAGAGCCCATTTCGGGGCTCCGGCAACTCGTTCCCTTCGAAATCAACCAAGGTATATGCTCCTTTATTAAGGAATTTTTTAACGATATAGGGGCCATACCACATAGACTTAAACTTTCCTACCCCCAGGGCATCTTTTTCTTGGGCATAGACCAAAACAAGGTCACCTTCCGAAAAGACCCTAGGCTTGACCGCCTTATCGTACTGAACTTTTACTCGGTTTTTATGCGCTTCATTCATCATGGCGGCATCTCGACGCTGCTCATCGAGATGTTCCAGATGAAGAAGCCGTTCTGCCAGACTAGAAGTGTCAGGAAGAAGTTCAACAGCTAATTTAAGAGAAGGAATCTCGCATTCAATAGGAAATACAGATTCTACCCCGTGCACTAGCTGAAAGGAGTAAAGCCAGTTGCAGTTTTCACTGACGTCCTGTATGCCCAAAGTGCAGGATATAGCATAATATGCCAGTTGGATCTAGCTTTATCAATTTTCCTTTGAAGAATTGTCTTCAAGGATTTATTCACGGCTTCCACTTGCCCATTGGCTTGAGGATAATACGGAGATGAATGCTCCTGCCGGAAACCCAATTTGAGAGCCAACTCGGCCATCATACTATTCTGAAAATGACTGCCATGGTCAGTGACAATCTCTCTAGGAATACCAAAACGAGCGATAACCTGGTTGAAAAGGAAAAGAGCTACAGTCTCACCATCATTCCCAAAAGTAGGTATAGCCTCGACCCACTTCGTAAAGTAGTCTACTGCTACAATAATGTACTTGTGACCTTTAGCCGAAGGCGGGTTACAAGTAGTATAATCAATACCCCACTTTGTAAAGGGACCGACAGTAATGACTGGAAAAAGCGGAGTTGGATGAGCGCGCATTTTTCGAGTATAGACTTGACACGGATGACACTTTTTGACCGATTCAATACAATCTTTGAAAATCGAGGGCCAAAAGTATCCAGCACGCAAAATATTTTGGGCTGTAGCAAGCCCAGATAAATGACCCCCACAAGCTCCACTGTGAGAATCATTGAGCATAGCCTCGGCTTCTTCGAAAGTTAAGCAGCGTCTTAGGATTGAATCAACCCCTCGACGGTACAAAGCATCACCAATAATCAGATAATTCTTGGCTAAGTGACGCAGCTTACGACGCTCATCTTTCGAAAAAGTAGAGGGAAACTTCGCAGTCTGGAGATACACAATGATATCCCCGTACCAAGGATCCTGTGAAGAGATAAGAAACAAGTGTTCGTCTGGAAAGGACTCATCATAGATCATCTCTTCTCCACAGGGCAACTCGGAGATCAATTCTGCAAAAACTAATGATTTCTTGGATTTGGCAGACATGAACTCAAGATCAAATTCCTGTAAAATCACAATCCATCTATTTTATTTGCCCCCAATCACTTGCCTGCTGAGGACAAACTGAAATGGATTGGCAGCTGCCAAAACATAAGTTTTGCGAAGAATAATGTAATGCCGGAGTCGCTGCACAGCATGAACTGCTGCTAAAGCTAATTTTTCTATCGGAGTGTACCGAAGTTCAGGTCCTACCAGTCCTCGACTTAGGTAGTAAATAACATGCTCTGCAAGAGCATCATCCTCCTGAACCAGAACCATACCAATGGTAGATTCTGCTGCTGCCAGATACAAAAGGAAATCTCTGCTATAATCAGGTCGACTCAGTAAAGGAGCAGAGGTCAATGCTTTCTTCAAAGCATCGAATGAGCATTGAGCATAGTCGTCCCAAAGAAAAGGAACTCCTTTCTTCAACAATCTCATAAATCCCTTTGTAACTTCAGCATAATTTACGATAAATCTCCGAAGAAAATTAGACTTCCCTTGAAGACTTTGAAGCTGACGAATTGAGGACGGGGGAGGCAACCGAAGTATTGCCTCAACCTTGAAGGGATCTACCCTTATCCCTTCCCTAGACACAATGAATCCCAATAGCCGACTGGATGTAACCGCGAAAACACACTTGTTCGGATTCAATCGAATTTTATAAAAACGACATCTTTCAAATATTTTCCGGAGGTGACCAGGATGATCCATCCTCTTTCGAGAATGAGCAGCTAGATCATCTAAGTATGCCTCGATAATCTTCTTGATGTCATGGAAGGCGTAAGACATGGCCCGCTGAAAGGTAGCCCTAGCATTTTTAAGACCAAAAGGCATCTTCTTGTATGCAAACGTACCCCAGGGACAAATAAATGCAGTCTTATGTTGATCTTCAGGACGGATAGTAATTTGATTATATCCGGAGAAACCGTCCATGAAGGAGAAAATCTCATTACCGGCACACTCGTCAATAATCTGATCGATAAATGGTGTGGGGTAATTATCTTTAGGACACGCTTTATTTAGGTCTCTGAAATCGATGCACACTCGAATCGTTCCTTTCTTTTTATCTACGGGAACGGGGTTTGAAACCCATTCAGTCAGAGGAACAGGGAAAATGAATCCCGCCTTAAGCAACTTTTCAACTTCAGCTTTGATAGCTGCTGCCTTCCTAGGATTGACCGGACGAAGTTTTTGCCTCACCGGCTTAGCGTTTTCATACGTCTTGATCTCATGCTGGACGATAGATGGGTCTATTCCAGGCATTTCCTCATAAGACCAAGCAAATACATCTCTATACTCTTTAAAGAGCTCGGTGTAAATTTGAACCTCTTCACGGGAACATTCGGCTCCAATGAAGACATTCTCGATAATATTGGGATCCCTGGAAATGTTCACCGGGATAGTAGGAGAAATCACAGCCATGTTCCCTTCAGCATAAACCTGTGTTGGTGCCAAAGGGTTCAAGACTGGGTGAACAGGACCAGGAGACGGAGGACTCGGAAAACTTGTTTCAACTTCATTCAAATCAGGTAGGAAGTAAGACTGATGATGGAAATAATCCCACGGTCTATCTATACCTGTCATTGCTTCCAGGATGGCCTCTTCAGATGGAAGAGTGGTATCTAGACAATCCTGGGCAGAAGAAGAACTAAGCGTCCAAGCCGGAGCCACATCACCATCCAACTCTTCCGGTGAAAGAGGAGCTGGGATAGATTCTGCAGTGTCAACAATAGACTGATATGCAATCTCAGCTGCAGAAATCGGAAATGCCATTCCACCCACTTGACCTTCCGCTAATGTGGCGGTAGGGGAAGGTAAGGTCCAAGGGTCCGAAAAATAATGAGTTCGAAAGAACTCTCTTCGAAGGGGAGCCTTGGAGGATGAAATAGCATTAATATGCACCATAGGAGGAGGAAGATCGAAAGTACCCATCAGGGAAGAATACATTCCAACTCCTAGATTCTCAACAGGCGCCTTAGTATTATCCAACTTAGGAACAGATGAGTCAGAAGGCGCATTCAGGTCTACCTGAGGACAGTCCAGTTGATCCACTGTGACAATCCTCCCTTCGTGGGGGAAACATACAATTCGAAATAATGAGGATGCGATGGCATCCATCTCATATATCCAGTTCCTCCCCAACAGAAGGTTGTAGTCCAAGGCTGCATCCACTACCTCAACCTCTATGTTGACAGTTTTGCCCCCAACACAGATGGGCAAAGCCGGGACAATACCATGGGGTCTGTGAGAATGACCATCGAACGCAGTAAGAACAGTGCTAGATGGAACATCTTTGGGAGATCCAAGTGTCTTCCAGCATGCGAGAGACATCACGCACGTGGAGGCACCCTCATCAACAACCGTTCGAAAGATATTACACTTCCGATACGACGATTTAATATGAAAAGCCATGTGATGAGGAAGTCTCTTCTTAAAATTAGTCATATCAAAAGTAATCAGAAGAGAATTTTTTGGATCAATAGCCCCAATGGCAGTGAGCAAAGCACTACGCTGAGCCGGACAAGACTAGAGTACCTCTAAAGCTGACATAGCACAAGGACTCTGTGCCAGATCTTCCACAATCGAGTAGTTCTGGGCAGCCCTAGCATTTGGATTAATCGTTGATCGCTTAGAAGATGCTTTGGGCATCCGAGGCATAGACTCAACAGTAGGCTTCATAATGTGAAGCGGCTCAGTAGCATCAGGAACTTCCTTAGCTTTCGAAGACTCTTCTTCGCCATAATCACGGGATCTCGTAGCGATATCCGCGTGAGCACTCATCATAAAAATGTTCGATGGAATTTCCCCTTCCTGGGTGCCCCCAGAGGAAGCCCCAGGATTTTGGTTCGCGCCAGCAACTAATTGCTGCCCTTGGGGAAAAGGGTTTGTTAACACAGCCTGGGAACTAGAAGAACCCTGTTGAGCTAACAAGCACTGAGCATCCTGAATTTTAGGGCAAAGGTGTGTGAGATGGTCTCCAGCACAGAGCTTGCATGGAAACTTCACTTTCTTCTTCTCCTTTTGACCCTCACCAACACGCTCGTTGGTTTTATTTGCATTACCCTTCCCGTTCTTGCCCTTCTTCTTGTTATTTTGTCCCTTCTTCTTCCCATCGGATTGTTGATTTCCTTTGGGATCAGAAGCTTGGACATCATTTATGGACAAAGACTGGGAAGGTGATGACTCAGCAGGCACAGCCTGACCAGAAGGAGCAGATTGTAAAGACAACTGCTGCAGTTGAGAAAGCAGGCTGGCTGCACCACTATTGACCGATCCGACAAGCCCATCACCATGAGGACCGGGCTTAGTTTTCGATAAATCTAATTTGGAGCGAGGAGCATTGGGCAAATATTTATAAAGGACCCCAGACTGAGAATAGATCAGTTCTAGCTGCTGGGCCCTAAAAATGGCCTGCTCCTCAGAAAATACCCCAGATAGGGATACATCTTTTGAAATGTCTGACTGCAGAGATTTCAGAAACCATTCGAGAAGGAATTCTCCTGGAATATGAGCTTTAATAAGCCTCTTCCTTCTCCTCCATTCCTGAATGTGATCAGAAATGTGAGTTGCTTCGTCCTGCTTAAAATTAGCCAGGAGTTCCGTCCCAACGTCATATTGGACAGGCAACTGAAAATGGTTTAGAAATGTAACAGCCAGTTCTCCAAATGTAGCAAAACTGCCCTTAGTTAACTCGATATACCATTTGGCAGCGTTTCCAGTTAGGGTGCATTGAAATAATCTCAACCTAATCGAATCATCGATCAGGGAGTTCGAAGAACACCATAAGTGGAAAGTGGTGATGTGGTCAGTCGGATCCTCTCCATTCTTACCTTCAAACTTTGGAATATCTGAAGGAAGTTTGGTCGGGACCGGAGGCCACTCCGGACTATAACGAATCGGATCATTAGTCAACTTCGACAGATCTGGCAAGTTTAACGTTGCTAGAAAAGGTAAGCGAGGCGGAGCCTGAGGATTCCATCCTTGATGGGATGGATTCCCAACATTCTGAAAAGAATAGCCTGGATTTGATAAGGCACCAGGTTGCCAGAAAGGACTCGTAGAAAAAGGAGAAGAACCTCCTCCCAACGCAGAGTTACCAAAGCCCAGACCAGTTCCCCCCGCTGAAGTATGAAATGAAGAGGAGAGCCCCTGATAGGGGTTCCAGGCATTAGAAAGAGGAGAAAAGGTCTGGTAAGCACTCGACAAAGGGAAAGAAGTATTCCCTTGATGACCTGCGTAAAACTGATTCCCTGCCCCCGCTGTAGTAAACACAGGATTCCACCCTGTAAAAGTAGTCGAACTTTGCCCCCCAGACCAAGGGTTGAAACTCTGGGTCTGGGACGTAAATGGAAACGACCCTAAAGAAGGATTGGAACTAGGAATATGTCCAGTCCCAAAGGGGAAACCCTGAAAAGAAGTTGATCCACTAGCCATAGAAGACATGGGTGTAGATCCAGCTACAGCAGCGGAAAAGGAAAAAGAGGGATTCCCACTAGAGGGCATCCCTGAACAGAAGGGACCAGAATGAGAAGCATGTGCTTGGGTGAAACCAGAGCCAAACACAGTAGCACTAGAAGCAATTGAAGATAAAGCAATAGTGCCCCCTCCTTCAATAGAAGCAGGGGTTTGAATGCCTGCAACACTCACGGCAGAAGCCACGTTCCCAGTCGTGGCCATCGAAAGATATGAATGATACGGAAGATCTTCCGGTCTCTCAGACTCAGGTCCGATGTACTGAACAACGAACGGATAGTCAGGAGGAAGAGGAGATGGACCTGTAGCAGGAGGCTCAGGTACGTCTTCAATTTGAAAATCTTCTTCCTGAGGAAACAAAACTCGCGAGGTGAGTGGAACGCTCCTCTCGGGACCGACACCAGAATCAGCTATGAAACCTTCAGACCTTTGTGGAGGATCTCTCTCCACTGCGTCAGACGCCACAGGGTGGTAACCACCTGCTAAATCACTCCTACGCCTTCTCGAAGAAGGCTTTGGACTCTCGGGAGATAACCCCCGGATTCTCCTCGATCGACGAGGCGCTTGATCAGCCACTTTTATAGATTTTAAATTAGACTAAAAAAAGTGAAAAGCTAGGCAAGCTAGGAGCAAAGAGCACTCACTAAAATAAAAATCCCTGAGATACAATCAAGCAAACAACCTCCAAGTATTTCCACTCCGGGTGATGAGGACCGGACACCAAAATACAGGAAAGCGAAATATAGGACCTCCCGAAAGCAGTCTGGGATGATTAGGGCCCAGAACAACTAGTGAAGGTATCAGAAACAGTTACGCCGACCTCCTAACGACAGCCTTTGCCGGCTCAAGCACCCAAGCTTCACAAGGGCACCCCCCAGAAGTACTGCTGAAAGTGATGCGACGTCTGCCTCAGGTACCACGGGTATTCCCCCCCGCAATCACATGTGTGGAACCTAGGAGTGGCAACTATGGGCACCAATCCGTGTCAGAAGCCGGGCGGAACGGTCTTGAGGTCAGATTCAGCTAATCAGAGAGGGGGTATCCCTCTTCTCGGCCTTCACTTCCCCTCGCGCTTGACTCTCTGGAGGAGAGCTTTCCCGGTCCACCTAACGGAGTTGGATTTCACTCAATTAATCAACTTCTATGTTTTGTTTGAGCGGCCTTGGAGATTTAACTCTCCACTCACCTAATCCAAGGCCCTACAACCTAGCTAGTTGGTGTATGACACTTAGAAAACTTGCTAGTTGATTTTAAATTATATCTCTTATTTTAATGGGCTGTTATGTTAAGTCACAAGGATATGGAGATGAAACTTATGATGTTTTTGACGCAGAAAGAAATTAATAAAAACTTAACTACATGCAAATGCAGTTATTGTCTTTCGATGAAAAGAAATCTCTACACGGGTTCTACGAGATTAAAAATTGTATTTTTTCTTTTCAAATAGCAAACTCACACTCACAAAAACTATGAAATTGACTAAATGTTTAAATGCACCTAATGAAAATCACTACAAGCATGCAAATCCTAAGATGCAAAATCTCCTAAAGTAGAGTGAAATTTCCCAAAAGTCCTTCAGTTTTAACTCTTCTTGGTTGTCCAGAAAGCTAGTTCCCGAAATCAAGAACTCTTAATATGAAGACACCAAAATGCTTAAAAAACAAGAAGAAGAAATGAATGACAACTCCCTTCCAATTATCAAGCCAAAAACCAAAAGCAAGAAACCTCACAAAAGCTTCAAAAGATATAGCAAAATGAAAACAAAAATGCAACAACAAAAGCAAATAACAAGACAAAATGTTTTTTGAGCCTTTGAAATGCAAAAACAAAAAGAAAAGCAAATTTTTTTTGAGCTTTTTAGTTTTATAAAGAAAGAGCTCGAAAAGACCAAGCAAAACTATCAAAATCCAAACCAAACAAGACTGAATTTCAAGCACAAACTTCAACAATGCTCCAAACCTTATAAAGCTAACTAGTAGAAAGATCAATAAGAGCAAAAGAAGACAAGAAAACTCAGCCACTCAGCCTAGAAGAATAGTATAAACTTGCCGCAAACAAAAACTTCGAAGAAGCAAGAAAAACTCTTCAAAAGTTGCAACAAGACCTAGCCTACTGAAATCAAGAAAACCAATCAATAAATGAGAAAAAATCGTAGTGCCAAGAAAAACACAAAGACAGGAAAGATTAAATGAGCAGGAGCTCTCTGTTCTGATAAAGCAGAACAGCCAAGAATGCTCAGAAAGCTATCTTGGTACTCAAGCCAGAAGTGCCAGCACCAGAAACAACACTTTGCCAAAAAGACTAGTTTTCAATCAAACGAAAGAGAGAAAAGACAAAATACCACCTTCTTCACAATCCAGAGAGTGCAGAGACACTGTAGGGACAGGTCTCCATAGCCAGAAAGGACCAAAAAGTCAAGAAATCCAAAAATTCAAAATCTGCCTAGGTATACGCTACTTCACAGTTTAGCAACAAGCGTGCATACGCGACTGTGCTAAAGGAAACTCGCGTATACGCGACTCCCTTTAGACAAACTTGCGTGTATACGCGACTGTGTGCAGAAAAAAGCGCGTATATAAAGGTAAATAATGAAAAAAAAAAAGGATCAAGCCTGGATAAGAAACCAGGACTTCAGTCTGACTGAGAAAGAGTAAACTGGACTGCAAATAGAAGTTAAAACTGTTGGAAACCTATCAAACAGTTGAAACCACCCAACAGGGGAATCACAAGAATGCGATCCCCAGTGGAGTCGCCAGTTCTGTTTTGGGGAAAATCACCCTAGAGGTTTGTTGGGTTTAAACCTCCACAGAGCAGGGGCATGCTACTTAAGAAGGACTCACACAACCATACATGTTCATGAAAAACTAAATAGAGTAGAATGAGGAAGTTACCCGTAGGTCCTACGGTTGAAGCAGATCCCGCGGGGTCCAAACCCCCAACAACCCTTCTTCCTTCTTAACCTGAAAGACAAGAAGAAACAAGCACGAAGAACTGGTTGTACAGCATATATCTACTCTAAATGTTAGTGAAATCCGTATAAAACATTAAATAAACCATAATGAATGCTTAAATAACAATTTTCTCATATATGTAAGCAGACACTAACATGTATATTTCGGGAACAAGATGGTACTTCTGTATTATAAATAGCATGTACAGAAATAACGAGTGGAGAGATCACCTGAATCCTTCCACGATCTTCGAGCAGACCGTCGTCCGGATCCGTCCCTCCCTTGCCTCGCTAAGATTCCTTCCAAACTGGTGCATACGAGATGACATATAGGGAGATGAGCATCTCAAGGAAACAAGGGTTTCCTGTAATGAACTGGGAAAGTGCAGGAGGCACGGGGAATCAGACTTGGATAGGGAATACCAACAGAGTATAATATCGATAAATTCTCTCTCCCTTAGGCCATACACATGAGGGGTTTTTATACTCCCTCCAAGTAGTTTCAATAGTTGGAAACAGTTGGCCACGTGCTGGGGTGGTTGAACTACCTGAGTAACCATCAACCCAGCCCGAAAATAGGGAATTTTTATATATTTTTTCATAATTTTAATGGCATACGCGGAAAAGTGCAGCTGGACTCGCGTATACACGCGGAAAAGTACGGGCATAATCACGTATGGGGATTTTTACACTGTTTTTAAGTGAATTTGTCCAAGTCTGTAGGAATGGGTGCCCAAAGCCATAAAAGAAATCATGAATCATATGAAGGTGAGAAATGATGCTATAACACCTTAGCTCGGCTTTCCTTTTGCGCTCAGCTACTACTGCTTGCTCTGCTTTCTTCTGGCTTTCAGCTTCAACTTGATCTAATTCTTTCTTGAGCTCCTGTTCTGCTGCAGCCTCCGCCTCCTGTTCCTCCTTATTTTTTCTGGCCTCTTCGACTTGCTTCTTCTTTTGCTCTGACCTTATACTCTTCTTACATTTATCTTCATCTTCCTTCATCTTCTTCTCCCTTTCTTGTTGGGCTTTAGCTTCTAGTTCTTTCTGTCGGGAAGAAGTGCTGTGCCCTGTAGTAGTTCGAGGCTTCTTAGCCAGAGAAGAAGAAGCGCCTCCCAATTCACGGCTTCTGTCTTCTAGTGTTTGGTCATCTGGGTCTTCTTGACCAGATTCTACCCTCGGAGCAAGTTTCCAGTCTGCATTATACCAATTTTTCCTCTCATCTTCGCCCGGGCAATCCATATGCTGATAGTTCCATTTTAACTTAGCCCGCTTGCAATGATCAGGGACTATCCTTTCCAGGTCATATGTCCAGTGGTCTAATGCCCCAAGGTGGTAACTTTTCATATCTTCTGCTTCTGCCTCCACCTCTCTGAAATTTGATTGTGTAAGCACCAATAGTGAGGGGTAACGTAGGCCACGACTTCTTCTTACCCCTGGACAGGACCCTGGAGAAACCGGAAGACATTTGGAAACAAACCTCTTGCATGAGCATTTTTTCTGTGACATATCGAGGCATAGCATGTGGGGCAATGAACGAGCCAAAGACTTGGATGAATGTGTACTCGACAAATGGGAACCAATGCGCCACCTTGCCTATCATCTCCATGGCACGCCAAGACATGCAAGAAGTGTCTTGGTCGAACAATTTTCTGTAAAGAGCTGGGATGAACACTTGGGATATCAACTTTATGTATTGCTTATATCTAGAATCCAAAAACACCTTGGTTTGTAAATGGATTTCACGGGTCTATTTTGGATCCCAATTATGCACCCATCCTTCAAATTGGGATCTTGAACAGACAACATCCAACAAATAAGAGGCCATGTAGAATTCAGAAGGAAATCCTTCATCTGTTACCAATGCTGAGGATATGTTTATTTGAAGGGAGGCCATCAGTATGTTGGCCCAATTGAACCGGGTGCCGTGCACCATGACATACGCCATGAGGGTTGCCCATGTGCCGCTGAAGGTGGTGGCATCGGGGCACCCATACAATCTGCAAAGCGTAGCAACCACCAATTTATATACTTTCCTAAGGCCTGCTACTGGATATTCTTGATCCTTCTTCACTTTGAATTTATCGGGCTCCTCCCACCATCCTTTTAGAGTATCTACCATGGGGACTGCATGGGTGATGGCCCAATCTTCTGTAAAGTCCTCCTCTCTTTCAGGAAATGAATATTAAACTTGCGTGTCTGAGCCTTTGAGAGCAGCAAAAGCCTTGCCTTCACTGTGCCTGATTACGAATTTCTTGGGGTCAGTGTTCTGTATAATCCAATCTATAACCTCCGCGCATGGGAATATAGCCGGATGGGCACCTACAAGATGGAGCTTTGACATTTTGACCTGCATGTATACTTCCCGCTTGGGAAGGTCCTCTGGGAATTCCTGTCAAGCGAACTCCTAGTACACCTGGTACCAACACATACTGTCCCCTTTGGAAAATGTGCACAGGGTATCTCTGTAAATCAGGGGCGGGGACATTGGTATGTCCATCTCTATGTCCTCTACTTCCCGGCTCTTGCCATTTTTTCAAGACACTGGAGGTGCCATGTCACTTGTATCCAAGGGGATAGAGATACAATCCAAGTCTACTTCGAATTCACTTGTCATGTTCATGAAAGAATCCCAGGATAAGAAAGATGCCATGATGATACAAAACTAGGTACAACTATTAATTATTTCAACAGGGGACACAGGCAGAGCTAAAACAGTGACCTGCAACCGGGTCGCAGGGTCACAAGGTCGCGATGTTGATATTATTGAAGAATTGTGACTTTGCAACCTTGCGACTAGGTCGCGGGATCACTGGATCACAAGTTTTGCAAAATTGGCAGAAGTGCGACCTTGCGACCTTGCGACCAGGTCATGGGTCGTTGGGTCGCAAGTGCTAGAAAACTGGCGGGAGAGAAACTCTGCGACCTGCGACCGAGTCACAAGGTCTCTAATTCGCGAAGCTGCGAAAAAAAAAGGAAGAGCAATTTACGACCTTGCGACTTAGCGATTGGGTCACGGGGTCGCAGGGTCGCAAGTCGCGCTAGGGCTTGCCGGGGTTTTGGCGCGCGCCGCGTGAAGTTATTTTCTCTTTAACTTGAAAACCATAGGATTAAATGGGTCCAAAAAGAGCAATTGGATATCTTTTGGAGCAGGATACAGGCCATGAGAGGTTGGATGTGGAACTGTGATAAGTTTGGGCAAGTAGGGTGAATATTGGAGTCAAAAGGAAAACCCTAAGTGACAAATGAAAGGCCAAGATAGGGGGCCATTTAAAAGCTAGGGAAAGTAAGATTTAGGTAAGAAAAAAATAAAAGGAAACAGAAGGAGGGAAACAACAACTTACCCAGGAAAATCGTGCGCCAGTCGACCTATCAGAGGCGTTTTTTTCCTATTCGTCGAACGTGCATAATGCGACCTAGCGACCTCCTACTTATAAAAAGGTCGCACGTGTGGACAATTAATGAGGTCGTAGGGTCACATGATGCGGTGGTTTAAGAGAGGTGCGACCTTGCGACCTTGCAACCTCAGGGTCACGGGGTCGTGATTTTCCAAACATTCAGAAATTTGCGACTCAACGACTTAACCCTCCTGGGACTTAACTTTTCTTTATGCTCAAAGGGCTCCAAAATTTTTGAAGTGTGAATTTTTGGAGGGTGTTGTAGAGGCTACAAAAAATGGCGATTCACTGGTCAGACTCAGAGTCTCTGCTGATGGTTTGCCCTGGTGGGGGAGGGAGGGGCTTTCACAAGCTCTTCGTTTCACCTTAGGGTCTCCACTACCTTGCCCTAGGCACCTTGCGAGGTTAATGGCCTGCTAGCTTGTTTGGGTGTTGGTTAACTGAATTTCTCTGCTTCAGGTTACCAGATTGAAAGGGTTGAAGAACTCTAGGTGGCCACAGGGTCCGATATTATTATTTTGTTCTCATCGTGTTGCTCCGCTGCCTACGAACCTCTCGATCCCGGTGGAGTCACTGCCTAGGAGTCATGAATGTTGCTCCTCTGCCAGCGAGCCTAGTCAGTACCACGGTGGAGTCGTCACATCACCTCTCTGTGCAGGAATCATTTCTCAATCCTTTACCCTTTATTGGTGTGCTATTGCACTTATTTTGAATGTGCCTAAGGCACTTATTAGATGTGCTCATGGCACTTATTTGAGAGGAGAAAATTTTTTGCCTGGGCGGATGAGGGATCCCGACTTATTTTACTTGTAGAAAGGTTGCTCCTAGTCTGATATGAGGACTTTGGTTTTTCCCAGATGTCCTGACGTCACCTGAAGTTAACTCTGTTCCCCTTCGATCTAGTCACCGCTGTATCAAACTTTCTTCTCGCAGACACCCTTTCAAACTTGCTACGTGAGCTCCTTACGCTTGATGGCTAGAGGTGTTGGCAATATGATGCAGAGTGTTGTCCTTGATGGCAACCCACTTGATGAAGATGATGGAAACCTTCTTGAAAAATTTGTTCTTGACTTGATGAACTTGTTAATCTGATGATGGAAGGAATGTCAGTATGTGCCAGAACATGATGAAAAGAGTATGTCTCAAGGCATACGCGGATTTGTCTAGACGAAGTAGCGTATGCACGCGGGAAATAACGTGCCAAGTCGCGTATGGGAAAAAGCGCTCTAAATTTATAAAACTAGGGGTAACTACCATGGTATTGACCCATTGTATTGAATGATGGTTCACCTATGTGATCCCGTCCAGGAATACCATTGGAAGTTATGTGGTTTTGACTCATGGTATTGATGAAGGGTAACCCTATATAAGGAGAAGAAAATCATTATGCAAAGTGTGTGCGTGTATCTGGGCTTTGATGAATACTTCTCTCTGAAGTATATCTGTATGGTTGAACCCTGTTCCTAATTGATAGATCTGAATCTATAATGCACCTATGAACATGATGAAGGCTCAATATCTCTAGATCTAGAAATGATGAATGTTAAGAATGATCTGAAAAGAAGTGAAGAAGACCTGGCGCAATCCTGTTGAAGAGATTGAAGAAATCTGTGTAAGTTTATAGATCTGGTCTGTACTACAAAGTTTATCTTTTATATATCTATACACAGGTTCGTTTCATGAAAAGCGTGTGTATACGCAGGTCTGTGGAAAGAAAAGCGCGTATGCGTAGTTAGGGTTTTTTCCTGAAAATGCACTGAAGTATACGCGGGTTCGTCTTCTAGAAAGAGCGTATATACCTGGGTCTGACTCAATAAAAGCGCGTATTATTTCTGATCTAATGGTTGCTGAAGGTTGAATGTGTTTCTGCGTATCTATTCTGATGTCTGGGTTATATCTGATATTCTGGTTACAGTGGTCTCACTATTTTGTTTGAAGCAATGAGCAAGGTATGATTGTTGATAAGTGAGGGGTTGTGTTGAAGCTGTTTGATCTAGTTTGAAAATTGATGAAACGTGGTCTGCAGTGGTGCTGAGGGTCGAAGCCTTCAGTCAGGGGGTTGTAGCTCCCTTCTAGGAAAGGTTGGTAAACGAGTTCAGGGGGTCGTAGCTCCCTTCCAGGAGAGGCTGGTAAACGAGAGAAGGTTGTAGCCTTCTGCAGGTGGGTGCCTGCGTGCTGGTTTGAGTCTGCACCAGTACATGATTGTAAGAATTTTTCTAAATAATAAATTTTGAAGGCTGAAACAACGGCAGCGGTGGTTTTCTCCCGAATTGGGTTTCCACCTAAAAATCCTGGTGTTCATGTGTGTTACATATGTGTGATGATTAGTCTATTATGTCTGCACCTGTTTACTGTTTCTGAAATATCTGATGAATGAATAATGCAATGATCTGAGTTAAGATTCAAATACATAATTAGATCTCTGGACATACGCGAGTTCTGTAAAGGATATCCGTATATATATGCTAGTTTCCTTCAGTAAAGTAGCGTATGGGTTTTTAGAAAGGAAAAAGAAAAATTTTGATTGTCTGAACTAAATACTGATTCACCCCCCCCCCCCTCTCATTATTTTTTCCAACAATTGGTATCAAAGCAGGTCCTTCGAAAAAGCTTAGCCACTAGAAGGAAGATCAAGCAAGATGAGCTATCAAGAAGGAACATCATCTATCAAGCCTCCGCTCTTCAATGGAAGCAATTTAATCTTCTGGAAAATGAGGATGAGATCCTTTCTTCAGTCTATGGGAGCAGATGTATGGGCCATTGTTGAACAAGGATATCAATATCCAGCTGCTACACCAACAGATCCAACTGAAAGGAAGAATTATGAATAAAATGCAAAAGCGGTCAATGCTATAACAGGAAGTCTAACAGAATCAGAATTTGTGAAATTCATGCAGCTGAATACAGAAAAAGATATATGGGACAAAATCATTCTGAGTTATGAAGGTGATGCAAAGGTAAAAAGTGCAAAACTCTAAACTCTCAGAATTGAATATGAAAATTTAAAGATGCATAGTGATGATAGTATTGCCAGTTTCTTTTTACGTCTTGATGATGTTGTAAATCGTATGAAAAATCTGGGAGAAACAATAACCGAAACTACTTTGGTTGAGAAAATTTTGAGATCGCTAACGGCAAAATTTGAGTCAAAATTCTCTGCTCTTGAAGAAAAACAGGATCTTCAAAATCTTATTGTGGTGCAACTTCATGGCATACTGACTGCATATGAAATGAGAAGAGGAGGACCATCTGAAGTCAAAGAAGTTGTTTTTAGAGCTTCTACAAAAGGGAAAGAAGTACAAGAAGTAGAAGGATCAGGATATATTTCGGAGGAAGATGAGGCAAATTTTGTAAAGAAACTTCAACTTGGTACAAGAAGGTTTAGAGGTAAGCTTTCTTTCAAATGTTTTAATTGTGGAAGAGTTGGGCATTATGCTGCTAAGTGTCCTCACAAAGAAACACCTGCAAAAGGAAAGGAAGTAGCTAGAAATAAGAACCGGTCTAGAACTAGAAGGAGTTACTATACTCATGATGACAGTGATGGGGTATCTGATAGTGAGGAAGAATGTGAACAAGATCTTAGACTTCTCATGGCTTTTGAATCTAAAGAAGAAAATGATACTTTTGTGGATGCTCTAGAGGACAATGATTTCCTTGAAGAGAACAATCAACTCAAAATACGCTTAGAATAAAGCAGAATTCTCTTAGAAGAATATAAAATTCTCTTAGAAGAAAGGAAAATAACCATCGAGATTTTGGAAAAACAGGTTGAAGAGGCAAAGAAACACAATGAGAAATTAGAATGTGAAGTGGTAAGTGTAAGAAAAGAATTTGAGAAAGCAAAGACTCTGAATTTCAGATTTGCTAAAGGATCTGAAACCTTAGATGAGATTATCAAGGTACAATGTTCTCCTCTTATAAAGACAGGTCTTGGATATATTGGAGAATCTTCTCAAGCTTCAACACCAAATTATCTAAAAGCAGCTACAATTGGTTTACAAAATTCTGCCACTCAGCAAGGGAATAAAGAATCTTTACAGGTAAAACATGATCATCTTAATGCAAGGAACACTAACAAGAATATCTTTCAAAGAAGCCCCAATCAACAGGTAAATTCAAGTAGAATATTTCATGATCGCAGAAATTTCTTCTTCAATGGACAATGTTTTTCATGTCACAATTTTGGCCATAAAGCTGCTCAATGTGTTGCATATAAAACCATCATGAAAAGAGAAGCAAGAAAGAAAAGGGTTGATATTGAAACAAAGAAGAATACCTATAACAACTTTTCTCCTCTTCCAAATGAAGTTGAATGTGCTTATTGCAATAACTATGTGCATGAAGAATCTGAATGCAGGAGCAAAGTTCAGCCAAAAGAGCATCGTCCTTCAAAATCCAAAATATGGAAAAAGAAGGAATCACAGGTTGAAAATTGTGGCATAGCGTTATTTACGGAAGGTGAGGAAAATCAATGGTACATTGATAGTGGATGCTCGAGACACATGACAGGTGATAACACAAACTTCGTGCATATAGTGCTCTAGAAAAGGAAAAGAAAGTTACTTTTGGAAATGATACTCCTGCTGTAATTAAAGGAAAAGGGTCTGTGTTTCTAAAAGAAAAGGTGAAGGCAAATGATGTCATGTATGTGGATGGATTAAGACATAATCTGTTAAGTGTAAGTCAAATGTGTGATCAAGGAACTGAAGTTGTCTTTAGTTCAAAAGAATGTGTGGTTCGTGATCTTGATACAGGTAAAACAATTATAAAAGGAAAAAGAACTCCAAGCAATTTGTATGTATTGAAGAACTGCAAAGAACAATGTTACTTGAGTAAATCTTCAGAAAACTAGCTATGGCATAGAAGGTTGGGGCATCTAAGCTTCTCTCAAATCAAAAAATCAAGCAAACTTAACGCTTTTCGTGGTCTTCCCAATATTTCTCTACCTGAAAGTATCATATGCAAATCCTGTCAATTCGGTAAACAAACCAGAGTACAATTCAATGCGAAGGAAGGATCGTCAAGGAAGCCTCTTGAACTCATTCATACTGACATGTGTGGACCTATCAGGAAAAATTCACCACGTGGTGAAGAATACTATATCTTATTCGTTGATGATTTCTCTAGAATGTGTTGGATTGGGTTGATCAAACACAAAGATGAAGCACTTGAAAAATTTCAGATCAGGTGTTTTCTGTAGCAGGCACTCCACAACAAAATGGCGTAGCAGAAAGAATGAATAGAACAATTCAACAAATGGCTAGAGCTATGCTTGATGATTCCGTAACACCTGATATTTTTTGGGGAGAAGCAGCTCACACAGCAGCAAATATTCTTAACAAGGCACATGTTCGGGTAAATAGTGACAAAACTCCATATGAACTCTGGTATGGTAATTCTCCCTCTGTGAAACATTTTAGATGTTTTGGAAGTAAATGCTTTATCAAAAATAATGATGAAAAGCTTGGAAAATTTTAACCTAGATCAGATGAAGGAATACTTCTTGGTTACTCATCTACAAGCAGGGCATACAAATGTTACAATAAAAGGCTTCGAAAGATTGTTGAATGTATTGATGTTGTTATTGATGAGTCTCATGCAGTCCCTAAAGAAGAAGATGATGGTGACTTTTGTCCTTCTACATCAAATAGAAATGATATAGACAGTGGATCCAATGAAGAACCTGAAGATGATTTATCTGGAAAGGCTCCATCGAGATATGTTCAAAATAATCATCTTGAATCTCAAATTTTGGGAGACAAGGAATCAGGTGTACAAACAAGGAGGACTATTGTGGGATCTCCTAGCCATTTGGCATTTCTATCCACGACTGAACCACACAATGTCAATCAAGCTAGCGAAGATGAATTTTGTGTTGGAAAGGTTGTCATTGATGGCAACCAAGCAGGCAAAGGAAGCAGCTAATATAATGGAGGCAACAAAGAAGCAAATGAAGGCAGAGGAAGCGAATATAACAGAGGCAGAGCCGTTATAACAGTAACAGCAGCAGAGGCAGAGGCAGAACCACAACTGTTATTCCAAGAATATGTACATATATATATAAATTCAGTTATTCGAGTGACATGGAGATTCCGGGCGTTTGAATCAGTTATTCGAGCGTTACACATAACATTCCGGGCGGAACATAACCGTAGTCAAAGGAGGAACATAGTCGAAGGAGCGGAACTCTGCGTCGGAGGCAAATGTATATATATATCATTGAAATATGATGAAATTTTATATACATATATATAATTGTATCATGACCGGAAACCTGGAGGAAACTGGAACCATGAGTAGGGAGGCGGAACCCTGACCGGAAATTAAACTCACGGCGGATTTACAAAAGAAGATTTCCGCATTCCGCACCGCTTTTGGTACGGAGGTGGTATTGTTGGGACGAGCAGCGATTCCATTGATCAAACGACACGTGGCATAGGCGGTATTGGAGGGCCCCGTTTTATTTACAATTTCGCGCATTATACACTGGACCAGAGACGCCGAGCGAAATGGATAGGAGCCGTCGATCTGGTGGGCCGACATCTGACGGTGATCAATTGCAAGACCTGCACGAAGTTTAATGGAAGAGCCTGGGGGTTAACAAAGGTAAAATGCGCATGTTTTTTTATTGTATTGTGGGGCCCGGGGCAGAGTAATACAAAATGAATCGGTTTATTATAACTTTCGATGGTTTATGGTCTTAATATAAAGTCCGTATATAATATATATAAGTCGTGAACAGTTTATATATAATGACTATATATACGGTGTGCAATATATATAAAGGCACAGTGCAATGCATCGTGGGCCCGGAGCCAAAGGACGATATATATTTATATACTGTGCTAAAGGCATAAGGTTGAGTTTTTATTATGGATTAACCATAGTTTTTGAAGATGCCGACAGTTGATTAAACCAGGGGTTAACAAAGGTGTTTTAAATTTGAATATTTTGGAATATGTGGACCTGACGAGTAATGCCAATCTTAAACCTTTGTCAAAGTATACATATGGGTAGCGCAGTTATATTAAAATGATAAGTGATAAAATGATTAAACACAAAGATGAGAGTTCGTGAACAAGAAAAATGCAGGGATTCAAAAGCACAGTGAACAGGTGAATAAACACAAGGATAAATGCATGGGTCTGACAGAGGTAAATAGAAATTACAGGTTTGATAGGTATATATCCATAGGTGCACACAATTAAAGTGTACAGAACAGTCACTCAACAACTGCAGAAAAGACAAATCCAGTAAAGCTGAAATCCAGAAAAGGAGCTGAGTGAAATTGAGATGTATAATTGAAAAATGTAAATGTACATTTTTTTTTATATTGTTTGTGATGCATTGGCAAGTCTCCAAGAGAAAATAAAATCCCACTGTAGTATGAAATTTATTATGATTTTAAATTGAGTTGGACAAAGTAATGAAGAGGCAGAAGACCAAGGGGTATGACCATTCATTTCGAATTCCTAGAAGAACACAAACAGTCATGTGAGAATTTCTATATAATATCAATTTGAAAAGCTCAGCAAAGAGTTAGAGAGAGTAAATCAAGAGAAGGCAGAATATAGAAGTATGAGGCAGAGAAGATTAAGAAAATCGAAACAGAAGGAGAAGCTACAGAACATGGCTGATATCTGAGGTAAATCAGCAAACGTTCAGTTTGATAAATTGAGGAAGTTGGAGCTTCCCTATCAAGTTGCAGCTTGATAGCTGTCAGTTGTAGCTGACTAAGGTTGGAGCCTCCTGTAGGTTGGTGCCTGCAGAAATTTGAAGGGAGTTGGTGCTTCCTTGCAAGTTGTAGCTTGCAGAATTGAGGATAGAGCCTCCTGTAGGTTGGTGCCTGTAGAAAACAGTGGTGAGAGGGAGTTGGAGCTTGCCTTTGCATCACAAAAATAATAAGATGTGGTTTTCTCCCTTTATGTGTTTCCACTTACATCTGTTGTCTCTATGTGTGCTTCTTATGTGTTGATGTGATTATTTCAATCTGCTTAATTGCTTGCTGCTTTCAACATAAGTATGGTGTCACAATAAATTAATATTGGCTGCAAATAAGATTGTTCACATATTAAGTTGTAAATAACTTTGGTGAAAATATTTAAAAGACTAATGTATGTATTAAACTGATTCACCCCCCCTCTCAGTTTAATTAAAGATTCAACAATTGGTATCAGAGCAGGTTCCTTAGTATCAATCTAACAACTGAAAGGAGTTCCTAGGTTCCCAAGATGGCTAGTAAAGAAGGATGCTCAACGAACAAAGCCCCTTTCTTCACTGGTGAAAATTATGCTTTCTGGAAAATCAGAATGAGGACATACATAATGTCTCTAGGAATAGAAGTCTGGGATGCAGTGGATTTAGGATATGCCCCAAAGGCAACTGACTCAGAGAAAGAAGCCAAACAAGACTTTGTAGCTAATGCAAAAGCCATGAATGCCATATTAAATGGATTGTGTGAAGCAGAGTTTATTAAAGTAATGCACAAAAACACTGCCAAAGAAATATGGGATACTCTTGAGAACATACATGAGGGAAACAAGAAAGTAAAGACTGCCAAACTTCAAGTCTATAGAGCCCAATTTGAGAACTTAAGAATGAATGATGATGAAGATATTTCCAGTTTCTTTCTAAAGGTTGCAGAAATTATTAATAATATGAAAGCTCTTGGAGAAAAAACATCAGAAAGTATAATTGTACAAAAGATTCTAAGATCTCTTCCATCCAGATTTAATCCAAAGGTGTCTGCAATAGAATAAACAACCGATTGGGAGACCTTGACCATGAACCAGCTACTAGGAAATCTTACAGCATATGAGATGAGGCTCCCACAGAAGAAGACAAGCACAAGGGAGGCAGCATTCAAAACAGAAAAGAAGAAAGAAGAAAAGGAAGACATATGCTCCTGCTCTGATGAAGAAGAGGCTACATTTGTCAAGAAATTGGATAGAGGCTCAGGTAGATACAAAGGTAAACTTCCCTTCAAATGCTTTAACTGTGGAAGAGTTGGACATTATGCTGCTAAATGTCCTCACAAGAAAGTAAGAAATCAAGCTCAAGAATCAGAGAAAGACACATCAAAGTTTTGGCAGAAAGGAAAGAAATCCAGCAGAAAATCCTTCTATGCTCAGCAAGACAGCAGTGCATCTGAAGACTCAGATGAACCCTCAAGTGAAGAAGGAACCTTAGAATTTTTATTGATGGCCATAGAAGATCTTGAGGGACTCCTACTAGAAGATGAAGAAGAAGAAGGGGAAGTAGACCTTGAGGGGGAGCTAAGAAGTGCTCTGGAGGAGATTGATAGACTCAAACTAAAATGCAGAAAACAAAAAGAGATTCTCCTAAAATGTGTGAAAGAAGAAAAAAATTCAGAAGTCCTCATGCAGCTGAAGGTAAAGCTTAAAGAAGCCAAGAAGATAGAAGATATGTTACTTCAGCAAATCAAAGATAAATCTTGAGAACAAGATAAGCTGGAAGAAGAAATTATGTGTCTGAGAAAGAAATTAGAAAATGCTCAATAGAAAGTTTCTATATACCCTTCTCAAACAACAAGCTCTATTAAGTTGAATGAAATTTTGGTTGCTCAAAGATCCCCTATGATAAAGACTGGAATAGGCTACAAAGGAGAATCAAGTAAAGGAAAAGAAAAGGTTGACAGAGAGATTATTTTTGTAAAAGAAAAGAAGAATGAGGAAGCAGCTCAAACAATTCCTACAAAAGAAGAAACCTGTAATGATAAAGATAGAGATCAGAAGAAATCTCCAGTAACAAAGAATGCAGTAAAAACTAAGACAACAGAAAAAGGATCATATGCTCCTGAGTTTGTCAAGTTTGGAAGCCATCAAAGGAGATTCTTCCCTCCAATGAAGAATGCCACCTGTTACATCTACCACAAGCTGGGACACATTTCTGCATATTGTCATGCAAAGAGGAGTGATTCAGACCAACAAAATATGCAAGCATTAAAGAGACTGCACCAAGCAAACAAATGGGAGAACCAACCTTACATCAGGTATGAAAATAATTCTATGGTTATTGTTTCTATTGTAAGGAATTTGGCCATAGAATTATTGAATGTAGAAAGTATGGACAAAGATTGATGTTCAGTACCTCAAGAAGGTTTATGAGTCAAAGAAATTTTTCTCATACTCACAATTCTGCAAAAGCTATGATCAAATGTTGTATATGCAATCAAGTTGGACATATGCCTTCCAAGTGGTCTTTAAGAAGATATAATTCATCACCTCACAAAAGATACCAAACAAAAGGGGGCCTCCAGTGGATAAAGAAAGTGAATAAATGTGACCTGGCTTTAACTGCTCAAGATTTGAAGAGTCAATGGTATTTGGACAGTGGTTGCTCTAAACACATGACAGGAGACAAAAGCAAGTTTATAACTCTTGATGAAAAGAAATCTGGAAATGTTACCTTTGGAAATGATAAATCAGGAAAGATCAAAGGAAAAGGCTCAGTCAGCATAGACAATGGCAGAGGAAAGGCCCAAGAAGTACTATTTGTGGATGGGCTGAAAGCAAATTTACTGAGTGTCAGTCAGATGTGTGACAAAGGCTATGAAGTTCTCTTTAGAGCACAAGACTGTGAAGTCAGATCAAGCACAACAGGAAAGACTCTGCTCAAAGGTGTCCGAACAGAGAGTAATGTGTACATAGTAAAAGAGGAGGATGAAGCCTGCCATCTGAGAAAACTTGAGGAGTCATGGTTATGGCATAAGAGATTGGGACATCTCAGCTTCGACCATATCATCAGACTGAGTAAGAAGAAAGCTATCAGAGATATGCCTGAAATAAAGAGGCCTTCAAATACCATATGCAAATCTTGTCAATTTGGGAAACAAACTCGCACATCCTTTAAATCTTAAGATGAGCTATCAACTAGAAGACCACTCCAAATTGTTCACATGGATTTGTGTGGACCTGCAAGAACTAAAACCCCTAGTGGAGAATCCTACTTCATGTTGATAATAGATGATTTCTCCGGAATGACATGGGTTTCTTTTCTCAAGAACAAATCAGAAGCACTGGAAAAGTTTAAGATATTCAAAGCATTAGCAGAAAATAAAACTAGATGCAAGCTAAAGTGTATCAGATCAGATAGGGGAGGAGAATTCACAGATTATGACTTTGCAGACCTATGTAATGAACATGGAATAAAACAACAATTTACCATTGCAGGGACACCTCAGCAGAATGGAGTAGCAGAGAGACAAAACAGGTCTGTACAACAAATAGCCAGAGCTATGATGCAAGAGAATAACATTACTCAAACTTTTTGGGCAGAAGCTGTACACACAACAGTACATATTCTAAACAAAGCTCATTTAAGACCTAACAGTGATAAGACACCTTATGAGCTATGGCATGGTAAACCTGCATCAATCAAGCACTTTAGAGTCTTTGGCAGCAAGTGTTACATAAAGAATAATGATGAAAATCTTGGAAAATTTGATGCAAGAGCTGATGAAGGAATATTTCTAGGATATGCATCCAAAATTAAAGGGTACAGGTGCTACAACAAGACTCTTCGGAAAATAGTTGAATGTATTGATGTGAGATTTGATGAAGAACTTCCAAACAATACAAGAAATACAGACTGCTGCAGTCCATCAGACAACCATGAAGAGGAAGACCAGAATGATGATGAAACAAGCAAGACAACAGAGGACGCAGAGCTGAGCTCGAAAACCCCCTCAAAATACACTCAGAAGAATCATCCTGAAGATCAGATCATAGGAGATAAGAAAGCAGGGGTCCAGACAAGAAGGCAGCTAACAGAACAAACTGAAGAGGTATACATAGCAATGATGTCACAAATAGAGCCAAAGAAATTTGAAGAAGCCAGCAAGGACAAGTCTTGGGTAAAAGCAATGAATGAAGAATTGGAACAAATTGAAAAGAACAATACCTGGGAACTAGTTCCTAGACCAATTGAGAAAAATATCATTGGCTCAAAATGGGTATTCAAAAATAAAATGAATGAGGAAGGACATGTAATCAGGAATAAAGCCAGACTTGTCTGCAAAGGATACTCACAAATTGAAGGACTTGATTACGATGAAACATTTGCCCCTGTAGCCAGAATGGAAGCTATCAGAATGTTCCTGGCATTTGCATGCTACCAGAATTTCAAAGTATATCAAATGGATGTAAAATCTGCATTTCTGAATGGAGACTTAGAAGAAGAAGTCTACATGGAACAACCAGAAGGCTTCTCATTGACAGACAAAGAAGATCAGGCGTGCAGACTGAAGAAGGCTCTATATGGACTGAAACAGGCTCCTCGTGCTTGGTATTCAAGACTGGACAAATATTTGCAAAAACAGGGTTTTAAAACAGGGGGAGTAGACAACAATCTATACATAAAAGCCCATGAAAATGAACTCCTGATTGTTGTTGTATATGTTGATGACATTATGTTTGGAAGCAACAAAGATGAGCTAGCAAAAGGATTTGCAGAAGAGATGAAATCAGAGTTTGAAATGTCCATGATTGGAGAGCTCAGTTTCTATTTAGGACTCCAAATTCAGCAAAGGAGCACAGGTACATTCATCTCACAAGAAAAATACTTAAAGGAAATGCTGAAAAAGTTCAAAATGGAAGAATGCAAACCTGTATCAACTCCCATGACCACAGGTTGCAAGCTATGTGTTGATGATGGGTCTGCTGATGTAGATCAAAAACTCTACAGATCCATGATTGGAAGTCTATTATATCTGACTGCATCAAGACCAGACATCATGCTAGTAGTAGGACTAGTGGCTAGATATCAAGCAGCACCTAAACAAAACCATCTTCTGGCAGTCAAAAGAATATTCAGATATCTACAAGGAACAACACAGTATGGACTTTGGTATCCTAAAAGAAAAAACTTCACTTTATCAGCATACACAGATGCAGATTGGGCCAGCTGTGTGGATGACATGAAGAGTACAAGTGGAGGTGCATTCTATCTAGGAGAAAGTCTGGTGGCATGGCTAAGCAAGAAACAAACATCCATCTCTCTGTCTACAGCTGAAGCAGAATATATAGCAGCAGCAGCATGTTGTACACAAGTCATGTGGATGAAGAAAACTCTTCAAGACATGAAGGTAAGCATTGATGAACCTATTTCAATCAAATGTGATAATACAAGTGCTATAAGTATATCTAAAAATCCAGTACTTCACTCAAAAAATAAACATATTCCAATCAAGTATCATTTCCTCCGAGAACAAGTGGCTCAGAAGATAGTAAAGCTAGAATATGTACCAACAAAAGAGCAGACAGCTGATATATTTACCAAACCTCTTGCTAGAAAACCATTTCAATATTTGAGAGATAAACTAGGGGTAGTATCTGCAGATGCTACTCTCTGATATGTAGAGAAAGCACAGTTTCAGGGGGAGAATAGAAATGAAAATATCATACCTAAAGGAAATCAGCAAGCAAGGGAAGCATAAAACAGGTCCACAGGATCAGCATTATCAGTATTATCAGCATAATCTCAGTATTATCAACATTCAGCATGAAAAAGCAACAAGGACCTTTCAATCGTTAAATGCATCATCCCAGTCTGCAATCTAGCACAGATTACAAGCACTCCAGATGAAACACAGCTATAAAACATATACAGGCTCACTATATCAGACAAAGACAAAATGTATATTCAAGTTCGATAACCCTCAAAGTGTTCTCTCAACAAGTCTTATACATCACTCTGGAACAACATGATAAAAAGTCAGCAGAAGAGGGCCTAATCTTAACTCAGAAAAAGGAAATACAAAAGGCAACCCTTTGCCATTGATGTCAAAGAAGGAGGAAGAACAAGCAGGAGGAAGAACAGGCAAACAGGAAGAGCAAGCAACAGGAAAAAGAGAAAGCAAACAGAAAAAGTGGATTGCCATCAATGCCAAACGGGGAGACTGTTGGAAAGGTTGTCATTTATGGCAACATTGATGGCAAAGGAGGTCGCTGAAGCAAAGACAGACAAAGGAAGCAGCTAATATAATGGAGGCAGCAAAGAAGCAAATGAAGGTAGAGGAAGCGAATATAACAGAGGCAGAATCGTTATAACAGTAACAGCAGCAGAGGCAGAGGCAGAACCACAAATGTTATTCCAAGAATATGTACATATATATATAAATTCAGTTATTCGAGTGACATGGAGATTCCAGGCTTTTGAATCAGTTATTCGGGCGTTACACATAACATTCCGGGCGGAACATAACTGTAGTCAAAGGCGGAACATAGTCGAAGGAGCGGAACTCTGCATTGGAGGCAAATGTATATATATATATCATTGAAATACGATGAAATGTTATATACATATATATAATTGAATCATGACCAGAAACCTGGAGGAATCTGGAACCATGAGCGGGGAGGCGGAACCCTGACCGGAAATTAAACCCACGGTGGATTTACAAAAGCGGATTTCCCCATTCCGCACCCCTTTTGGTATGGAGGCGGTATTGCTGGGACGAGCAGTGATTCCATTGATCAAACGGCACGTGGCATAGGCAGTATTGGAGGGCCCCGTTTTATTTACAATTTCGCACGTTATACATCGAACCAAAGACGACGAGCGAAATGGATAGGAGTCGTCGATCTAGTGGGCCGAAATCTGACTGTGATCGATTGCAGGACCTGCACGAAGTTTAATGTAAGAGCCTGGGGGTTAACAAAGGTAAAGTGCGCATGTTTTTTATTGTATTGTGGGGCCCGGGGCAGAGTAATACAAAATGAATCGGTTTATTATAGCTTTCGATGGTTTATGGTCTTAATATAAAGTCCGGATATAATATATATAAGTCGTGAGCAATTTATATATAATGACTATATATACGGTGCGCAATATATATAAAGGCACAGTGCAATGCATCGTGGGCCCGGAGCCAAAGGACGATATATATTTATATACTGTGCTAAAGGCATAAGGTTGAGTTTTTATTATGGATTAACCATGTTTTAGAAGATGTCATAATATTTAACCAGGGTAACAAAGGTGTTTTAAATCTTCCAGATTGGAAATATGTGGACCCAGATGTAGTAAATGCCAATCTTAAACCTTTGTCAAAGTATATATGGGTAATGTTAGTTTATATTAAATGATAAGGAACAAGATGATTAAACACAAAGATGAGAGTTCTATAAACAAGAAAGCAGATTCAAAAGCACATGGAAATGTGTGAATAAACACAAGGATAAATGCATGTCTCATAGAGTAAATGACATATTAGCAGTTTGATAGGTATAACATCCACAGCAGCCAACAAAGTGCACGTAACAATCACTCAAAACTGCAGAAAAGGACAAAGCCAGTAAATCCAAAATCTAGAAAAGGAGCTGAGTGATATTGAAATATGAAATTAAGAATGTAAATGTAAATGATGTAATTATTTTTTATTGTTTGTGATGCAAAGGCAAGTATCCTAAAGAAAAGACAAAATCCCATTGTAGCATGGAAATTTTGTACATATTATTATGATTTAAATTGAGTTGGACAAAGTAATGAGGAGGCAGAAGACCAAGGGGTATGACCATTCATTTCGAATTCCTAGAAGGACACAAACAGTCATGTGAGGATTTCTATATAATATCAATTTGAAAAGCTCAGCAAAGAGTGAGAGAGAGAGAAAATTAAGAGAAGGATGAATATAGAAGTTTCAGGCAGAGAATATTAAGAAAAGCAGAACAGAAGGAGAAGCTACAGAACAGGGCTGATATCTGAGGTAAATCAACAAACTTTCAGTTTGATAAATTGAGGAAGTTGGAGCTTCCCTATCAAGTTGCAGCTTGATAGCTGTCAGTTGTAGCTGACTGAGGTTGGAGCCTCCTGTAGGTTGGTGCCTACAGAAAATTGAAGGGAGTTGGTGCTTCCTTGCAAGTTGTAGCTTGCAGAATTGAGGATAGAGCCTCCTGTAGGTTGGTGCTTGGAGAAAAAAGTGGTGAGAGGGAGTTGGAGCTTGCCTTTTCACCACAACAATAATAAGATGTGGTTTTATCCCTTTATGGGTTTCCACTTATATCTGTTGTCTCTATGTGTGCTTCTTATGTGTTGATTTGATTATTTCAATCTACTTAATTGCTTGCTGCTTTCAACATAAGTATGGTGTCACAATAAATTAATATTCGCTGCAAATAATATTGTTCACATATTAAGCTATAAATAACTTTGGTGAAAATTTTAAAAGGCTAATGCATGTATTAAACTGATTCACACCCCCCCCTCTCAGTTTAATTAAAGATTCAACACAAACTATATTCTGGGCATGGAAATTAAGAGAGATTGGGCAAAGAGGAAGCTCTGGTTAAACCATAGGAAGTATTTCGAGACTATATTGTAGAGGTTCAATATGCAGGATAGTAAACTAGTGAGTGTTCCTATTCCTGTAGGTGCAAAGCTATCTATTGAACAGTGTCCCAAGACACAAGAAGAAGAGGAGGATATGTCCCGTGTTCCATATGAAAGTGTAGTGGGTAGCCTGATGTATGCAATGGTCTATACTAGACTAGACATTGCACATGCAGTGGGAGTATTGAGCAGGTTTATGTCAAACCTGTGAAAGACCCTGTGAAGGAGCATTGGACAGTACAGAAAGGTTGAAGCGGGTTTATTGTTATATGGCACTAGAGATTATGGCTTGTGCTACCAGGGAAGACCAGGATTGGAAAAAATGTTGGGCATTCATGGTTTTGTTGATGCAGACTAGGCTGGAGATCTGGACCAAAGAAGATCTACAAGTGGGTATGTGTTTAGACTATTTGGAGGTACAGTCAGTTGGATGAGTAAAAGACAGTCTGTAGTGGCACTTTCAACTATATAGGCAGAATACATAGCAGCCACTCATGCAAGCAAGGAAGCAGTTTGGTTGCAGAGATTGTGTTCAAGTATGGGTTTGGTACAACAAGCTATAAGGATAGACTGTGACAGCCAAAATGCAATTTTCTTGGCTAAGAACCCTTCTTATCATTCAAAGACAAAGCACATTGATGTTCAATATCACTTTGTTAGACATATGGTTGAGGCTAAAAGGGTGTTTCTGGTAAAGGTGGACACTTTGAAGAATGTTGCAGATGCATTGAATAAGTCTGTGAGCACTCGGCAGTTCTCTTGGTGTAGAGAAACAATGGATGTTGAAGAATTGGACCAATGAATAAGCTCTCCTGTGGCCCCCTGTGGAAAGAAAACAACAAGTGTGAGAATGTTGGGTATGTGTTATATTCTTTCCACGACTAGCCCCACGCACTTACATTGCACCGGGAGTAGCAGGGGGGTCACTGAGGGGGAGGCAGCCCCCCCTGTCAGGGTCCAAGGCAATGCCCTGATGAAAATGTTTTTTGGTATGCGGTCCCACTCATATGCGAACCCACCCATGTTTTTTGCATGAGTTTGCACATGGTTTTGGGGTATGATGGTTTTCGACCCTTGGTATTTTGTAGATCCGGTCAAGGGAACTACGATTATGTTCTAATCTAAGGTTAATGGATTGGGGTTTATGTATTCTTTGGCATGTATATATATGTGTTGTAACACTAAAAGGAATATAATGAAAAATCAAGCTGGTTGTCCCAATTTGGGATCCAGGGGAAAATCTCTGTGTTTATCTGTTTTATGTTTTATGCTCTCGCTATTGTTTATTTTCTGTTATAAGATTCGTGTGTAGATATTTTCTGTTCAGGGTTAAAACCTACAGTGAGTTTGTGTGAGGCCGTGGGGAGGTGCTTCGATCCTAACAGAGTTGGTCAACAAACATGAATAGGATCCATAGACGATGCTATGGAACCAGATGAGATCGACAGGGTGCAGATGGATTGATTTTGCACCGTCTATGGTACAACTACTTTTGCAGTTGTAGCAGTCTCGACATCAATGAAATATGAGAAAACAACATGAGTCATGGTTCCTATGCATGATGAGATGAATCATATGTGGTGCTGCATGTTGTCGACGTTGAGTGGTGGAGGAATTTCCATTGTGGTGGCTTGCATTAGAGCAAGCTTAGGTTCCTCACATGGCATACTGAGGGTACTTGCACTTTCATGGATTTGGAAGTTATGCTAAGTGAAGAGGTGCATAAATGTATCCATTAATGCGCATGACTTTGTTTCATGATTATGGCCAGTGAAAATTGTGCACGGTGTCATAGTGTTTATCGAGTAGATGATAGGAGAACCAACACTACACTTTGTCCCTGAAGTGGACGCTCGAAAATGATTAGGAATTGGGGCATGATTTTTCTTTTTCCATATCCAAGTTTTTGGTTTTGGATGGTCTAGCTCCTTTTAGGATGTTATACTTAACGCTATTATTGTCGCTTGTAGCCTTGGGAAGTACTCACAATTAATTGTATGGTGGAATTGTGAACAAATCCTACAATAGCAGTGTGTGATCTTCTCTTAATTAGAGAGATTTATTTGCAGACTAGGGGTGACCATGTGAAGGTTGTTTGTAAGTTTCTTTAGTTCCTTACATTGATTGACTTGGTGGTTGATTTGATCACATAGCCTGCATGTCATCCTTGGCTGGTCATGGGCCCTAATAGGATGATGAGATTTTTTAGCTCCCCTAACATTTTGGTATTGATGGGGGAAGGTTGTATTGTGTAAGGTTCTCTTGGCTCTAGACCAACCATATCTCGGCATTGCACCTCCAATGAGTGTATGATTTCTATTAGCGAGCGCTCCTAGGAGATGAAAGTACAATTTCTAGTCTGATGGTTGCCTTGACAGACGAGACAAGATTGTATTTCTTTGGTATTCCCTTCCCTCTAGGTTGCTGAAGTGATTGGATACCATTTGAGGAGTGATTCTAGGTCAAATAGTTGGGCAACAAAATGTTTGTGTGCATTGCATAATGCACAGGTTGGTATTATCCATGGAGGGCAGTTGGGGGTGATGATGTGCCCCTTTACTAGCTACTTTTTTGCTGACAGGAAGAGAATGGACCTACCTGTCACATATTCTTGTGTTTTAAAGATTTCCATGAATTTCGTATATGATCCATGTGTGAGGGAGAGGCGGACTATGGCCATGCATAAACTATTTAACGCTAAAAAAAATCGAGGGTAAATGGAAATGACGAACCGAGTGGTTGCCAACACACTTGACATGAATACTGGATTGCTCGTAGGTCGTCAAATTATAGGGGGTCAACAGGATACCATATCTAAAACAACTCTAGGGCTGCATAGTCAGCAATGAACTGATTTCATTCATCACAAAGTGCACAGAGTTGGATAGGAGGTGGAGGGACATACCGAGGGGGATGTGGTCATTCAGGTGATTGCCTCACCTCTTATAGGTAAAATATGACTCAAGATTCTCCCTCATCAATCTGCATGGGGGGATTTGAGGGATCCTCTTGGTATTATTTCTCTAGGGCATGTAAGGCATCCCTATATCATGGCATATTTGGGCAATGATGAGTGTAATGCCCATAACGGTTGCAGATTGTGCACGCATGGTTGGTGCATAATGATTTCCATTTATTTTTCATGGAATGTTCCTTTTTATGGGAACTTGGGGCCACAAGATTTCTTTGGGTTCTTAGAAGAGGTTTTAATTAATCTAGCTTTGGTAAAATGTTAGTAGGATGGTCTATGGTATCACATAATTGACAAGGTTGCAATGCCCTAGATAAGTTGGGGTTCTCGATTTTCTTCCCTTTTTATTGTTTTTCTTGTTCCTTTTGGTTGGCGCTACTAGGGGTGGTTCGTTAACCATTTTTTATTAGTGAGGGGTGATAGGGATTAACCTCGTAGAAGTGATGCAAGGACTTCCTAGCATTTCTTGGGGGACCAAGTACCACACAGGTATTGTGAAAGCCATATTTGGCAATGTGATAGTTGAAATGACTTGTTTTGACACAAAATCAGTTGGGGGTATAAAAATGGGGTTTGGGAAATGGCATGGGGTAGGAAAGCCATATTCGAGGCTTCATTTTCCATGCTACTAGTCTCCATTTCTGGGATGGTCACGGTGTCTGATGATAACATCATGCACATTGGTGACCCTGTGATTTCTAGGACCACTTCTGGTATGATAGGTGGATCTCTTAGGAATGATCCTAGGGTTGATGAATGTTTGAATTTACTAGGGCCATATTCTTGGTACCGCATGAGCGACTCTAAATTTTTGTCTACGTAAGGTAGAACGACATCGAAAAATGTCATGGGTTTCTTATCATAGTATGTTAATTGGTCGACAGTGATGATTGGATTCTCGTGGGGGAACATCGTCACTCAGAAAATAGAGGAGGTTATGGAAGTCATGGCATACATATAACTCTGCCCAAGGATTATATTATATTCAATTTGAGCATCCAAGACATCAATGTCTATGAGTACCATTTTTTTGGCCAAGTTAGCAAGGACATTCTGATACATATTGACGAGAGCATAAGGGCATTTGTCGTATGCTCTGAGCATGATGTCAGATGGCTTCAGTTCGAGTGATCCCAACTTCTACCAAACAAAATTGGACATGATGTATGTAGATGTACCTTCGTCAATGATACATCGATGTTTGGTGATATTTTGGACTGACACTGGTATCTCAAAGGTGACCAATGAAGGAAGCCTAGGGGTGGCTTTGTCTAAGTCAAAAGCCATTACGCATGAATCAGAACGGTTGATGGCACCTAATGTGGAAAGTAAGACTTTCCATTGTCTTGGGAAATATTGTAGGACCTATAAAGCTGACATGGCAGTGGGATATTGTGCTAAATCATCCACGAAGCTGTAGTTATGGTCCTTTTTTGAGTGGTGTCCTACTCACCTAGTTGGACCCTTAGCCATGTTTGGCAGGGGTTCAATAGGTATTTTGGATATAGTTAATGGTGTAGTAGGTGCACTCGTGCTTGCCCCTAAAATTTTGGTGTCTAGGGTCATCATAGTTTTGATTCCTTGTTTGGAAAAACATTTCTTTTCCAGTCATGTAAATTTTGTCATTTTTGTTCCCGAAATCATTTTGGGGTGGTTTTTTATTTTGGGTATTAACCACTCCTTGGTGGGGAAAGGATTCCTATATTATAGCGGTTTTTTGTGCAGGTCCCCCTTGTCCACGGTTACCCTAAAGTTTTTTCAGTTCATGGAGCTAGGGACAGTGATGAGTGTAATGGCTGTACTCACTGCATATAGCACAATAATGGTTTTTTCGTAGACTGGTCCTCTTGTTTTTCTCTTGGGTGTTGATTGGTTCATTTTTTTTTATTTCGGTCAAGGTTTCCCCTAGACTCATATCACGGGGGGTGTTTTTGGTTACTAGCCCCCTATCTAGAATATCCCTTCTATTTTTTCCTAGGATTTTTCCTTACAGCGTTAGGAGGATTATTACGATTATCCTGGTCATAAGATTGGCGTGGCTCAGCCTGAGAAGGTTGCATGAAGTTCACCAGCACGTTATTTTGTGCCAGTGGGTTTTGTGTGGGGGAGAGGGAATATTTTTTTCCCTACCCCGAGTTGGTGTATGGCTGCTGGGGGGAATCTCTTCCATCAACATTTCTAGATGAGTACTAGGTTCCCTGTGTGGGAGGGTGTGATCCTCCATGCTGATGGTGTTATGATGACACTGTATTTGTCATATTCTATAGAGGGGGAGAGTGACTTTGGTGGTATCCAGGTTGCACCATGTTTTAGGTAGAATCGTATGAGTAACGTAGGTATTGAATGATAATACCTAGGTGACATTGGGTAAATGACTCGATCAAGTCATCTATGGTATTCAACGTGCTTGGAAATTATATGTAAGTTTGCAGGCACGGGGCGTTAGACATGATGTTGTAAATGTATCTTGACTTAGTGTAAATAAGCTTGAGCTACTAGGCTTTACAAATGGCATCTTCTTAGGAAGTAGGTCCTTGTGTCACCACATATTTTTAGATATCTGTTGTGGGAGTCTTAAAAAACAAGTAGAGTAGAACTCTATCGTCAAGTTTGGCCTTACACAAACTGCGACGTCTGAGATATGGACAGTTAGCATTTGCCTAAAATGGTTAAATAATTCCATCCCTGAATCATGGTGGATTTTAGAAATTGGGGTTGTGAGAAATGGGGCCTTTATTTAGATTTGATAGATCTGACAGGTTTAATGATAGTAAAAAAGGTAGTTGAGTGTTGACCTCCTTTGTGTATTGTGGGAACGTAGGTATCTGAGTGCGATGATGTATGGGGGTTGTCTAGGGAAAATTACCCTGTGACGTACCCTACTATGTGTTCTGTTGACTCCCCAGATGGGTGACACTCCTCTGCCCTCTGGGGGTTCTGGGAGGAGTTGTTTGTGGTGAACCTATCAAGGTTTCCACGGGTGTGGTGTTAGGTGACCCTTGGGGGTTTCCAAATAAATATGCCCCAATATAGGTTGAACCAATAATGACGATGTGTCTTCTTTGACGCCCAAATGGAGAAAGACCTGACACTCCTCGGTCTAATTGGGGGAGGTCAAAAAATAATCTTGATCGATGATGTCCCATTGGGTCCATTATGGTCTCAAATTGGTTAATTTGGAAATATATTTTAGTTTTTTGAGAGGAGGAAGATTATTACCAAAGAAAATATGACCACATACATAAAAAAAAGCAAAAAATAAAAGGTAAGTTTTCCTTTAGATTAATGGTATGTGATTAAGCAAGAAAAAAATATGGTTTTAGTTGTTTTGTGTATGATACTCAAAATCCTATCAAGACCTAATCATCCTCACACTCTCAAATGTAACTGGGCCTTGCAAAGATATCTTATAATGGGTATTGGGGCTAATGTCTTGAAATAACTTGCGGCGCCTTCCAACAATATAAGAATCAACCAATGTAAAGGTATGAGGATCTAGTGTTGCCTGCAGCATCACCTATAGGGAAGGATGAAATAGATTTGGCCACTAAAGTAACATCATCCCACGTGAGTGTTTTAGTCTTGAAATTCTTGGTATTCAGCTACCTATAACAAGCACTAGATGGGTTAGGTAGCCCTAAAGAGTATTGCATGTACCAGGCCTAATCTTAACCCCCTCTGAAACGGTTCCCTATAACACTCAGGTATTCTATTTCGTGGGTGGATAGATAGGTTTTAAGCTCCCTAAAATGTCAACATCTATCTTTTAGAATGTAGAATGACCATGGCAACTTATTGGATGCCTACCCCGATGATCCTAACATGAACTATAATTTATTTTGTGGCCCATGTGGGGAGAATTTAGTGAGTTCAATTAGTGTTTAGTTTTAGAGAGTTTTAATTGTCTTAAGGTGTGCCTTGGTGAAGCAACTGTAAGAAGAGGACTAAGGTCCCAACACACTAGGTGGCTTTTGGTCTGGTGCTTATTGATGATTTTTGGGTGCTTTGGAGTGTACAATCACAAATTTTATAAGATATGGATATGAGGTGATCCTTTACAATCCTTCTCTAATTAGATTATGTGTGATTGTTCCTTTCATAAAGTAAACAATGTGCGGATGATGGGCCACTTATGATTTTCCTATTTATACTAAATTTTGCACTATAGGGGGATGGAAAATTATGTTAAGAAAGCTTTCATATGTGTACCCAGGCTTACCGAGAGGTGCAAAGGTGGTGTTAGGGTCCTATAATTTATAGGATCTCAAGTTGATAGAGTATTTTGTATTTGTGATTTTAGATTGTAAATAATTTTCAATATGCAAATGATTTCCAAATATATATATATATATATATATATATATATATATATATATATATATATATATATATATATATATATATATATATATATATATATATATATATATATATATATATAGGAAAATTAAAAGAGGGTATGTCAAAATATGAATAAGGAGAAAAATAAAAAAAGAAATAAAGTTGAAAAGAATAAAATAAAATAAGAACCACACAAAATAAAAATAGAAAAATGACACTGAAAGTGTTGCAAATTCAAATGCCACTACTCATAGATTAGTTTTCTTTATGTCATCATCAAATAAGACTGTGTGCAGCTTGTTTAAAAATACACAATGAATAGATTTTTGTTCAAATCATACAACTTAATCATGATTGAACAATTGTGATTTTTTGTTAATTAGGTTAGTGAATAAAGATTTTCCAGACAATTTAATCTTGTTAAATAAGTAGTTAGGTAGAAAATGAAATTGATTCAATTGTTTAATCTAAATAAATGGGAGAAATAAGTGATAGAGTAGGTTAGATTTTTTATTAAAAAAAATTGAAGTGGGTTTGCTAGCTTAAATGCACACTAAGAAGAAAGAAGAAAAAATGTTAGCTTAGAAAAATAAATGAAATTCAATGGGTAGATAGAAGTGTTTTGGAGCCTTGAAAAGATTCAAATAATACCAAAACTGCTTAGCTATCCATTGCACCCACAAATTTTGTCATGCCAGCTCACATATGCCTGTTTCCAAATACGTCCCTTCCCACAGAAAATCATTTGCTAATGCATTTAATTAAATAAATGGTCTTTAATATGATGGATCAATGCCAATCAACGGAAAAATCCCAACTGTATATAAAACCATAAATTATAAACCTATTTAACTTTTACCTTTCTCATTTCTCTGTAGTTTCCATTATTGTGATAGGTTTACAAATCTATAGATCAATTCATCATTTCATTACCAATCCTAGCACTGCGTCTACTATGCCTTCTTCGCCAATCCAAATATTTACATAGTCTTGATAAAACTTTTATTTTATGAACCCTTTCAATTCTTTGAAAAAAATTGAATCATGCCTCCTAAGAAGAAAAGCTAGGAGGAAACATTTAGCCCATTGATTCATCCTCCTATTTATTTAGACCATGTCCCACTAGCTGGAAGAGATTATAAAATTCATGAAACTCTCTGTGAATTTGAACTTTTCGAGATGTATTGATGGTTAGAGGACAAATACATAGATAAGTCAGATGACATTGGACCGTGGGAATCAAACTTGCCTTGCTATATTTTCCCCCATACCCACAATGCCCTTGAATTCATCTCGAAATGTCAGGCCTACTACATACCTAGCCAGAGAGCCATAATTTACCCCACAGGTGAAACTATCTTCATTATCACTACACAATCGATCTATCAAATTATGTAGGCCCCTTCTGTAGAAAATGGAACCATTTTCTCCTAAGAATCCCTTAATGAATTGTATTAGAAGCTATATTTTTCCAAAAGGGCTAAAACCTTTGAACTTTTCCTAGCTAAAGATACTCAGTTGCCTAAAAAGAACCCTCCTTACTCTTCCTCCATTTTCCCTAATAGAGAAAAGAAGATAATCATAGCCATTTCATACCTCCTTGGATACTATTCTGACCAGTGGGTAGATGAGCCAATCATAGATTTCCTCTCCATATTTTTTATAGATTCTCAACCATCTATCCTTTTCAATTTCAACCAATACCTAGAAGATAGTATTCATGACCAATTTTTCAAATTTCAAAATGAATACATGCTTAAATATTCCTTTGTTCTAGTTTAAATGTTTATGTATTTCTAGGGAGATAGATTTAAATTTGCAATGTAGAAATTGGATGATGATGGAAATCAACAGTTATTCATCATTTGGACCACAATGGTGATGAAAAAGCAGAAGGAGTATTCATCCAAACCGTTCATTTAATTTTTTGTACATCCAGCAATGAGCCTTCTTAGTAGTACAACTGAACGAAGAGTTAGTGAGGATATTAAAAGGATTCTACGTCTATCAAATCAAGAAAATACATGTGACTGGTATTTATACCAGAAATACATAGAGTTGAGAGTTTATGGCTATGAGCTTGCTCCTTACGAGCTTCCAAAATTCCTCCTAATGAAATTTTTTTATTTAAAGTACATCAGGAAGATGTTGAATGCTGATGAAATCCACTTTGTATCAGCAAAGAAGAAATCACAGTTTATGATTACAACACAGAATGGGTCATTCATTTTCTACAACAGGTCAGCAGGGGAGGAAGAAGATAAGATCTTGAAGGAAATGAATTTTAGTATCGGCTTTACCTGGTCCTATGCCCCATTGGGAAAAATTTCAAAATTAAGGGTAGAAAACAAGACTACTCCTTATATACATACTCTTAGGTCAGAAATAGAGAAATACATGAACCAAATGGAGTGGGATGAAAAAATGTTGTAGGAAGCTAAGGAGCATCTAGTCTCTACTTCGACATCATAGACTCCTGTCCCACAGGAAAAAGTAGAAAAAATACTGAGAGAAGAAGAGGCATCTTCAGTGACTGATACTACAAGCAAGGAGTTCAAGATAATGTAGAGGAAAAGAACCAGACTCAAGACTAAAATTAATCCAAATAAAGATTTAGAAAATGAGGATGTCATAAATACTAAGGAGGCACCTACATATTCTAAAGTTGGTGGCCAAACCACCCTCTCTTCTACTACTTCTTCAGCTTCATAAGACCATCAACGGGCCATTCAGACAACTAAGGTTGTCTCAGGGGAGAAAGAGAAGATATTTTTTGATACATTCAAGGAAATCAAGCTGAAGAATGAGATTTTGAAGAAAAATATATGCAACCAATTCTAGAAGTAGACTTTCAGTTCTCAAATTAGGTTGTTTTCAGAATTTGACTTTGAGAAAGGTAAAATGAACATGGTATTTCTTGAGGCACATATTTCATAGCCTAAGATAACAGATGATTACAAGAAAACTTCATTTGAGTTTCACATCAAAGACATTCATCCCATTGATCAAAAGGATACACATAAGAAAATAGGTGAAATGATTTCTTCTACTTTAACTACTATGACCATGAGTTGATATAAATTGCAGGTTTCCTTGGAAAAAATTCAGTCACAGCTAAAGATGGAGAAAATATCCTCTCTTTCCAAAGATACAAGGATAAAATATTTGGAGGACTTGGTAGTCAAGATAGGATATGACCCCTCCAACATGAATGTTGAATGTTGGTTTGAGGGGTCCTTACCCAGGTTCGGAGTTTAAGGTTTGCCAAAAAACCGCTATACTACTGGCCCTTTTGGTAGTGACCTGCTTACGCAGGCCAAAGTCTCAGTCGAAGCGGTATGGGAGGGTGCTGGAACCAGGTTTCCACACCCTGAGAGAGAGTAGGTAAGTCAAACAGATCTGTGTTGCCTATCGAGTTCGCACCAAATAGATCTATTCGCATGGTTGTTAACAGTACAATCGCGATATATAGATCTAATATCTAGCACAGATCTAGTCAATAACTTTGCATCCACATGCGTATCAATAGTGATCAACATACAGTACCATAATGCATCATCAATACATTATAATTATACCATAACATAGACATATTCGCAGCATAAGAAGAAAACATAATAGTATTTGTAACATATCGCAACAGTCCGCATCAACGGTAATATATCAGATCAGATAACACAGAAATATCTTAACCATATCCGCATATATTAGTATCCAAAACCCAATACAATCCGACACATCTTGCACACACATCCAGCAGGGTCCGCACATAGTAGGAATAAGGATCACCGTGCACACAGCCAACAGGAGTCCTTACCCAACGACCCAAAAACATATCTAACAATTCGCACTTAGCATCTGATATTAATATTTTTCTCTACCCTAAGACTCAAAATGTTCATCTATTTATATCGACTTAGCCTATGCTTCCAATGGTCCGCAAACCATGTTTTGCGGACTCTTGGTCTACCCTTGACCCATTACAATGCATTCTAGGCTTTGACCCACCCCAAAACCCTTGCGTTAGACTAAGTAATATAAAAAAAATACAAAATTATACAAATTTGTAGCTTTTAGGGGACCCTGTTCCAATAGTCCCCCAACACAATATTGTGACTCGTCCCGAGTCACTGTGATGGTGGGGTCTCCACCTATGCTTGCAGCAGCCTGACTGCCTCAACTAGTGGAGGTAGCACACCTTCACTTTGAGCAGCAACATTTTGCATAATATCCACCAACTTCTGTGAACTCGGGCCTTCTGTTGTAGCTGTGACACTCTCTAGAGTCTGTTTTAGTTGTTTGACATTGACATCGATATCTTGGGAGAGCTTGAAAGCTTCATCAGCCCATGTATTAATATGGTCACTAAGAGTCTTCTTCTTCTGATGGAGTTCATCAATATCATCCCAAAGGGCATGGCTATTTTGCAGTTGTGCCAAGCATTGAGTAGGAATCAGAGTAGGCATCATGGCTTCTAGTTGCTCGAACGCTTCTTCCTTCTGTCGCAGGTCTTGATTGATTTCATGTAGGATCGGGTCATACTATACCTTGGTCCATAACTACATGGTTGTATCCAGCAATTGGGCACCCTGAGAAATCTGTCTTGTAATCACATTTGTAGCTGCAGTAACCAGCGTAGCTCGCTGGGCCTGCACCTCCGGTGGAGTCTCTGGCTGCAACTTGGCCTACAAGTCCGCGATCTATTTTTCCATCTGTGTTTTGACTACCTGGATCTCCATCCTCGAGGCTTTTAAAGATGCCACCAACCCCTCAATCTTGGCCTGGGGGGTAGCTATGGCTGGTATTTCATCGGTAACATCCGTGCATAGTCGTCTAATTAAACGTTCCAGCTCCATCTACTGCGCAGTGGAAAGGGTGCATGTGGCCTGGGCCTGAGATACTTCAGCAACTTTTTCTTCAATCATTTTCTTGGCTGTGCTGAGCTGATGGTGCACTTGGCGATCCCGATGCTGGATTTCTTCAAACAACAAAGTGTGGAGTAGCTGCAATGACTCATGAGGTAGCCGGGCTAGATCCAATTGCACTCCTACACAGGCATGGACTCGTGCACCAAAGCTAAGGGGACTCATTATGAGGGTTGCATTGGGTAGCAGACAGGTATGGCTTTCGGTTGTAACCACAACTACGCTACTGGTTGCAGGGGTTGACCTTGCCTAGGTCATGTCGTTCTGCAAGGTATCTTCCTGGAGTTGCAAAGCCCAGATCCCTTCCTGAAGTGTATCAACCATGACCTTTTGCTACTCCTCAAGAGCCAGCGATTTGTCCTCTGCCGCCAAGGTGACCTGTTGGAACGGGGTCTCCTAACAAGCTGCGAAATTGGTCCATTTTGGATATTTTTGATTAGATTTAATCTAGCGGAGGGGTTTTGGGGTGGGTCAAAGCCCTGAAAGTGTTGTAATGGGTAAAAGGGTAAACTAGGGGTCCGAAAACCACTATTTGCGGACCATAAGAAAGTCTAGGCTAGATTGTTATAAATAGAGGAGCATTTTGTATTGTAAAGGACAAGAATGATGAGCTATTGATGCGAATTGTTGTTTAAACTATCTATTTGGGTTTTGGGGAAAGGACTCCTGCTGGCTTTGTGTGCGAAGATCCAAGTCTAGATGTGTGCAGACCCTACTGCTGTGTGCGTAGGTTGGGAAGGGAATTGTAAGGAAGAATTGATGAATGAATGAATAAGAAGGATTGATAGAGAACTGAATCTGTGAGTAATCTTGTGCGAATTTTTGGTAATTTTTTTACTGTGCATTTTCTGTCTTTAAGCTGCGAATATCTATGTAAGTGTGTTTATGGATCTGGATCTATTCTGTTCTGTTTATATAATGTTGTGTTATTGTCATAAAAGCATAAATTGTAGATCTAGCGCACGTGGATGTGAACAGAGACCTAATTAACCCTGTGCAGAACAAGGTAATATGGGATTACAGGACCTAGCGCAGCTCTGCTTGCCTTACCCATCCTTTCTAAAGGGTGCAAAAACCTAGTTCCAACACCCACCCATACTACTTCGGGTGACACTTTGACCTGCACAAGCAGGTCACTGGCAAAAGGGCCAGTAGTATAGGGGTTTGTTGGCAAACCTTGCACACTGAACCTGGGTCAGGACCCCTCAAGCCAAAAAATGGTTCCGTTTCTGAGACCAGAAGAAATCTAAGAGAGGGATAGGGTAATGACAAGAGAATACTAAAAGCCTAAAAGAAAGGAGATCAAAGACTAGTTCGAAAGTCAGATCTAGGAGTTCGCGGTGAAAGAAAATCACAGTAAGGAGTTAACAGTGGAAAGGTGGAAAAATAGGTATATTCTTACAGAGAGATACGAAATATTCTTTGTCACATTTGCAATTGAGCTCCAGCAGTGGCTGGCAAGACTTGTAGAATTCCAAAAGTGTTGGAAAGACAAACGAGTCACCCAGTGGACCCCAGAGTTGATCCAACAGCTGGAAAAGACTGATAATACTATCACACATATGGTAGATCACTGAGTGGATAGCGTGCTAGGAGGGTTTGTGACGGAATTTTCCATTGATAATTTTGTCTCATACTCCAAGGCCAAACGAAGATTCTTTAAAGGGTTCCGGGGCAAATTTCTGAGGACGTTACCATTGCTGATTAAAATATTACTGTGCGAAAAGAGCATTCTGTGTAGTCATACTGACTGAATGACCTCGGATCTAGACGAGAGCGTGACACATATTGGTAAATACTATCAGAACAAACTTGACGGAGGAAGATCCACCTATACTCTATTGCAAGCTGCACAAGACCCCCCAACTACATCGCCACCTACGCCGCACAAAGGTAAGAATTCACCCATACCACCACCTCCCTTAAATAGTGATATGGCTGCGCACCTGAAACTACCTACCTTCAAGGGGGTAGGAGATGAGGATATGGATTGGTTTTGGTTCATTGCAGACTCCTTCTGGTCTGCACAGAATGTGGCGAGTGATACGGTAAAAAGGGCGCAACTGTCGTTGGCATTCGAGGACTGGGCCTTGGACTGGTATATGCAATACATTGCCCAAAATGGGAGTGCATCCATTCAGGATATTAAATATGCTCTGAAGCAACAGTTCCAGAAGACGAAATCTTACTCCCAGCTGGTAACGGAAGTAAAGGACTTCAAATAAGGTGTTTTTGAGTCAGTATGGGAGGTTGACCAAAGATTGAAGAAATCAATCAGGGAAGGAGGGTTCGAGTATGATGATAGAAAACATATGGAATGGTTCATCGCTATGTTGTTACCTCACCTGTGCACGCTAATTAGTCATCAGACCTTTGAATCGCAGGAGAAAGCTGTGGAGGTCGCTATGAAACTAGAAGCTACACCCCACGAGGATACGTCAGTAGGAGTACAAAAAATTCAAGAATAGCTTGGGGCTATGCATATGGAAATACAGAACCTGCGAAAGGAGCGAGGAAAGGATGGGTGCATAGATATTTGGTGCATACGTTCTCTGGTGTCTGGCCATAAGAAGGATCAGTGCCCTCTACTAACGGATTACATGCAAGTAGGAGGACCTAGTCTGGTACACCCAGGAGCAAGTAGGGAACCTATTCTATCAAGTGGACCTGCGCTATGGTGTGATGACTGTCGAGTAGCAGAACTGCATGATATGAACCATTGCCCTCATCTAGGTGTGTATGTCCCAAAAATGAAGCAAAAATGGTGCAGATTCTGCCAATTAGTGGCACACGATGAGCAGAAATGTCATACTTATGATAATGATGGATTGTGAGAACTTATATAGGGTACAATCGGACCCTGCGTCGCCAAGAATTTTTGCGCACTTTGGAGGATCACCGGCCAGAGGCAAAGGAGGTCGAGGAGGAAGCGTAGGATGAGGACGTGGGTAGCTAATCTGTTATAACTGTGGGGAAATAGGACACTTTTCCATAGAATTCCCAAATCCCACTAGATCATCATGCAAGTATTGTAGGCAGCTGGACCATGTGGTGGAGGATTGCCCAATTTTAATAGCCAAGATGCAGGAAAAACAACCCACCCCTACGCAGAACGTAGAAAGAGTTAAAACCGAGCTAAGGAATATGAATCCAAGTGTAAAATTCATGACACGCAGCGCGATGGTCACCCAGGGAGAAAAGGAGTAACTTTCCCCTTGGGAAGGAGTCAATCTCAAGGAACAAGAACCATTGGTAGGCCCCACGCAACAACCGACGCACCTCCAGATAGAAGAAGGAGTTGAGCCCTTGTTGAAGGCATGTCTGAAGTTGCTACGAAACCTGTTACACCATTTTTTTGGTCATCTAACCTATTATCATTAGATGGACCCAAGTACACCATGTAAGACCAATTTTACCCTAAGTAAAATTTCCTTCACTATGTTAAATAACTTAATAAACCACATTTATTAGGTTATTTATGGTCTAAACAGGAAACCCCAAAAGAAAATATTAAACAAACCTATATTTGTTTGATTTTCCTCATGGAATAATTAATTAAACCATAATTTAATTATTATTCCCAGTCATGTTTAACCCAAAAAACAAAGAAATTAATTAGATAAACCTTTATTTATCTTATTATTTTCTAGGAATAATTATTTAAATCTTATTTAGATAATATTCCTTGTTAAATATGACCAAATCACCCACAAATAATTAAATAAATCATTATTTATTTAATTATCCTTTAACCACTTCCTTAAAAAGATAAATAAATCATTTATTTATTTATTATTAACAAATAAAGGGATTTGACCCAAGTCAAATACTTTTTCCCTCCAACAAATATAATAAAATATTCCATAAAAGGTGGATCTAGATTTGGTTAACATTATTTTAATCATGCACCAAGATCTAGAATGACCCAATATTTTTGTTATAAATAGGAGGGTTTTTCCTACCATTCTTCACCTTTTGTTGCCTATTAGATCACTCTGGATCTATACACTTGGTCACATTTTTCCATTGTTTGCTGTGTGAGCTCTATTCTTTGCATTGAGTTTTCTACACCAACAAGAGAGAGAAATCTTAGATCTGAAGTGCTGAGGACTTCCAAGAACCCATCCCACTGAGGAGAATTGGATACGCCTTCTTGTTTTCCTCCCAGGTGCCCAATTAATACAAAAATTCTTTCAAAAATTGTTCTTGTCTTATCTATTGGTATATGGAGCAAACCCTTGTTTTTACTGCTTAATGTCTTTCCATGCATAGATCTGGTTTTTTGCAGCTCTTTTCTTGTTCAACTAACCGCAGATCCGAAGATATTGGCAGCCACTTTTGTTGTTAGGGCTATTAGTTATGCGTAGCTAAAGTGGTCCTTTTTCGTACACTTCGACAAAGGATTCATACTAACAAATGACGACTCCACACGGGTTTTAAATTACGACCGCTGTCGTTTTTCATATTCCTGCATATCCAGCTACTTCAGACCCTAGGGTTTCTTTTCAGCTGTTTATTTTTCCTATTTTTATGTTGTTTTTCTCACATAAAACCATAAAACATTAAAATTTCTAACTTCCGTGTGTTTCTGGCCCTATTGCGCAGGTAAGCGACATCAGCCGCAACTGAGACGACAACTTTTCCGGAACTCTGCCGCCGAGACAACCGGAACGGGAGGTCTCACTTTTCAGCCCAAAAAGTGCGACCTGGACCTCCAGGTCGCACTTTTCAGCCTCTTTCCTGCGACCTGCATTGAAAACAGGTCAGAACCTGCGACCTGCCAATTTTTCAGTGGTTTTTATGCAATTTTTCTGGGTTTTGCTGAAGCTTCTGTCAGGGTTTTCCAGCCTCTGTCTCAGCCCGCATTGACCTAGCTCTGATCTGTTTTTACTCATCTAAGTGGGAAGCTAGCCCCCTAGGGCTTCAGTACCCTCCACTTTTGGTGGAAGAGTTTTAGCTGCTTCAGGAATCTGTTTTTTCAGAGTTTCAGCCTCCCTTTTTCCAGATCTGATACCTCCTTTTCAGATCCCTTTAAATCAGCCTTTCTTCCTTTCAAATCACCTCTTGTCGTTTTGTTTGGACCTCTCTTTAGGACCTCCTCCCTGTCCTTTCCGATTTTTGCTGATTTCCTCCCTTTTTCCAGCCACCTTGCCTCTGTCTCTTGGTTGTGATCTGCACCTCTTTTCAGCAGCTTTATCCTTTAGATCCCTGTCCCTTTTGACCTTAGATCTATTGGCCTCTTTTCCGTGTGTTTTGCCTAGATTTTTCCCTTTTTTTAGATTAGTTTTGAGAGACCCGCCTTCTTGGGTTAGATAGATGCACAAGTAGCTGTTAATTTTCTGTTATTTCAGCATTATATACTGTTCTCTGCAGATTTATTTTCAGTTACGCAACACACTTTTTTCTTTCTCTCAAAACGGAAAGGGTTTAAAAATTAAAATTAACACACGCCGCACACTGACCCTAAGTGAAGAAGCACCTGGTTAACACCGCCTGGAAAAGACTCTAAAATCAATTGTCACTGCACCTTTTCTGCCCTTGACCTCACTTGATTCTATCCCTTGTCGGTTTCCTTCTTCCCGTCATCATTGCGCCCCCAAGGCGCCTTTCCCGGAGACTTCTTGGCCTTCACCCTCAGCTTCCGGTCGATCGACCTGCTTCGTCCCACCGTCGTCGAGCCATTCCTCCTCCGAGTCCGCACTCCGACTCCTCTTCTGATTCATTGGGTTCTCCTTTTACTTCTGGTTCTCCCCCTGTCACCTTCACTATGTCTGGTCCAGGGCCTAATGCTAGCGGTAATCCTGGCCCAAATGCCGAAACCACTACTAGCAGAACCGCCACAGGAACTACCTCGGCTGCGCCCTTGCTCCCCTTCTTGGCAGGCCTCAGCCTCCAAGATTTGGACCGGTTGATAAACGACCCTATACACCATGATGCTAGTTGGCCTGCTATGCCGACAAAGCTCCCTTCCGACATCCCAAAGTTTGAAGGCCCTGCTGGAGAAGATCCTTCAAATCATGTTCGATCTTTCCACATGTGGTGTTCATCTACCTCCATTACCGATGACTCTGTTCATCTTAGATTTTTCCAATGCACGCTTACAGACGAAGCTTCTAAGTGGTATGTTGATCAGCCCACTTCCTCCCATACCACCTTTGCAACTCTTGCCCGGGCTTTTTTATCTTACTTCCAGCTTCCCCTTCGTTATGACACTGGTATCTAACTTTTGAATTCTTTCCATCAATCATCTGCAACCCACCTATCCGATCATGTCCAGGAATGGTGGAGCAGAAAGAGCCTATGTCAATCTCCTACCTTCGAAGACCGTGTCTACATGGACTGGTTCCTTAGATCTCTCTTGTCCCCTATCGGGAAAGATGTCGCATCACATTTTCCTCAAACCGAAGAAGATGCCCTCCAAATGGCGTTAAAATATGACCTGATATACGCTCAGACAGGTTATGATCATACTGTCCTACCTGATCTCCCCAGACCCGGTGATGCCCATACACCGGGGGCACCTCATGCCACCGACAGTATCGTTGGATCTATCTCTCATCCATCCGCTCAACCTCTCATGAGCTATGGTTTTCCTAGGGGAGGGGGCACCACTTCCTGCACTTCTCCCCCTCCTGGTAGCACGCATCCAGGATACGGCATGCCTCATCCTTTTGCCCAACCTCCTGATTACCACAATTTTTCCCAACCTAACCATTACCCTTATCCGCAGCCTGGTGCGCCAGCTCCTCCAGCATATGCGCTTTCGCCTCCCTTTCCTTCTCAACCCCTGCAACAGCAGTCACCACCCCCTCAAGAGCAGGTGGATGCACAGCAGGGATTCATGGCTACCCAACCACCTAACGGACAGGTGGCCCCTCAACCTTCCCCTTCTAGTTCCTCCAATTACCAGATCCTCATGATGAACTCTGATCCACCTCTAACCGTCGACCTTAACCTTAAAACTCGGTCTCGCCAGTACCCCAAGCCTCCTGCTCAGTCTGCCCCCGAGCCTCCTTCTTCAGGTTCTACAGAGCCTCTTTCGACATCCAGTGGCCCCTTACATATCCCTCAACCCAAATTTGAGGTTCATACCAAGATTCCTAAGGGACCATTACGTCGAAACTCTGCTTCCGGTCGAGCTGCTCATTCGTATAGCATAGTAGATGATTTGGCGCAATCTCCTGCTGCCATTTCCACACTGGAACTCCTCCAATCGTGCCCTTCCCAAAAGAAGGCTCTACTATCGGCTGTGGGCACTGTAGATCCTGCTGATGACCAAATGATTGTTTTTGACGCCACTCAATCGGACCATCCTCCTCTTCCTCCTTCCGTCGCCTTCCAAATCCCAGTCAAAATTCGGAACGCCAACGTTTCCCGGTGTATAATTGATGAGGGGGCATCCACCTGCGTGATTTCTGCTTCAGTTTGGAAGCAACTCGGATCCCCTGAGCTGGCCCCTTCCACGATCACCCTTCGAGCATGGGACGGTCATTCCTCCCAGCCCATTGGCCTGTTCCATAATTTTCCTATCACCCTTGCCGGTAAGACTGTTTGCGTTGACGTCGAAGTCATCGATGCCCCGCTAGACTACAACATTCTATTGGGGCGAAGCTACACCTATGCTATGTCTGTTGTCCCATCCGCATTTTTCCGCAAGATGTCTTTCCCTCATAATGGAAAGATCGTCACCATTGACCAGTTGACATATCATTAGCCAAAATCTCAGACCTCACCTGAGACAACCATCTCTTCTATAGCCAATAAGAAAACCGTCAATTCCTTGACCAGTGTCTCTCCTGGCGTCTACAAAGACTCCTCTTTGCTCAGAACCTTCCCTGGTCTTCCTCCTCCTCCTATCTCTGACCCCAGCTCATCGAATGTTTGCATGATGCAATCGTCTCGGGCTGCTCTCAAGCAACCTGCTTCGGCTAGTCAGCAACCACGCTCTCCGCAACTTGCTCCTAGCCCTTCACCTGCAGCTGGTAGTCATGTGCCTCTTTATCCTCCTGGCACGGTTCCTCCAAGCCTTAGCCATTTAGGAGCCGTCCCACCTGGCCATTACCCCTCTGGTCAGATACCGTTCCTAGCTCCCCCACCAGGAGTGTACACGGTACCGGTCATGGCCACCCTCTCTCTTCCTAACTTGACCCTTGGGATTCCCGTTTTGTACCTTGATCATCCAGCCCCCACCTTGCCTGGTCAACCCAAACCTTATATTGCTTTGACCTCGGTTCAACCGGTCCCCATGCCTTCTCCCGCTGCATCAATGCCTCAGTCACCTTAATAGGAACCACCTCCTGTTGCGACCGCTTCGGGTAAGAAGCGCAAAGCTCGCAAGGGGGCATCAAAGGACAAGGCTGCCCCGACAAACCTTGCTCCTCCTCAGCCTCCAAAGCATACCATCCAGTGTGCTTTGTGTGATATTGTCGGTCACGCCTCCCATACCTGTCCTACATTACTTCATCTCAAGCCCATGGTTAATGTCACGTTCCCTTAGTCCGCGGTCCCAGAAACCTCTTTTCCTTCCGCGACCGCGGCCAAGAACCCCAAGACTATTCACACCAACCACCCCTGTGCTTTGTGTGATCTCCATGGCCATTACACCCATCTTTGTCCCCGCCTTGAGGACTTCCGCACCTCTATCGCCGCGGTCCACCAATTCGAGGCCAAGCGCAATGAGTCCAACTCTCCCCTATTTGTGCATTCTGCTTCAGAAGAACTACCAGATATGACTGCTCCCATTGGCATTCCCCCTCCTGATGTCGAGATGACAGAGCCTTCGTCTAGCATTTTTTACCTATCATCATCCATGAGACCCTCGGGGAACATTCTATCTGAATCCTCCCCTGTTGTTTCGCTTGACCTTCCTTCAGTGATCATCTTGGGCTCAACATCGGTAGATCCTTTATCTACTTACTCTTCGGTCACCCCTTGTGACGATGCGCATGTGAACCTCTCTTCTCATGATGATGATTCAGGTCACTTCCCCACGTCAGGTGGTCTTTCTTCCACCAGTCACCCCATCTTCTACGCGATGACGACATTATGGAAAAAATCCCCACCCTTGACGTTATCTATTCCCCCTTACATCGAACCCAGGCGTTCACACCACATCCACCTTGTGGCCATTACATTAAAACCCAATGTTTGGGTAAGGGGGCACCCACATTTGAGAGACCAAGAGAATCAATTCTCCACAACTCTCCTAGTGTATCTGGTCATGTTGACTTTAGTCCCAGTATTCTCCCACATTTCGAAGAACCTCTAGAGTCCCATATCACTTCAGAACACTCTAGGGATGATACCCCTTATCGTTCCCTCATCTTACATCAGCAACCCAGTCTCTTAGACATTATTGTTGAACAACCTATAGCTTTTCTACGAGAGCATCAGTTCATTATCTCCAAATCCTCTTTTTGGGATAGTGACACCAGGTATGCCAACTCAGAAACTTAAAGTCCATTTGATCCCTATATGCAGTACCAAAAGAGATTGGTAATCCTCCATTTCCTTTCTCAAACTGCATAACCATAACAAGAACAAATGGCACACCACATCATTAAAATGTGTTTCGATCCCCCTTTTTCTAAATACATTTTGGCATGACCACAACATGCTCGAGGGCACCCATGCCCCTTAACCATAACCCTCCTCACCTCATTTTTGGAGAGGAGACTGTCTTACCGATCGAGTGTGAAATCCCTTCCCTTCATCTGGCTGTTGAACTTCTCCCTGACACACAACCTCTAGAACAACGACTTATCCTGCTTGAGCGTGCCTCTGAAGTCCGCCGTGTTGCATTGAAAACCATAGAAGCGGCCAAGAAACGCACCAAAGCTCAATATGACCAAAAAGTCCAGCCTCGTCCTTTTCACGAAGGCGACCTTGTTCTAGTATATGACCAGGCCCATGATGTCCTTGGTCATGGGAAGTTCAACTCATTATGGCTAGGCCCTTACGTCATCAGTAAGGATCTTGGTAAGGGGGCATACTTTTTAGAGGACTTCGAAGGCAATCCTCTTCCTAATCCTCGCAATGCACTCTATCTTAAGAAATATTACCCTTAGCATTTCCCTTCTGAGATGCGTGTTTTATGTTCTTTTAGATAGCCAACATCTTTTTTGTACTTTCATCCTTCGCCAGGAGCTATTTTGTCCAAGAAGGATCACTTCACCTCTCCTTCAAATCGAACTTCCTCACTTAGAACACTTGTACTTGGGGCACCATTTTGCCTCCTTACTTGTCTTTGTTCGTGTCGATTTTCGTCATGAGTTACCATCTTGTACTCATGTTTTCATGGTCCCCCATTGGGCCTTTACTGTGTGGCAGCACCATCAAGTCGCCCTTGTTTAGAGCATCCAAGTTGAGTCATCATCACATTCATGGAGTCTATCCCGAGTCTCTTTGTACCCCGCTATAGCCCTCCACCATTCATTGCTTGGTCTCTCTCTTGTGTCGCACATTATGGCCTTCAGTCCCACTGTCCCCTATCCCTTATGATATTTCGTCAGTAGCTGCCATGTCATTCATGCCCTTTATGCTCTAACAAGGGAAGTCGTCCATTCGCTACTCAGTCCTTTCCATTTCCCTACCATCATTAGTGTCATTCTGTCCGTCTCTCTACTATTTTCTCTCGCACCTTAGTTGAGGATTTCTCATTGCCTCACCTGTGGCGGACCTCCTTCTGTCAACATCAGCTCATTCATTCCAGAAGCCAGGTCTAGAGGGCGGTGTACCTTGGTTCCAGCTTCCACTCTTGTTCGGTGCCTCAGATCAGGCAAAGGGATCTCTCATTTCTCTTTGACTTGATTGTTTCTCCAGCTCCTTTCAGCATGACCGAGATCCGTATTCTTGATGGTTCAGTGATACAACAGCAGCTCTTAATGATTCCCGGGTGTGTGTGAGATGTCTCAACCCTCATGAGGGGGTGGCCCTGCAGGTAGCCCCCCACATGCCCGGATGACCTCTTCCTTGTAGCCTTCGATGCAACTCCAGATATTTGATGATGTTGGCCTTAGCCACTTGCAGCACCTCTTTGATTTGCATGTATCAGTCATATTTTGTGAGCCCTTCCCCATTTACAGGGGGCATTTGGGTTGAATTTATCTCATGTACTCAGATATTATTGTACCAGTCCTGGCTGTTATCCCAGGCACAACATGTATGTGGGATTCCTCATTGTATTTTTCTCTGGCTCATGATTATGCCGGCTGTACTCTATGGTTCGGTCCCTTGTTTACTAGACACACTATTCTTTTGTACTTTGTCTCGGCAGGCATAGGTATGCCTCCCCCGCCGCCTTCAGCACAAGTACCCTCTCATAAAAAGAGACTTGTTGCACCTGCGAGTCTCGTCTCCTCAAGGTCTAGTTCTTCAGCACACTATCTACCTTGCATTTCTCTCTCTGACTTCCCTTTTGTTGTCTGGTGAATGAGTTCTTACAACGTACTTCAGTCATACGATTTTCTCCTGACACTCGCACGCTGGGGGGCAATCTGTTACACCATATTTTTGGTCATCTAACCTATTATCATTAGATGGACCCAAGTCCACCATGTAAGACCAATTTTACCCTAAGTAAAATTTCCTTCACTATGTTAAATAACTTAATAAGCCACATTTATTAGGTTGTTTATGGTCCAAACAGGAAACCCCAAAAGGAAATATTAAACAAACCTATATTTGTTTGATTTTCCTCATGGAATAATTAATTAAACCATAATTTAATTATTATTCCCAGTCATGTTTAACCCAAAAACAAAGAAATTAATTAGACAAACCTTTATTTATCTTATTATTTTCTAGGAATAATTATTTAAATCTTATTTAGATAATATTCCTTGTTAAATATGACCAAATCACCCACAAATAATTAAATAAATAATTATTTATTTGATTATCTCCCAACCTCTTCCTTAAAAATATAAATAAATCATTTATTTATTTATTTTTGAATAATCAAGGGATTTGACCCAAGTCAAATACCTTTTCCCTCCAACAAATATAATAAAATATTCCATGAAAGGTGGATCTAGATTTGGTTAACATTATTTTAATCATGCACCAAGATCTAGAATGACCCAATATTTTGTTATAAATAGGAGGGTTTTTCCCATCATTCTTCACCTTTTGTTGCCTATTAGATCACTCTGGATCTATACACTTGGTCACATTTTTTCATCATTTGTTGTGTGAGCTCCCATTGAGCTCTATTCTTTGCATTGGGTTTTCTACACCAACAAGAGAGAGAAATCTTAGATCTGAAGTGCTGAGGACTTCCAAGAACCCATCCCATTGAGGAGAATTGGATACACCTTCTTGTTTTCCTCCCAGGTGCCCAATTAATACAAAAATTCTTTCAAAAATTGTTCTTGTCTTGTCTATTGGTATATGGAGCAAACCCTTGTTTTTACTGCTTAATGTCTTTCCATGCATAGATCTGGTTTTTTCAGCTCTTATCTTGTTCAACTAACTGCAGATCTGAAGATATTTGCAACCACTTTTGTTGTTAGGGCTATTAGTTATGCGTAGCTAAAGTGGTCCTTTTTCGTACACTTCGACAAAGGATTCATACTAACAAAACCCACAAGCTGTAGGAAATCTCCAAGCACTACTGAATACCTGCGCAAGCGGCCTAATTTGATCCTTGGGACCAAGGATGTACATAAAATATACAGCTATAAGAAATGCACTGGAAGAGAAATATGGTTAACTGCGCAGATTGGTGACTACGAAATGGATCAGGGCATCTTAGATCTTGGATAAGATGCGAATGTATTACCAAAATAGACTTGGAAACGAATGGGAGATCCTAAATTAGAATGGTCCACCATCCAGCTGTGCATGGAAAATCAACAAAAAATCACCCCTCTAGGAAGGCTACCAAAATTCATGGTTGACATTGTAGGGGTAAGGGTTGTCTACTCAACTTAGTGTTCCTAAATTGATGTCATAAATTGTCAACTAGGGCTAGTAAACTATTGAAGTGAAGTGCACTATATGTGCCTAGGTATCTTCTTCCTACTTCATTGTGTTTAGTGTTTTTCTAGTGTTTTTGGTTTTTGTATTTTTTTGTTAAGAGGAAAAGAACTAAATTTTTGGCAAAGAGAAGTTACTGATCACACTAAAACAGAACAAAATCTACTCTAAACTGTGTATGACACCTAAGAACAGAAAATGCTAATTCAAAAATTGCAAAGCTTGACAAGGAAATTAAATCATAACATTAACTCAGTCCAATTCATTTCATTAGAGGTATGTTGGAACAACTTAAGAAAAGGATAAGTTTGATTTAATGAGGTTCTCTTTAATAAACAACAACTTACAATATCACAGAGAAAATCTTATCCATGGTTAGAAATTTGTTGGAATACTTTGGGAAAATATTATTTGTAATTTAGTAAGGATTCCTATGCTAACATAACTTATGACATTAGAATTAACCCACTCTGCAACTCAAAATGTTACTATTAAGCCTCATTCAAGGGTTAGAGATCTCTTGGAATAGCTTTGGAAAAGGGCTGTTTGTAAAATTATGAGAAATTGCAGAATATTCAAGAACTTCAAAATGATATAACTAATTCTTGTCCATATGATGATGATGTGTTAAAAGAAATTAAGAACAAGAGTAGTTTTTAAATAATGAAGGCCTTTAAGTCTAATTTAACAGAACTAGAATACAACTAGCTAATAAAACTTGAAATACAATGAACAGAACTGAACTAAAATGCAATTAACCTCCGAAGTATTACAGCTCTATCTCATTCACGTGCTAGTGATATATTGGAATAGTTCATGGGAAGAAGATCGATTGCAATATTCTATGTAATTAAACATAAAACATGATGCTCATAAAACTGCCTAGATTAAAAACGAAACAGAGCTAAAGTTACTTATCTAGAAAATATGCACAAAGCCTTTCAGACAGTAGGGGCCCTCTACCACCAGATTGGCACACAAATCCTTAACTCCTTAAGATTGCTTTAGATCTTGCATTAAAGTTGTACTTCTTTCATTAAAGGAAAAATTCTCAGAAAACAGAGTATTACAGTCTTGGAGGACTTAACAACAAAACATCAACTAGCTAACTATCTCTCGGTTCACCAAGTTATTCTTATAAGAAAAATAAATAACTATCCTTGAGTGGAAATAGGCATAGGTGTCTTTTTTAATCAAAATCGAATTAGAACTCTTGTTGAGGACTCGTACTTTGTTGAAGACATCTGCAGAGTCCTTGTCCTTGTAGAAGTCTACTTCTTAGTTATGGTTTTCTCCACGCGCATAACCACTTACAGATTTTTGCTCAACCTTCGTAGAGGGCATGAAATGATGTAGGAGTGTTATGGAATTCAACCATATGCATTTTTCCTTTAAGTGACACCTGTAACCTGTGTGAACATAAAGATGGCTACGGAATATGTGACTAGCTACAGAATGGCTGCATTCTGTAGCTAAGTCTGATAAAAAATCACTATGACAACAAAACCACAAAAGTATAGTAAGTCAGTTATTGCATGCACTCTTAGAGTAATTTTAATCATTCTTATTGATCTTTTAAGCCTATAACTGACAAAGGACAAATGGAATGAAGTGAAATTTGGTGAAAGGAAAGGACATATTTGGGGCTCAACATACCCCCACTACAAAGCTTTTGCATGTCCTCATGCAATAAACCCATGTATTCTGAAACTTCTTCTAGGACATCTAACCTCCTTTTTCTGTTTTTCTTGGTGTTCAATGGCATCCTAGGTTTCGTTATGACCAATTTGAACCTCAGATTTATAAGTGCCCTGGTCAACTTTTTGTTTTTCTTCTTCAGCTTCTCACTAGTACAATTTTTCCATTTGTAGAGAGAGAGTTGTGTTCATATCACTTTTCAGCTTGACCTGCTCCCTTAAAATTTAATTTTCATTTTTTATATGCCTACTAAGTATTTCCAATTCATATTTATCTCTTCTCAGCACTTTAATTAGAGATTCTTGTGGGCTAGGAGTTCTTCCTCTGCTTTCTAAGGCTCTCTTTTCTAATGACTCAACATAATTATAGATTTGTTGTCGGGCTGGGTCTACCTCCAGAGTTCCTGCATCAAGATCTTCTTCATACTGGTACTCAGGAGATCTGTCAGTTGGTGTCTCTTCATCTTCAATGTTTATGATTCGTGTTTGCTTGACTCTAGTATTCTTCAATATGTCTCTAAGCCTATGGCTTCTTCTTAGTTTATATGGTCCCTCACCTCTCTCCTTAGCATAATTTCTTATTATCTTCTCCTTTTTAAGTTGTTTCTTGATTTCAGCCAAATTTTTATAGATAATGTCCTCACTGTCTTCTTGTATGGATTTACCAGTTTTAATTTCAACAGATTTGGAAATTTTTCCTCTCCTGCTTCTTACAAGTTTTCCTTTAGATGGAGTTTCTTTAGGTTCTTCAAAATGATTCCTCAAGAGGAACTCATCCCAACTGTCTCCAACCTTTTTTAAATGATGCTCAATTAATATTTTAACTAGGCCAGGGTGATATAGGGTGGTTTCCAAGAACTAAACCCTCTTTTGGACATTAGAAGCCATTCTCTTTAGGCTATGAAGTAAGAAAAAGGGTAAATTGATTTCTTCATTTAGGAAATGCATCATAAGTCGAATGTGATAAACATATAGGGTACCAAACCTTCCCTCACAAGTTATAAACTTTTGCATAATTAGCAACATATTTCGCCATTTATTCTTCAATGCTGAGCTAGGAATGCCCTTCTTAAAAACTGAAATATCCATACCTGGTGTTTTTAGCATCTGCCTCCATGCTTCATTGTGGAACTCTTTGTTTTTGAACCATCATTCACCTCGCCTTGGTAATTCTGCTACCTCTGCTATGAATGATTCCATGATAATGAACTTGACATCACCTATTTCAACTTCTGACCTGTTGAATGACCGGGCAAATGACTTGGTGACCTCCTTATGAAAACCATTGAACTTCTCCAAAAACTGTATCCATCTGACTTGCTGTAATATCTCTTTAATTTGTGGGTACCCTTCTAGGTATTTGGTTCCGATTGGTTCAGACCTTACAATGATTCCCATGGCTTCTCCTCCTTAACTTCAATTTACAGCTCTGTTACTGCTTCCCTATTCATGGTAAAAATGGCTGTAAAGGGTTGTTTTCACCTTAAATATGACCTCTCTATTTCTGCAGACAGGAATTGGCTACGGAAAAATGACATGAAGTGGTTATGGAATGAGTGAAATATGGTGAGGGTAAATCACACGAATAAATGAGTTTTAGAGCTGTCATGGAGTAAAAGACCGCGGAGAAAACCCATGAAGATTTCAAAATCATCACTGAATATTTCGGGTTAGTGACGTGACCTAATAGGTCACTTCAAGTACTAACCGTTAATTTTTAATAAATTATGATTTGATATGGCGGAATGGAAGGGATTTGTCCAAGGATTTTTATGATAGGCTTGATCAATACGAATAATCAAAATAACTTTAAGAAACATACATATAACTTAACTATACTATATATTTCATAATCTGTTATCATAATAATTTCACAATTTTACCTTAGCCCTTCTTTTGATTTTTGCTTCTTCAATATGCTTGGTCTTTCCTTTGAAAATCATTGATCTTTCAGTCTTCATAAACATTTTGATTTTGCTTGTTGAAATAGGTATGCAGGATCAATTTGCTGCTGAACAAGTGGTTGCTGGATAGTTGCCTGCAGGATATCTGGCTGTAGAATGTCTGGCTATAGAATGTCTAATTGCAAAATATGTGGCTGCAGAATATACCTGTAAAAGCTTTGAGACATGGAATGAAATGATTTGAAACATGGATGGAATGTAGTATGAAATGAAATAAAATGGATCATGAAATATGGTGGAATGAAGCATGAGTGAAGTGAAATATAATGGAATGAAATGGATCATAAATGTGAAGTGGAATGAAATATGAAAAGTGGCCTACAACTTATGATTTGTAATACTCAATTGCAGAAAGAGATCAAATTTGAAATAAAAATGAGATGGTCCATGAAATGGAGTGAATGAAGTATGGATGAATGGAGTGAATGAAATATGAATGAAGTGAGATATGATGGAGTGAAATGGATCATAAGTGGAATGTACTATGGAAAGTGGGACTGCACTTATGATTTTATGATAGTTGCTTGTAGGAAAAGAACAATTTTGAAAAGGTAAAGTGTCAAAAAGATTATGATTTTCACTTTATCTTTTCTGTATAAACATGCTAATCAATGATTAGTTTTCATGTTTATACTTTATTTTATTTTTTTATTTATTTATTTTTTTCATCATCTGATTTCAGAAAATACAATTAAGTTGATGAAGAAGAAGGATTCTTCTTCATTAACTTCACATCACTGTTCTCTTGGAATCTCTTGACAAATTCTTCTCTTGAAAGTGGCTTATGATACAACTTCAATCTATGACCATTTACAAGAAAAGTGACCTTCTCTTCATCTATTGTCCTGATTTTTATTGCTCCATTATCAAAAAATTTCATAATTTCATATGGCCCAAGCCAATGTGTTTGGAATTTACCTTGAAAATATTTGAACTTTGAATCAAACAAGAGGGCCCAGTCACCTTCTTTGAATTTCTTTTCCTTAATGTACTTATCATGACATCTAGTCCTTTGCTGCTGGACTATATTAATTCTCTAGACTGCATCCTGTCTGATCTCATCCAATTCATTAATCTGCTCCAACCTATGCTTTTGTGCTTCGGTTAGATCAAGCCCTAACTGGACTACCATTTTAAAAGTTTGAATCTGAAACTCTATGGGAAACAAGAATTGTTTTCCATAAACAACTTCATAAGGATTCTGACCTGTTGTGCTTCTCCATGTAGTTCTATAGGCCCACAAGGCTTCAGGAAGCCTGTCTACCCAATCTCTTCTATGTAAATGAACAGTCTTTGTTAGGATCCCTTCAATGACCTTATTAGTAGATTCCACTTGACCATTTTCTTGTGGATGATAGGGAGTAGATTTTCTGTGTCTGATTTTGTACCTCTCCACCATTTGTTCCACTAGCTTTGATGTGAATTGAGCTCCTTGATCTGTAACAATTTCTCTTGGGACACCAAAACGAGTAAAAACATCCTCAAAAAGAAAATTAACTACATATGCTTCAGTAGCAGAAAGTAATGGCTTGGCTTCTACCCATTTAGTAACATAATCAGTGCAAACTAATATATATTTCTTTTGTCTTGACGGAGGACTAATAGGTCCTACAAAATCTAAAGCCCATTTCTCAAAAGGTTCAATATGTACCTGAGGCTGCAATGGCATCTCACCTGAAGGAGAAGGTTTCCCTATCCTTTGGCAACTGTCACACCTTTTGACATACTCTTTAGCATATTTAAAAAGGGATGGCCAATAGTATCCTAAATGAAGGACCTTATAAGCTGTCCTTTTATCAGCAAAGTGTCCGCCACAAGGTTCATCATGACATGCCTTGAGGATCTCAGGCATCTCATCTTCCCGAACACATCTCCTAATGATAAAATCTGGACCTTTTTTGTATAACTCATTAGCAACCCATGAATATTTTTCACTGTCATAAATGATCTTTCTTTTGTCTCTTGCATTCATTATTGAAGGAAATTTCCCTGAAACTAAATAATTAGCAATGTCAGCAAACCAAGGAGTTTGAGTAGAAACTGCAAAGAGATATTCATCAGGGAATTGATCTTCAACTGGAGTATTGTCTTTAATGTTTTGGAGTCTAGATAGGAAATCAGCTACTATATTTTGTTTCCCAGGCCTATCTAGAATGGTGATGTTGAATTCTTGTAAAAGTAATAACCATATTATGACTCTGCCATTAGTAATTGATTTGTTCATTAGATATCTAATTTCAGAGTGATCTGTGTGAACAAAAGTTTCATAACCTGTTATATAATGTCTGAATTTATTTATAGCATGAAAAACAGCTAAGAAATATTTTTTAGTTACAATATAATTTAACTCTGAAGGAGTCAAATTTTTACTTGTATAGTAGATGGCATAAGGAATCAGGTCTTTTTGTCCCAATACTGCTCCTAAAGCTGTATCCGAGGCATCTGTTGAAATATGAAAAGGTAATTTCCAGTTAGGTCCCCTTAAAATAGGTGCTTCAGAGATTTTTGTTTTCAGGGTCTCAAAGGCTAACTGGCAATCAAGATTCCATTTGAATTCACAGTCCTTGGTAAGTAATTTGAAAAGTGGAGATGCTATCTTGGTGAAGTTTTCTATAAACCTTCGATAATATCCTGTAAATCCTAGAAAACTCCTAACATATTTTTGACAACTTGGAATAGATAAGTTAGAGATGACTTCAACTTTTGACTCATCAACTCTAATCACATCCCCTGAAATGTGATGTCCTAAAACAATTCCTTCAGTAAACATCATAAAACACTTCTCATGACTAAGTGAAAGATTTGCTTCTTTACATATTTTTAAAACTTTTTCCAAGTTTTCTAAGGCTTCTTCAAATGTGTTTCCATAAACTGTGAAATCATCCATATATACCTCTACACAATCATGTATTAGATCCGAAAATATTCCTAATACTACCCTTTGAAATGTTGCAGGTGCATTGCATAATCCAAATGGCAATACTCGGTAAGCATAGGTACCCCAAGGACAGGTAAATGTGGTTTTGTCTTGATCCTCAAGTGCTACTTGAATTTGATTATAACCACTAAACCCATCTAAAAATGAGTAGTACTTTTTGCCAACTAATGTATCTAACACCTGATCTATGAAAGGTAGGGGAAAATGATCTTTAAGAGTAGCTTTGTTTAATTCCCGGTAGTCAATACATACCCTCCATTTACCATTTTTATTTGGCACAATTACCAAAGGAGAAACCCACTGACTATCTAAAATGGGATAGATAAAGTTGACATTTAACAATTTCTGCAATTCTTCTTTAACAATCTCCCTAAGATTTGGATTCATCCATCGCTGAGGTTGTCTGATTTGTTTACAATTTTCCTCTATGTAGATGTGATGAGTGCAAGTCTTAGGGCTTATCCCTTTAATATCAATGTACTGCCATGCATATGTAGAAGAATGTCTCTGTAACATCTTGACTAGCTTTTCTTGTTGAGATTTCTCTAGGTTATTGTTTATGTTTAAAGTTTTACCTGGAAATATCTCAATTGTAGAGCTGCCAAACTTATCCATAGAGTAAAGAGACATCTGTCTTGATGATAAAAAATCAATGTTGGATTATTCTTGAAATTTTTCATGTTTGTATTCCAAAGAGGATTCAAAATTTTCTAAGGTATTTAGAATCTGGTTATCTTCACTAATATTTGAAATTGTGAAGAGAGGATGTATGTCTTCTTCATCCTCAATCCATTGAGTATCATCTAATTCTGTAAATTTTTTTGCTGGAGGATACATAGTAAATTTCTTGGTTGAACTACCATCAGAGATGTACATATCACTGGATCTATAGCTAATGAAAGCATCAGCTGTAGCTAACCAAGGTCTTCCTAGTATAATAGGATGTCCTCCTAGATTATTCTTAGGAGTTAGGATCATAAAATCCATAGGATACTCCCAAGAATCTAGGGACATTGGAATGTCTTCTATTACCCCATCAGGTTTGATCACAGATCTGTCTGCTAATTGTAATAGTGTGGGTGTAAAAAGAATATTAGGAAGTTTTAGTTTATCCATGATTTGTCTACTCATGATAGTGATTCCTGCTCCTAAATCAATAAGTGTGTTTTGGATCTCAGTTCCATTGATGTGTATTTTAACAACTGGATTTCTTGGGTCTAGATACTTTGGAATGACAATCTTACCCATCATGATATCTGCTATTTTTCCTGCCAGTTGAATTTTCTTTGTCTCTTTGATTCTTTTTCCTATTTTTTTCATGCTCAAATCCTTTATTGTTTTTGATAAAATTGGAATTTCCTTGATAGCTTGTAATAATGGGATCTTAATACAAACATTTCTTAGCTCATCTAGGAAATTATAATTAGGCACCATAATTTGTTCTACTACACCCCTATCAATTTGTAATATTTCTGGAAAGGGAGGTGTAGAGGTAGATGTTGATGGCTACTCTAATATAGGAGTTGAAATTATTGGTTCTTTTTGTTTTGATTTTTCAATATTTGGGTCTGGAAAAGATGTGCCTTCTTCAAGACTTTTATTTACTCGTAGAAAATCTTCCTTGGAATTGTTTTGCTCTTATATGATTACAGAAGGTTTCTTCTTTTCAAGTATTCTTCCAGACCTAAGTTGAACATCATTAAGGTCTAAAGGAGTAATCAGATAGGTTGGAAACTATTGGCCTTCTATCATGTATGTGTTCCGAGGATTTTTATTGTTGGGGTTTGGTATGGGTTGGGCAGGTAACTAATTTTGTTTTCTGAGGAAATGGTAATGGAAGTGGTGGATTTTTATGTTGTGGATTTTGAGGATTTTGTTGAGGATTTTGTTGAAGATTTTTTTGAGGAGGGAAATGTGGATATGGTGGATAGGATGGTGGATATTGATAGTACTGAGAGTATCTTCCATATGGATTTTGTGTTCCTTGTGCCCAAGTTTGAGATTGATTTTGGAATTGGGGCCAAGGTTGCTGCCAAGAATTCGAATTTGGTGGGGGTTGATTATACAGTTGATCATGGAATCCTTGTGTTTGAGGTCCTTGCTAAGGCCTCCTAGAGACAAAATTGAGAGGTTTTGTGGAATTTGTAGGGGTTTCTTCTTGAAAGACAGCTCTAAGACTAGGAAGTGAAGGAAAACTCTTGGTATCATATTTTTCTAAAAAAATTACACAGGTATCTACTACTTTTGCATCCAAAGGGCACTCTCTCAAGGCCTGCTTCTTTCTACATTTGGGACAAAAGATTGCTAAGGCATCAGATTCAGCTTTTTGCTTGTTTTGTAACTTAAGGGTGTCTATTTTCTCACTAAGACTCCCTAAAATGTTAGATTTGAATTCATCAAGCATATGTCCTATTTCTGCCCTACTTACTATCCCAGAAGCAGAATTACTTGCCCTTGCAAGAGCGGGGTCTCTTGGTCCTTTTACAGTTTTAGATTTCCCTCTTGAAAGGTTGATACATAATTAAGTTATTTCAGGTGATGTGAGTTGAGATATATCCCCTTTTCCCATCATATTAAGGATGTCTAGCCATTCATCCCTAATTGTCTTCAACAAGAGAGCTTTCAAAGTATCTTGGTCTAAGTTTTCCATTTTTTCTCTTTTGATGTTATAGTTAAACCTCTCCAACAAATCTTCCATATTTTCATCCTCTTTTTGTAGCATTTTAAACACTTCCTCCTTATGGTTGACTGGCATACAGTAATCCAAATACCTCTCTAGAAATGCATGTTTCATGTCTTCCCATGTCCTAATAGAACTGTTGATCAAACTCATAAACCATTTTAATGCCGCTCCTTTCAATGTTGAAGGGAATAGTTTAAGTTTTTGGGCATCTTGTAAGTAATCATAGGTTCTACATAGGACTTCAAATTCAAATAGGAAGGTTTCAAGATCTTCACTTTTGAGTCCATAAAATTTTGGAAGGACAGAGGGTGAAATATTTTTCATAGTTGCATTGGTTTCTTCATCTACTATAGGAAACCCAAAAGAGCTTCCCATTTCCCTTCTACCTCTTCCTATGCCTCCTTCTTCACCTCTACCTCCTTCTCCTTCTGAACCTCTACATCCTTATCGTCTACCTCTACCTCTACCTCCTCCAAATAGTGTATGTTCTCCATTAAAGACTCCTCCCCCCCCTTCTTCTGCCATGGTTGATTCTTTTGTGGAAGTAGAAAAGTTTATGTCCCTAGCAGGGGTTCTTGGATATTCTTCTAAGACAGGTTCAGTAGATGAAGTGGAAGGTATTTCTGATGGAATATATGATCTTAAGTATTCTGGAAGTCTATGATCAGTAAATTATGGGATGTCGGTTTGATTTGGAGGTGTATTGGCTCTTGGTCTTGGTGGAACAAGTGGTGTTCTAGGAATCAAGCTTCTGCTTCTTATGAATCTGCCCCTTGAGTCTCTTTCTCTACGCATATCATTGTTTTTGGGAGTTAAGAAACAAGGCTACCTAGTTACACTTCCCCGGCAATGGCGCCAAAATGTATACTCAACTTAGTGTTCCTAAATTGATGTCATAAATTGTCAACCAGGGCTAGTAAACTGTTGAAGTGAAGTGCACTATATGTGCCTAGGTATCTTCTTCATACTTCATTGTGTTTAGTGTTTTTCTAGTGTTTTTTGTTTTTTTATTTTTTTGTTAAGAGGAAAATAACTAAATTTTTGGCAAAGAGAAGTTACTGATCACACTAAAACAGAACAAAATATACTCTAAACTGTGTTGACACCTAAGAACAGAAAATGCTAATTCACAAATTGCAAATCTTGACAAGGAAAGTAACTCATAACATTAACTCAGTCCAATTCATTTCATTAGAGGTATGTTGGAACAATTTAAGAAAAGGATAAGTTTGATGTAATGAGGTTCTCTTTAAGAAACAACAACTTACAATATCATAGAGAAAATCTTATCCATGGTTAGAAATTTGTTGGAATACTTTGGGAAAAGATTATCTGTAATTTAGTAAGGAGTCCTATGCTAACATAACTTATGACATTAGAATTAACCCACTCTGCAACTCAAAATGTTACTATTAAGCCTCATTCAAGGGTTAGAGATCTCTTGGAATAGCTTTGGAAAAGGGCTGTTTGTAAAATTATGAGATATTGCAGAATATTCAAGAACTTCAAAATGATATAACTAATTCTTGTCCATATGATGATGATGTGTTAAAAGAAATTAAGAACAAGAGAAATTTGTAAATAATGAAGGCCTTTAAGTCTAATTTAACAGAACTAGAATACAACTAGCTAATAAAAATTGAAATACAATGAACAGAACTGAACTAAAATGCAATTAACCTCCGAAGTATTACAGATCTATCTCATTCACGTGCTAGTGATATATTGGAACAGTTCATGGGAACAAGATTTATTGCAATATTCGATGTAAGTAAACATAAAACATAATGCTCAGAAAACTGCCTAGATTAAAAACGAAACAGAGCTAAAGTTACTTATCTAGAAAATATGCACAAATCCTTTCGGACAGTAGGGGCCCTCTACCACCAGATTGGCACACAAATCATTAAATCCTTAAGATTGCTTCAGATCTTGCATTAAAGTTGTACTTCTTTCATTAAAGGAAAAATTCTCAGAAAATAGAGTATTACAGTCTTGGAGGACTTAACAACAAAACATCAACTAGCTAACTATCTCTCGGTTCACCAAGTTATTCTTATAAGAAAAATACATAACTGTACTTGAGTGGAAATAGGCATAGGTGTATTTTTCAATCAAAATCGAATTAGAACTCCTGTTGAGGACTCGCACTTTGCTGAAGACATCTGCAGAGTCCTTGTCCTTGTAGAAGTCTACTTATTAGTTCTGGTTTTCTCCACGTGCATAACCACTTACAGATTTTTGCTCAACCTTAGTAGAGAGCAAGAAATGATGTAGGAGTGTTGTGGAATTCAACCATATGCATTTTTCATTTAAGTGACACCTGTAACCTGTGTGAACATAAAGATGGCTGCGGAATATGCGACTAGCTACAAAATGGCTGCATTCTGTAGCTAAGTCTGATAAAAAATCACTATGACAAAAAAACCACAAAAGTATAGTAAGTTGGTTATTTCATGCACTCTTAGAGTAATTTTGATCATTCCTATTGATCTTTTAAGCCTATAACTGACAAAGGACAAATGGAATGAAGTGAAATTTGGTGAAAGGAAAGGACATCTTTGGGGCTCAACAAGGGTCCTAGCTGACTTTGAAGTAATAGAAATTATGGAAGATGCGGATCCCTATCCTGCGCTCCTCGGATTGTATTGGGTTATAGACATGGGGGGTGTCATCAATATCAATAAGTGCAACATTGTGTTTGAAAACAAATGTACGCGCGTCATAGTGCCACTAGACCTGACAGAAGGCACGCGGTATACAGAGCCAGCCAATAAGGAGGAGGAGATAGATCACATTTATAAATTGACTGCGTGAGATGAAGATCGGGCTAACCCCACGGATGAAGGAGTGCTCTGTTGGGAAAAGTACAGTGAATGTTTTTCTGACTCTGATGAGGAGCTGGAAAATTGGCAAGGTCGGTTGCACAAGGTTTCGGCGCTACGATGTCTTCGTACCACCAGGAATTTCCGGCGCATCTCTACCAAGGAAAGAGACCTGCCTTGCCATGATAATGTAGGAGATAGTACGAAGATTATTGAACCTAATATTCCCATGGAATGCAGGCGGGGACAACTGCCACTAACACTGTGTGGAGCACCTACGCAAGGGACGATATTCTTCACTTAGGAGAAGTATTGGAATAGGGTGACATATAACACTCAAGGGTGCGATCGAACCCTACCCAAAAAGGCTCATCTAGTTACAGTTTCCTTAAGTGTGTGTTCGAGTATGGACCCAACTGAACCCATGTGCAATTGGAATAATTGGTGCTCACTTCAAGTAACAGATGGCATGAAGATGCTTGACGCAACTCTACTGGACTAGGACATCCTGCCCGAGGATGAATAGCATGGCTCGAGAAGATTGGTGGCCAACTTGCAGATCTGGTACCTGAACCCTGTTATGGAACACCTCGTATCAACCTTAATTCAGGGTACGCGAATGGCATACAGGCGTCATTCGGAATATGACATTCTATGGAAGAGACATTGGGTATGAATAATGACCATTAGTACACCCCATTTTGATAAGAAAGGAACCTTAAAGTTACGCAATAGAGGCAGCAGACCATTAATGCAACCATTTATGGTAAGTTTAATCTGAATTGTCGATGGTAAGTTTCCCGTACGGGCTACTCCACCATTAAATAGCTCCGGACGATGTGCGGTTGGAAAAATAACTTCACACCAGGCTATTTATTGGTTTTGCAATATGCTCCTGTTATCGTCCTACTGGTTTTCTGTGATCATTGACGTTCTTTGGAACGTTTGTTCTCTTGTTTCTATGATGGACCCTAACCCGCTGAATGATTTTTTCCTGGGCTGCGCAGCACCCACAGATACCATCTTGAGAGGGCCTGGGAATGACAAGTGTGATCAATTGATTGAGCACTGGCATCCTGCGGAAAGAATTGCCTACGACCAATGCACAGAGCGGCACTGTTGCGGAAAAATAGGAATAGCCGACCTTCGCACCCCGGGATGACTGCGGGACCCAGCCGGATGGCCTCAGACGATATAGCAGAGCAGGAAACGTGGTCCCTTAGTATCACAATCAGGCCACGACTGGCGCCAGGCTGAAACAATGTGATATAGGTACATATTACGATTTCTCCGCAACACCAGAGTACTGCCTAGCTGAAGCAAAGTTTGTTCATTCCCTCGCACTGCCCTAGCTCACAATCATGATCCAACTGCTGGGGAAATCCACATCAATTTGGCATAGCTATCTCGCATAGCGCTATGATGACTACATGCCAGAGTGTTGCAAGAGGGTCGCCACTGTGCCCAAACTACACGGCAACAGTATGACATATCCCCGGCAGTACGGGCCCATCGGATTGCATTGATCATAGACGCAACACATATTATTCAGGAGAAACTTACGCAGGGCGTGCAGTTTTTCAAAACATCTAAGCAACTATGGACAACAGTCCAACACCATGCTATGCTTCAGCATATCCAGAAGGAATTACAACAGGCAGAAGCTGCTCTAGATCAGGTCAGAACTTCCTCACCCTGTGACATCTCCACATAGTGTCTAGCCGTCATGGACACGCTTGAAAACCTTCACCGCACCAAGCATGTTATCCAAAAATGGTTGAAACCATGGGCTGACACTACACTCCAGCTCACCCAAGATACTCAGTCTGCCATTGCACACCTCCACCGGCTGCTATAATGAGTTACCGCAGTTCCAGACGGTCCTGCCTCCTTGACACTTGTCAACATTGTGCAGCAAGCTGCGGCCCAAAGTCAGAAAGTGTTCACTCCGCTCGTCTGCGCTCTTGCTACCTTGCGCTCAAATACAAGCCGCACCACCACAATGACTCAGGACGAGTCACAAGATTATGTTGGAGGACTATTGGAATAGGGTCTCTTAACAAGTTGAGAAACTAGTCCATTTTGGATATTTTTTATTAGATTTAATCTAGCGGAGGATTTTTGGGTGGGTCAAAGCCCCGAAAGCATTGTAATGGGTAAAAGGGTAAACCAGGGGTCTAAAAACCACGATTTGCGGACCATAGGAAAGTCTAGGCTAGATTGTTATAAATAGAGGAGCATTTTGTATTGTAAAGGACAAGAATGTTGAGCTATTGACGCGAATTTTTGTTTAAAATATCTGTTTGGGTTTTGGGGAAAGGGCTTATGCTGGCTATGTGCACGGAGATCCAAGTCCAGCTATGTGCGGACCCTGCTACTGTGTGCGCAGGTTGGGAAGGGAATTGTAAGGAATAATTGATGAATGAATGAATAAGAAGGATTGATAGAGAACTGAATCTGTGAGTAATCTTGTGCGAATTGTTGGTAATTGTTGTATTGTGCATTTTATGTCTTTAAGCTATGAAGATCTGTGTAAGTGTGTTTCTGGATCTGGATTTATTATGTTCTGTTTATATAATGCTGTGTTATTGTCATAAAAGCATATAATTGTAGATCTACCACACGTGGATGCGAACAGAGACCTAATTAACCCTACACAAAACAAGGTAATCTGGGATTACAGGACCTAGCGCAGCTCTGCTTGCCTTACCCATCCTTTTTCAAGGTGCGGAAACCTGGTTCTAGCACCCACCCATACTACCTCGGGTGAGACTTTGACCTACGCAAGCAAGTCAATGGTGAAAGGGCCAGTAGTATAGGGGTTTGTTGGCAAACCTTGCACACCAAACCTAGGTCAGGACCCCTCAAGCCAACATGAATGCATCTGCAATCTGCTCCAAATCATCTTCGTTCAGTGTAACTCCTGTACCTCATTCTGGTCAAATGGCTCGCTATTTCTTGCGTGACCCCTTGACAGGATCACTTTTCCACTTCGTGCCTTGGGGAGAATCAGTACCTCCCATATCCTTCTGTCCCCAGTTCCAGCTAGGAATCCTTATGTGTTTCTCCCTTTGTGCCCCTCTCTGTGGGTTGTTTTTTTTGCGAATCCTTCTGTGAGATGATGTTCCCTTCTTTTTTATTGCCTTTTCTCAATCCACCAGTTTCTTTGGTCGTGGTGGAAGTGATTTTTATAGCACTTGTGCCTGCGGTGCCCATCGTACGGTTTTTGAGCCCAATATTCCACTTCGAAGGCCATGTAGTGACTATGCGATCAATATCCTCGTCCGTAGCCATAAATGGGAGTGAGACCCAGGATTTATCCTTGCGTTCTCTAATTTGGATGCTGTGCATGGTGACCTGAAATGCCGCAATGCTCTTGTACTTGTCATATACTATTGGAGACAAGCACAGTTGGGAATTGATGGTTGCTGCCAAGCTGCTCTGGAAGAGGACCCAGAAGAATTCATTGTCCTCAATGCACTGCACATCCTTAGAGTCCCAAAAGTTCGCATAACGACCCCTTCACACATGTCTTGGGTGACCTCAGGGAGGACTAATTCCTTAGGTACTTCCCAGGCGACCAACGCAATGAGAAGCAACAACCATGAATAACAAAAGGCTCGTCCCTGCTCCTAGGATTCTCGGACATTGGCCAAAAACTCGCACAAGTATTGGGCCCAATTGAAGCAGACCCCTTTCTCGCATTGCCCTGCTAACTGAATTACATATGCAGGGACGGTGGCAACCTGACATTTTCACATCATCTTGCATGCCAACAACATGGTACCCAACTGCGTACCAGGGTCACTAATGGATTTTATTATGAAGCCTCGAGTATTTTTCTCCACATGGTGGGTTTTGCGCGTATACTCAGCAGTCTCCCCCTCAAACTTCTTGCCAACGTACTCCAAAGGGTTTGGTCCTTTCATGGGAAGACCTGTAATTTGTTGAATGAGTGCATCATGGATGGGAATTTTATCCTTGATCCATAGGCATCCATCATGTACCAGGGTGAGTAACTAACAGGCCAGACGGTCCGTGATGTTGTAGTGGCCAAAGTGCGGCACCCTTAGCAGGATCAAGAGCCTGGAACCAACCAATCCACACACCCAGCGTATGGGGACAATCTTTATCCCATCGTCTTCCAGAACTCTGTCAAGGTACAATTCAGGTGCTAACTCAGGGAAGGCCTCCAAATTGGCCAAGTCATGGCCATCAAATTTCATCTCATGAAGCCTTCCAAAAAAATTTCCAATGACAGGGACCTCTCCCAGGGTCAGAAGCATCTGCAGGTAGGTGATTAGGCCGTCAAGGTTCTTCGACGTGCAACCAGGGCCTCTTCTCGAGCAGAATGTGCCTGGGGCATTGCTCACAAGGATTTTACATTTCTTGGGGAACTAGAGGGCTTTACCCCAACCAATTTCATGGGTTTTCTTGAACATTGAGCTGTTTCCTTTCCTTTCTTCTTGGTTGGGCTTAGTGTGGAGATAACCTCTTCAGCCTCAGACTCAATCTCCACTACTTCCTCGGTTTCTTGTTTTGTCGAGGTCACTGGTTCTAAGGTTTCAGCAAGATTAGTGGTCATCATTCTGGCACGAAAAATAAACTTGGCATGGCTACTGTCCGAGGGTGAAGTGCACTGAGACATCAACAAAACATAAAAGACACAGAATCATACAAAGGAAAAATTGTTCAAGCTATATGGAACCCCCTTATGAGCTATCCCCTTGCTTTTATAGCCCTGGCGATCGACCAAGGGTTGAATATTCCTTATAAAAAACTTACCATCAAGTAAACAGTAAAACATCTTCCAAAATCACCTCATTAAATGTTGGCCGCTTGCTCCCTTCAACGATAACGTTTTCCTTTTACCTGATTTTACTGTTCCAATGGCTAGTTTTCACATGCCTGTGCGCCGAGCGCACCCCTGTGATCCCAATGGACCTCCTGTGCACCAATCGTTCATTTGTATGGCCAGCACACCTACTACATTCTGAGTGTACTCCTATGCCTCTGGCACACCTCTCCAAGCTTCCAATTCTACGGTTGCTTCCTGTGTGTACCATGGTACCTACTGTACTTACCTCCCTTAATGGCTATTCCTTACTTCATACAGCTACTCCGGCCATATATTCATTTGATCTGATATAGTTTGAGCCAGCTTCCATTGATATAGTTGGGTAAAATATCGCCGCGCAGGGTGGCTAACGTAACAACTCCACCATCTATGATTTCTTTAACTGTATAAGGTCTAAGACAATGCTATCAGAACTTCCCCAGGTGTTTCATAAACTGGCTATCATATAGCAAGACTAATTCGCCCTCCACAAAGGTCTTCTGATGAATATGTCGATCATGTCATGCGTTATCCTGTGCCTTCTGAACTTGCTGATGGAAATTAGCAATGAAATGGTCTTCGTCTAAAGCCACAAGCTACGCTAAATGCTCCTCCATGATATCAGGCTCCACCATATTTGTAAGGGTTGTGATGTGCAGACTAGGAATAATATATTCCATGGGAATAATGGCCTCCTTATCATAGACCATCCTAAACGGTGTTTTCCCTATCAACTTCTTGCAGGTGGTTCGGTAGGCCCAAAGAAAAAATAGGATGCGCACGTCCCTGTCACTGCGATCGGCATTACAGACCTTAGTTAGTGCATGCTCCAAGACTTCATTAAACACTTCAACCACTCGGTTTCCCTGAGGATGATATGGAGTGCTTTTCACATGATGGATCCAGAATTATTCTTTCAAGGCCTTTATTGTCTCATTGATAAAGTGTGTACCTCTATCACTCATCAAGATTTTTTGACATCCAAATATGGTCAGAATCTACTCAAATATGAAGTGCACAGTAGTAGATGTAGTGCAATCCTTCACTTATTGTGCTTTAGCCCACTTGGTTACATAATCAGTAGCAGTTATAATTTAATGCGCACCTGTCTTCTTTCTGGGTGGGTTGATAGGTCCCACAAAATCGATGGCCCATTTGTCAAATGCTTACAGGGCCATTTGAGGTTGAAGGGGAATTTCATCTCTCTATGGTGGCCTTTCGGTTTGTTGGCATGTATAGCAGGCTTTACAATAGTCTTGAGAGTCAGTATGCAGGGTAGGTCACCATAGTCTAGCCCTTAAGATATTTTACGTCATTGCTTTCCCTATGTAGTGACCTCCCGCTACCCCGTTGTGGGCTTCTGCCAAGATATCATGCCATTCATGCTCCAGGACGTACCTGCACAACACTTCATTTGCTCCCATATTATATAGATGACCTACGATGATGGTAAAATTTGCAGCACGAGTTACCAAATCTTTCTTTTGTTGCACCGAAAACTCCACAAGCGCCATGCCTGTAGTCAGGAACTAAATAATGTTAGCAAAGTGCACATAAACTACCTTAATAGTGAATAGTTATGCATCTAGAAATCCTTCTTCCAGGTTGGTCGGTTCCTTGCCACTCTCAATTCGAGACAAGTGATCTGGCCCAACATTCAACTTCCTAGGCTTGAAAATGATCTCAAAGTCGTATTCCTGGAACAACAGAAGCCATTGACAGATTCTCCCCCCCCCCAACACAGGCTTATTCACCAGGTACTTCAAAGCTAAATGATCTGTAAACATTTTGAACTGTCCTCCTAATAGATAGTGTCGATACTTTTGTAATGCATAGATCATGATCAATCCCTCCTGCTCCGTGGTGGAATAGTTTCACTCTGCACCAGAGAGTTTCTGACTAGCAAATGGAACTGGGTGATCAATGTCTCCATCTCCAAGCTGTGTTAGGACTGCTCCCAAGGTGATTCCTAATGTATCGATGTGAACATGAAATACCTTCGCCCAATCAGGAGAAATGAGGATAGGTGCAGAGACCATCTTCTCCTTGAGTAGCTCGAATCTCTTCTGACACTCGTCATCCCAAAAAGATGAAACATCCTTCTTCAGTAGATTTTCTATAGGCGCTCTGATCACCGCATACCCCTGAATGAAATTTTTGTAGTAGCCTATGTGTCCAAGGATTGAACGTAGCTATTTCTTAGTTGTAGGTACTGCCAGATTTATGATAACTGAAACTTTCGCAGGGTCAACCATCAACCCTTGTCAGAAAACTATATGTCCGAGCAAGATTTTGAAGGGTACACAGAACATACATTTCTTGATATTAAGGGAAATCTGGTGCTTTTTATAGGCATCCAACATCATGTGTAGGTTTGAAACGTCTGCCTTTACTAAGCCAAAGACAGTCCAATCATCAAAGTAAACCTCCAGAAATTTGTGGATGAATTCTTTGAACACTACAACTACTACTCGCGAGAAGATGGCAGGGGAATTCTTGAGTCCAAATGACATGACCGTATACTAGAAGGATCCCCATTAAGTCAGAAACATAGTTTTGCTGCAATCTTCAGGTGTGATTCTGATCTGATGATAGCCTGAGAACCCATCAGTGAATGAGTATGATTCTTGGCCTCCTACGCTATCTAGGATTTCATCTGAGAACGACATCAGAAAGGGATCATGTATGTAGGAATCATTCAATTTTCACAAGTCCACATAGATTCAGATTTCCCCGTTCATCTTCTTGTCCTGAACCACCATTGGGCTTACCCAATCTGATTGTTCGACTGGTTCGATGATACCTGCGGTGAGCATTTTATCAATTTCTTCCTTAACCTTCTGCTTATACTTGGGATTTAGCCGATAAGGGCGCTGCTTCATAGGGCGTGCATCTGGTTTTAGCATGATGCACATAACCCCTAGGTCCCCTATGATCCCCTTGAGCTCTGAAAACTTCGTCGGGAATAAGTCTTGATATTCTAAGATCAATGCTGCAACTTTTCCTATCGTATCATCATCCCAGTAATCCCCAATTTTATCCATCTTAGGCTGCTCTTCCATGCCAATGTTGACTTCTCACAGCTTCATAGGCTTCGTAACATCCATAGTTTGCAGTGGAGGTCCTGCTACCGCGCGCTGTCCTTCTGACTTTGGGATAAAGACAATGCGTGGATCCTCATTGCACTCTTCTATGGTTATTTTATGGTATTTGGAAATATCCTACATCTGTGTCTCCCATTTCGGTGGCTCAAGTGTTGCATAAGGGCATGATTCATCAAATACGAATGTATCAATATCCTGCAGAGCTTCGTCAAGCACCTTCGTTCCCCTTGTTAACCCAAATGTCCCTATAAATTCATCCTTATATTAATATGGCTTCTAATAGGTAATAAAACAATTTTATAGTTGACAAGCACCATGGGTTTAAAGTGCTTAGTGCCCACCTTAGTAGTTTTATCTTAGTATGTTAAGCCTTTAGTTGATTAGGAGGTTTTATTTTTATTGTTGTCATTTTGTGGATATAAATCCCATCTAGGTGTCACTTGCAATATGTCACTTACTTTTTCCTTTATTGGTTATGTAATTTCCATTTATCTAAGGGATGATTTTAACTATAATAGGATCTCCCTTCTTGTCGGCAAGCACATATCTTCTCTTCAAGTACCTAGTTAATGAGAATATTGTGTTGTGTCCATGAAGAAATTCATGGTGTCATTATCCTTGACCCAAAAGAATATTTGTTACATGCTTCCTCATATTTCGCCTTCTCTAGCATATATCAACTAACATAAAATACTTATAGTGATAAGTCCTATCTAGCAATTACAATATTCTTAACATCCCCACCATGGTAGCTATCTCTTAGTCGTTACTTTTGTGTCAAATGATGGTTGATTTTTTAAAGGTTATAAAAAGTATGTATTTTGTAATTTTTTTCCTCATAAAAATGAGTTGAAGGCATGCTTGCATTCTATGATGATTATAAATATTGTTCACATACCTATTTTTCATTTTTGTTTTACCCTCTGAATTATTGAAAAGTTGCTTCCTTGTTCTAAAATGGTTATTTTCTACATTTATTGGACGATTATTTTTGTGGCCCAACCAATCAAAACCTACAAGACTTTAGAAAGTTTTAAAATTTAATTAATTTTTTATGAATTTAAAATTTATAAAGTTTCAAAGTCCCATTATTTGAAGGGTGCTAGCTTTTGGAAGAGCACTTTCTTTAAAAGTAGGTGGTTTCTGGTTCAATTCCATCGTGCCCTAGTATTCATCGAAAATGGTGAATGATAACTATATGTCCCATATATAAGTATCAATAGTGAGTGTCATGAAAGTGCCATCATCAAAAGTCATTTTTTTTATATATGAAATGGTGACAGTTAATGAATATCACCATATATATGCATCAGTAGTGAGGGCCATGAAAGGTTCATCACTACAAACCATTCTTGTTCATATGAAATGGTGACGATCACTATATGTCATTATAATTATTATTCATGATGGAAATTGAATCTCACCACAACACCTATAATTTTGGTGCTATGGACTTTGGTGATGTTTAGTTTTTGGTGATGGAAACTATTTTTACCGTCACCAATGAACATATGGTGACATTTTTTGACCCTCACCAACATATGAAGAGGTGATGGTCAATTAACATCGCCATATATATGCATTAATAGTGAGGGCCATGAAGGGTCCATCACCATAAATTACTATTGTTCATATGAAATGGTGATGGCCATTATCCGTCATTATAATCATTATCCATGATGGAGTTTGAATGTCACCATAATACCTATACTTTTGGTGATTCCACCTTTGCTAACATTCAATTTTTGGTGACGGAAGCCATTTTGACCATCACCAATGAGCTTATGGTGACATTTTTCGACTCTAACCAATGAATTTATTTTTTTAGTGCCTTATGCATTACAATCCTTGTTATGAAACCAACTCCAAAAATAGAAGAAAAGATATATCAACGCCTTAGAAATAAGCCACTTCGAGGGGGTAACCTCCAATACATTACATGAATGAACAATTCTTGGATGATACAAATGAAAAAACCTCCTTTCTATATATAGGATTCCATGGGGCCACAATGTAATCCTAGTGGGGCCATAATGTAATTCTAGCCGACCTAACAATAAAAATGTAAGGGCACAATAATAACAATATTGGGGTTAGAGGGGGCTACAATAATAAAAATAAAGGGGCTACACTAATAACAATAAGGGGCTAAAATAGTAATATAGGGACCTAATATGCGCCTCTCCTTCAACAAAGTGTTGTCCTCAACGCTTAAGTAGCTCTGGGTGCTTCTGTATAAAATTCTCATCCTCCCATGTAGAATCTTCATTGGGTAAGTTCTTCCATTTGATGAGATACTCTGAAATTGATCAATTTCATAGCTGCCGAGTTCTTTTTTCCGTGACCGCTTCAGGTTCCAATATGATTTTTCCTTCCTCATCAAGTTCTGGAAATATTGTTTGAACTGGAATATTTTCACCTATAACCTTCTTTAAGTATGAAACATGGAAAATTGGATGCACTCGTGAAGAAGCAGGAAGCTCCAATTTGTATGCCATAGTACCAATATTTTGCAACACCTTGTAAGGACCATAGTACTTTGGTGATAATTTATTATCCTTCTTAGCTTGCTTGAGGGACATTTTTTTGTATGGTTGTAGCCGTAAAAATACCCAGTCTCCTACATCAAAACTTCTCTCATTGTGATGTTGATCTGCCTGTTGTTTCATTCAATTTTGTGCCAAATTTAGGTTATCCTTTAAGAGTTGGAGAACTTCTTGTTGATGCTCGATGTGATCTTCCACTGCTTTAACCTTATATTTTTCTCTTAAAGATGATGTGATAGACAGTGGGTGATATCCATAAAGTGCCATAAATGGGGTCATTTGTGCTGCAGTATGGAAGGAAGTGTTATACTACCATTCAACGAGAGGTAACCACTTGACCCATTGTGTTTGTTTATCAGATACAAAAAAATGAAGATATCCTTCCAAACATTTATTCACTATCTCAGTTTGACCATCGGATTGAGGATGATAAGATGAGCTATGAGCTAATTGAGTACCCAAAAAATAAAATAACTCCATCCAAAAATTTCCAGTAAAAATGGGATCTCTGTCACTCACAATAACCTTTGGGTTTCCATGTAGCTTTTGAATTGTTTCCATAAATGTAGTAGCAACTGTACTTGCTTTAAATGGATGAGATAATGCACAAAAGTGTGCATACTTGGTGATTCTATCAACTACCACCATGATGACACTCTTTCCTTTGTACTTAGGTAAACCTATGATAAAATCCATTGAAATATCCTCCCAACGTTGACTTGGAATGGATAAAGGTTGTAGAAGACCCGGGGCCTTCATTGTCTCAACTTTATTTTGCTGGAAAACCAAACATTCTGCCACAAAATTTTGAATATCAGAATTAAGGCCATCCCAAAAAAATCTTTCTTCACCCTGTGGTAAGTTTTTAAAAATCTTGAGTGTCCTCCTAAAGGAGAAGTGTGCAATTCCAAAAGAATCTTTTGTTTTAGCTAGGAATTCTTACAAAGATATAAGCGATATTTGTACCATAAGGAATCATTTTTCCAAATAAATGTATCAGATGTACTAGGATCTTACTGCAACTTTTGAATGAGTGTCCACACTTCTTTTTCCCTCTTCCATTCATCCCTTGCTTTGGTTATCCAATCTGGTTGGATAATAGAAATGGCACAAAACAATGCCTCCACCTCTTCATTTTTTCTTGAGAGTGCATTTGCAACAACATTTAGCTTCCCGTTTTTGTAGATTATTTCAAAGTCATAACCCAACATCTTTGTGACCCATTTTTTCTGCTCTTCTGAAGATATTTTTTGTTCCAAAAAGTGTTTAAGACTATCATGATCATTTTTTACCTTAAAGTGTCTTCCCATTAGGTAAGGTCACCATTTCTTTAGTGCATGTAGTATTGCTAACATTTGCTTCTCATAAATAGCTTTGTGTAAATAATTTCCTTTGATTGGACAGCTTTCAAAATAAATGGGTCTTCCTTCTTTCATTAAAACAACACCAATTCCATTTCCTGAGGCATCACATTTCATAATAAAGGTTTTTGTGAAGTTTGGCATAACTAAGACCAGTGCTAGGCACATTTCCTCTTTAATATGTTCAAAGGCCTTATTTGCTTCAGGAATCCATGAAAATGCATCTTTCTTCAATAATGTTGTTAGAGGTGCTGCTATTCTCCCATAATTATTAACAAACTTGTGTTAATACCTTGTTAAACTGATAAATCCTCGCAACTGCTTTATAGTACTGGGGAATTTCCATTCCTTAATGGCTTTAATTTTGTTAGGGTCTACCTTAACACCCTCGTGAGATACAATATGACCCAGATATTCCACCTCTTTTACTCCAAAGAAACATTTAGATGATTTTGCATATAATTGTTTCTCCTGCAATGGTTTGAGCACCTTGTCAACATGTTGAACATGATCCTTCCAAGACCTCCTGAAGATTATTATATCATCAAAAAATACTAGCAAAAATTTTCTAAGGAAGGGTTTGAAAATGGAATTCATCAACCCTTGAAATGTAGAAGGTGCATTGTCAAGGCCAAAAGGCATGACCAAAAATTCATAATGACCCTCATGAGTTCGAAATGTTTTTTTTCAGAATATCTTTAGTCTTCATTCTAATTTGATGATATCCTGAACGAAGATCCAACTTGGTAAAATAAATTTCTCCATGTAATTCATCCAATAATTCATCAATCACGGGAATGGGGAATTTATCTTTAATGGTGATCTTATTGAGCTCCCTATAATCTGGACACATGCGCCATGATCCATCCTTCTTCAACACCAATACTACTGGAGTAGAGAAGGAACTTTGACTAGGTTGAATTATACCAGCCTCTAACATTTCAGTGATCATACGTTCAATTTTTCTCTTTTGGACATACGGATATCTATAAGGCCTAATTTTTGGAGGAACACTTCCTGGAATCAAATGAATAACATGATCATGATCATGAATAGGTGGGAGTCCTTTGGTATTTTCAAACATCTTGGAATGATTGTCCAAGAATTTTTGGAGATCTGCAGAAATAGATGATTTTGATGTTGGAACTTCTAGTGAGCATAATTGTGCAATTACGCCTCGTTATTCTTTCTTCAGAAGCTTTGTCATGAAATTAGAGCTTATTATCTTTCCCGGCTTCCCTGCGATACCTCGTAATTCGACTTCCTTTCCTTCTAAAAAAAAATTCAAGAAAAGTTCTTGAAAATTAAAAGCTACCTTCCCTAGAGATTGTAACCATTGTACTCCTAGGTTAACATTAGCACCTCCCATAGGAATGGAAAGCATTGGACTATTCAATACATATTCCCCCATGGTCATCTTGATATTATGTAATTTTCCAGAGTAATTTAAAGTTCCTCCATTTGAAACCATCACTTGAAATTCTGGTGCTGGGTATAGGAAACAATTCAATTCATTGGCTACCTTACAATGAATAAAATTATGGGTACTACCTGAATCAGTCAACACTATTACCTTTTTCTTCTTGATATGTCCTTCTATCTTGAGAGTTTGAGGAGTGATAATTCCTACCAATGCATTCCATGATATGGCCAGACTCATTTCTTCCTCTTCTAGGGTTGGTTCCTGGTGTGTATCCTTTTCTTGTTCATTTTCTTCTTCCTCTTCACAATCTATGTAAAATAATTTCTTCTCAGCACACTTATGACCTTTAGTGTATTTTCTATCACAACTGTAGAAAAGCCCTTTTTCTCTTTTTTCTTCCAATTTTTTTGGTGTCAACCTTGTAGGTTGTGGAAATCTAGGAGTAGCAACACTTACCTCTTTATATAAGTGAGTGGTAGGCTTCCTTGTTGCCATAATTTTACATTCAATTTTTCTTGCCAACCTAAATTCCTTCTCCAATGAATCAAGTTCCAAAAAGCGAACTTCATGTTGGATGCTATCATTTAAAGTACCTATGAAGAGATCAATCTTGTGTTCCTCTAGAATATTAGTTACCCTTATATTCAATTTTTGGAAGTCCTTAATGTGATCCTCCACTAAACCCTTTTGTTTGAGATTTATCAATTGGCTAAAGAATGTGTTGCTCTTTGTATCCTCATAATGTGATATCATTTCCTCCGTAAAAATTGACCAAGTGACAATTTTTTTACGGGAGAAAAGCCATCGATACCATATAAATGTATTTTGTTCTAAATGTAAAGTTGCAATGCGTACCTTTTGTGTGTTTTGCACATTATTGAGATCAAAATATTGCTCCATCTGTAGTATCCATGTTACAGGATCCTTGCCATCAAACTTCCTCATATCCATCTTTGGAATATGGTGGTTCTTCCGTCCAACATTAGAGTTAATGAAATCATGATTAACATCTTTTTGTTCTCATCATGAGTTTCCTCTACTATATTTTCACCATTAGGAAACATTTATTTTATCAACTTTTCCAAACATTCGATGTCTACTTTTATGTTTTCCATTTTTTCATCGATCTTAGCTTCCATGCCATCCATCTTAGCTTCAATGCCATCCATATTAGCTTCCATGCCCACTTCCATGTCTTCCATCTTAGCTTCCAAACCATTCATCTCAGCTTCCACGCCTTTCTTCAAACCATCCATCTTCATTTCCACACCTTTCTTCAAAACTTCCATTTCATTTTTTTTTGCTCTTTGCGATAGCGAAATTTGGTGCACTTGCTCTTGTAATTTTGATATCTCATGTTGTGTTTCTTCGTATTCATGAGTCATAGTAGAGCCTTCTGAAGGCTTAATGGGTGTTGAATTATTTTTAGGGGCCATTTTAGAACTCAATAATGATATTTATTCTTCAATATTCCCTTGGAATAAATTCCAACTAATTTTTTTTGAACGAGACTTATGTAATTCGAAAAAAAATACACACCTTTTTCTATCTTTTGAGGAGCGCGATATTGAAACTGAATTATCTATATGATTTCGGATCTTCAATATCTAAAATTTGGTACTAAGGTAACCCTCTGAATCCTCTTTCAAATACCACAATTCTGACCTGATTTAGATTCTTGAAGACAAAGTTGTGCCCAATCTCCTACGATGACCTCATTATGGACTGGTTCAGTAGAGCTAACTTGTATGACTTGCCACGTGTCACTGCTTCCACCTTCGGCTCTAAAATTGATACGTAGGAAACTAAATTTCGTTTTCTTACATCCATTGTTTACAAAATTCCAATCTGATGCTCAGAGAGAGAGTTATGAATATTTTCCCACGATCACCTCTTTGAGATGAAATTCGGGAGCCTGAAACAATCCTAACTTCCACAGACCATATCTATGAAAATATTGCGAACCAAGATCTAAAATTTTGTGATGATGTTCCTCAGGAGTTCGGCTTTGCGCTCTAAGAATTTTAGATTTTGAGCATTCATAGAAAAATAGTTATAGCGACTATGCCACGATGACCTTTTTAGGTTAAATTGAGGAGCCCACAAAAAGACCTAAATTCCACAAATCATATCTCTGAAAATATTGCGAACCAAGCTCTGAAATTTTGTGACAATTTTCCTCAAGATTTCTGCTTCGTACTCTAAAAATATCATCGTCTGAACCTTCGTAGAAAAAACGTTATAGCGAAAATGCCACGATGACCTGTTTGGAGCAACGAAACCCTAGAATCCAAACCTCTGATACCAAATGTTGTGAAACCAACTCAAAAAATAGAAGAAAAGATATATCAACACCTTATAAATAAGCCACTTTGAGGAGGAAACCTCCAATACATTACATGAATGAACAATTCTTGGATGATACAAATGAAAAAACCTCCTTTCTATATATAGGAATCCATGGGGCCACAATGTAATCCTAGTGGGGCCACAATGTAATCCTATCCGACCTAACAATAATAATGTATGGGCACAATAATAACAATATTGGGGTTAGAGGGGGCTACAATAATAACAATAAGGGGGCTACACTAATAAAAATAAGGGGCTAAACTAGTAATATAGGGACCTAACAATCCTAAACATAACACTACATGCATAATCATCCATATAGAAACTAACATGCATAAAAAATACACATACAATTGAAAAGCAACCATGACAAAATCATCCAAACAAAAACATCATCAAATTCTATATAATGATACAACGATAAGAATCACCATCACCATGCATAAATAACAAAAAAATATACACCCTTCATGCATTCATGACAAAAACATTCTTACCATATAATCCAAGGCTTGAACCATGCTCTGATACACCATGTAACACCCTTCTCCTACATTTACCCAAGCCAACGAGCCTACTAAGGTAAGAATGTGACAAAGAGCTACTGTCATATGACTCAATCTCATATATTACCTTACGGAAGTGGAACTGACACAAAAAAACATTATTAACTACCCATAAGTGCTACAAGACCCTCAAGGGCTAAACCACCCTTCCAGGTTGCAAGCCCTGAGTTAGACCTCCTTTTTAGTGCTCTATAATCCCAAACGTTGGAAAAACACTATTGGAATTCAACTGTAAACCTCCAATCGCATGTGTGAAGCCTATAACGAAGTGATTGTAGACATTTCCACCTAATTATGTGTCTATGACTGTGGGATTTAAGCCACTTTTTCAAGCTAGGATCCAGACCTCTACCCAAAACTTAATGAAACTTTCCAAAACCATGAATGACACAAGAAAAAAATACTTCCATACAAATCTTAGACAAGAACTTAACCTAACTAGGCCTAACGATGACAACCATTTTGTTAAACATGTCGTGAAAATGTAATGTATAGGTCATATATACACATATGAACATACAGTTATCATACTTATCTAGGAATCGTCAATAAGTTCTGATGCCCTCTCATAATAGCTGCAATATCATCTATTAGGTCATACATTCATTAAATTTTCATTTGCTAACCAAAATATGATGAGATACATAAATAAAGTCTATCACAAAACCATCCTGCATATAACCAGTAGGTTAACAATGATATGATCTGTATACGAAAGCTTGATAGTTTATGGTAGAAATTGCAAGTAAAATGAAAAGGATTTTTAGTCAATTGTGTCAAATTCATTAACACATTAACATGATTTAAAAATAAGTTTTGGAGAAAATAAAAAATACATCAGTACCATAACAGTATAGACGAGGCAACAATTGATGAAGGAGTTCACCCCTCCTAGGGTACATCTCCTGGTCAAGATTCTAATGTTGGGTCTCTTTCATTATGATAAAAAATATGTGTTTATATCAAGTTACAGTGCTCACAATGCTAAAAAAATGTCTCAAATGGCTCTAGAAAAGTAAAAAACCCTATTTTTTCTCTTTCTACACTCAAAAAGGTAAAAAGAGACTAAATTATGCTCCATAGAATCTTTTTTGCTAATTTTCCTAAAATTCACACTCTTATGCAATCCGTTCTATAATTTCCACATTTTGCGGCCATGTTGAGCGACAAGTTAGCCCCATACCAGTGAGATTCCCACTGGTGAAAATTGTTGAACACTTAATTTTACTATGTCAACCATTAATCCGATAAAAATGTGTCAAATACCACATTTAAAACCATGAGATTCATGGTTTGCAACGGCTCCCACTAAGCTGTTTGACCCCACTTGAATTAGGGTTCGATGTCTCAGTTTTGTCATGGGTTGGGTACCCGAAACCCTACCAACGTAGGTTCTGCTCCACATCGCTTTACCCATAACATCAACCATGATGTTAACCATAAAATGTGTTGTACAGTCATTAACCGCCATAGTTATGGCTAACGCCAACATCAAACTTGCTCACATGTTGGCTTGATGGGTGTTTAAATTATTGTTAGGCTTAAACCTGCCAGACTATGTTCCAATCCAAAAATTTGGATATCTTTATATAATATGGTTTGATTGTGTATGAAACATTTATCATCAGTTATATGATTAAAACTTTGTATATAGCGTGTATTATATAGTTGTGGTATATTGAAATCATCCTTGGTTCTTCATAAGGTTCAAACCTTGGCATTATACGTTAATATTTATGGTTTGGGTCCATAACATTTGGTGGTGTAATACTTTGGTATGGCATATATATAAGTTTGGGTCTAGGGTTAACCAAAGACCCCTAGTTTCCCACCACATTGTGTGGGTTGGGTGGACTGGGGGTTATGGTTTAACGCCAATCTCGACCCCCCATTTCATATTGTTTAAACTTTAAATATGCTCTATGCCTATAGTATTACAAGGAACATCATGGGCGAGGAAGTAGAGATTCTTGGCTGGCATGCGATAGGTCTCCATTTTAAACACCATGGAGGCAACTAGAACTCCCACAGAATTTTACACTAATGAGTGGAGGCCAAGTGGCACTTCCTCATTTGGCCACCTCAATAAACCATTAACCAATAAAAAAATGCCAAATTCAAGCAAGTAAAATTATTCCAAGTGTTGGTCATCCATATGCCCATAAAAGACACAATAAAACCAGTCATACACCGAATCAGCTTATGGAATGTTGATTGGTTGTACCTACAAACCTTTTTTTCAAAATTTTAGTTTTTTCCCAAATCGACCAGAACATGATATTGAGAGAATTTGATGTCGAATTTGAATGAAATGATTTTTGTTGGATTCATGGTGACGGTGTCTTTTCTTTGGCGTTGGTTTCAAACCAATACAAAAACTTTGAATTTTGATCATTAAGATGATCCACAGATCATTCCTCCCCACAGGAAGATTTTGGACATCCAAAATCTCATTATCAATCAAAAAATAGATGAGGTAATAGGTCCCTCAAAATTATAGTCTCAATCCATTGAAATTTTATTGAATTTGTCACTTTGATATTTTCATGGGAGTACATCACTTTCCTTGATTTTGGAGTCCTTGTCTTGCAGTCAATAATGACATCTTCATGAAATTTCCCATAATATTCAAAGTAACAAATTTCCTTCGAAGAAGTATGTACACTCCCTCCTTGGGATTCAATCACAGGAAACGTATGCAATTTAAATTCTTCTCACCTTGAGCACTTTCATCATGACATTGCTTACCATGTCTAGCCTTGCACTTGGCTCTAATCTTGATCAAATGTGATATCCATCACAATGCACCATTCTTTTTCAAATCCAAAACATTATGAAAACCACAAGAAGAAGAATTGGAACTAATTTCCTCTTTTTCAAATTTATTTTACATTTTATTTTTGACACCTGCATTCTTTAACCTTGGCATCTTGTTCACACCAATGTTCAACAATGATCCATCCTGTTGCAAATTCACTTTATATTGTTGACCTCCTTTAGGAGGCAACATTTTAGACTCCTGAAACATCTTATCACTCGAATTAGAAATCTCATTGAAATCAAATTTCACATTTGATTCATATCCTTGAAAGGCATTAGGTTCCTCAATATCTTTATGCTTAAGCATTAACAATGCAAAATTATAACTATCATTAACAACTCTCTTCATTTGTTGAGAATTCAATGATAAGATAAAAACGCGTTTTCTTTCTATGCACTCTAAAAATGTACTCAAACCCATTCTTGAATAGGTGATAATTATTCTCATGGAAATGAAAAATGGCACTCCTATCATAAATATATGGGCTTCCCAAAACAATACCACAAATATCAAGTGGAACTAAATCAAGTTCAACCTCATCAAGAAAATTTGTAGTAATTGCAAATATAAGTATGCAATTTATTGTCACCTGCAATTTTGCATTCTCACATACCCAGCCTAAAGGATAAGTTTTAGGATGAGGAATCATATCTATATTTAAATTCTTTACAATGTATTTAGAGATAATATTCCTTGTTAAGCATTATCAAAAAATGTGTCTATCTCTGTATTCTTTGAAATAACTCTAATATGGAAAAGCTCAATTCTTGTCTTTTGATTTTGAGTATCATTGAGAAAACTTGAAGAAATATTACTTGTAATTTCCTTACCTTTCAAACCCTTGGCTGTGATATTTGTTTCATATTTGGAATTAGAACCTAAATCATGTTGCGTAGTTGTAGTTGTCTTCTCCTTCTCTTTGTTTTTAAACTTTTTGGGTCTCATCTCTAGATGAAGTTTCCAGAAATGATCTTCATCACGACCCTCTTTGGAACAATGTTTGCATGTAAATTTTTCTTTCTCCATATATATGGAAGTATTGTTATTTCCTTTTCCCTTAAAATTACCCTTTCCTTTTTCTCCAAACTCAAAGGAAGTCTCACTTTTCTCATTTGAAACATGTTTCCCTCTTGCTTCTTGATGTGTGTCATGTACAAAAACATCATGTAAACTGGTAGGGTTAAATATGAGAATTGTGTGTCTCAAATAGCTATGAAAACTTCTAATGTATTTGAGTAAAGTGTCTTGAGATGAAAAATCTACACAAAATATCAATGCTCTCCTTCTAAACCCTTCAGTAGAGATTTGCACACTTTGACCCTTTATTTGCCTAGATTTTTTCCATTCCATTATAGCTTTATGAATGCATGATAAAGGATAAAATCATCTTCTTAATGCAATAAAAAAATCATTCCAATATTATAATACCTTACCATGTTTCTTCATTTCCTCTTGAGTTTTGGCTTCCCACCAAATAATTGTTGCACCTTCCAAACTTAATGAAGCAAGCTAAATCTTGGTCTCATCATCCTTGATCCTTTGTGTCATGCAATACACTTCAATATAACCAACCCAATTATCTAATCTCTCAACATTTACCTCTCCATCATACATAGGAAAATCGAAATTTATGTCAAGTTTCAACAATGGAGTTTTACCATGTCCCTTTGGAGAATTTGGAGGTGTTTTTTAAGGTGTTGTTGTGGAATATGATGATGGTGAAGATGGTGGTGATGATGGAGGTGAAGAGAATGGTGGAGTTAAATGTGGGTTGTCACCATTCCCTCCATTCCATTTTGGAGGCTTTTCCCCATCTTTTCCATATCCTCTTGGAGGCTTATCTCCCTTTGGAGGATTGGAGCTCTCACGTTGTAACCTTCTATTTATTTCTTTATAGAAAAATTTTAGAATTGGGATCATATAAAAGAATGATTTTCTGAAATCATTTGCATCCTCTAACATATTTCCAAGCTCTCCTTCATGTGCCATGACTGGTGAGGATTCTGGTGCAACTTGAGGGGAAATTTGTCATGGATATTGTGGCAAAGATGCTTTCCTTGTCCTTGATCTAACTTGAGGACTTACAACGACAAGATTTCCTTCTCCTCTTTTGAGCTTCAACCTTGTAAGCATCATAAACACTTGCAACAAAATTAAACCCTCAAAGAAAACTAAGAACCAAAGATCTAATACTAAATTGATATGTATATAAAATCTTGAGAGTTTATGGTACAAACAACAAGTGAAATGATTAGGGTTTTTAGTTAATTATGTAAAACTAATTAACACATTAACATGCTTTAAAACTCAATTTTGTAGAAAATAAATAAGATATTAGTACCATAATAATATAAACAAGACCCCTAGATGCGGGTGATTGTTAGGATATGGGATGTGGCGGCTCCTCTGCAAGGCACATGGCTTATCCACATGGATGCACATGGCCTCTTTCTGATTGTTATTAAATATCGCATATGTTCACCTGTTGTCAGCATTAAACCACCTAACTCAAGCTATTATGTTCGTCTGGCCTGCTGCCTCTCCCAGTATTTCATGGCGTCCAAATCCTTAACTCCTGCAATATTCTGTTGTAGCTTGAAATTCTCTATTTATTCTGATGGTTTTAGTCCAGATCTCCTTGGTGTCCATTTCCTACCTCCTCTTCTCCTCGAGGCTTCCTCCCTTCTTTCCACCTCTCACCTCGTAGCTCCTTCGCCCTCCTGCAATGACATGCCTCGGAGGCATAGAATGCGTTGTCAGAGAGGCTGCAGTAGAGGCCAGCCTTATCGCCCTCCCATTTCCCTCTGCGATGACAACCATATCCCCTTCCATGAGGAAAATCCGATGGCTTTCCAGCTCAATTTCAACTCCACTGGCTCTCTGGACCATCCTCTCATCTCCACGACTTTTTCTGTGCATCTTCTGGATGTGTCGTCCATCTCTTCTAGCTCTGGCCCTCGGAAACCTCTCAAAAAATACACCATATCCTTGTCCTACTCTCTTCATTCTAGGAAATCATAGGTCCTAACTACCAAATCATCCATGTGTTCCTCCAGTAGTAAAGGGAGCGACAGCTCAAAAACTATGACAATGCTATGGATGCATGGGTGCGTTCTGCTACAACGCCTGAGCCCACGGTACAACTGTCGAAGAAGGACGAGGACTCCTATGACGACTATGGATGCTTCATAGTTGAAGAGACTCCTCCACATGACCAGTAGAATGTCTCACTACTTCAAAATCTATTTCGAGAGGTTTCCCACCTCAGCTATGTTTCACTTTTATGTTCTCATGTTTTTCTTGTTCCTACACATCATGATAAATTCTTGGATACTTTTTGTAAATATCGGTCTACCCACTCAGGGTAGAAATATATGGAATAGTTTCCCTAACTGGGGCACTCCTTCTTTTGTGCTTTTGAACTCTACACCTGCCGGAATTGGCTAGAATAGCAACTCTAGGGAGAAAGTTTCGAACTATAGTTTTATGTGCCGTATAATAGAAATAGTCTTATTTAGAATATATATATATATATATACACAAGAAAAAAAATGATGAAGGAGTTCACCATCCTGGGCTACATCTCTTAGTCTAGCTTCCAATGTTGGGCCACTTTCATTATGCTCAAAATATGTGTTTACATCAAGTCGCAGTGCTCAGAATTCTAAATGTATGTGTCCAATGGCTCAAGAAAGGTTAAAAACCCCTATTTGGGCTCTTTCTACACTCAGAAAGGTCAAAAATTGACTAATTGTTTTTGCAAAATTTCCTACAATTTGTACTCCTCTATAGTGTGTTCAACAATTTCCACCTTTTGCGGCCACATGGAGTGACAAATTCTCCCCGCGATGACGATATTCCCGCTGTACTAGTGAAAATTTTTGAACACTTAATTTTTCCTATGTCTGCCATTAACCCCATAAAAATGTGGCAAATAGTGCATTTAAAATCATCAAATCGAGGTTTGGAATGGGTCCCACCAAACTGTTTGACCCCGCTTGAAGTGGGGTTCGGTGCCTGGGTTCCACCATGGGTTGACTGCCCAGAACCCTGCCAATGCAGGTTCTTCTCCCCATCATTATAACCATAAAATAAACCGTGATGTTAACCATGCCATGTATTGTGCATTCCCTAGCTACCAGAATTATGGCTTTATGCCCTTATGCCCCATTGCATACCCTTTAAATTTTAAATAGGCTTTATGCCCATAGTATTACAAGGAACATCATGGGTGACGTGGTGGAGAGTCTTGGCTTGTAGGAGATAGTTCTTGGTTTCAAACCCCATGGTGGCATCCTCACCTTCCATAAAATTTTACACTAATGATTGGAGGTCACATGGAAATCATCGATTGGTCCACATGGCATTCCCTCATTGGGCCACCTCAATAAACCAATAACCAATAGAAGAGACACCAAATTCAAGACAATGAAATGATGCAAATTGTGGATCATCCATATACCTACAAAATAAATAATTAAGACCATTCAGATGTCGAGTGAGTATACAGAATGCTGACTGGGTGTACCTGTAACCTTTTTTTCAAAATTTTATCTATTTCCCAAATCGATAAAAACATTATATCGGGAACATATGATGTCGGATTTGAGTGAAATGAGTTGCTTTAGATTTAGGGCTATGAGATCTTCGCTATGGAATTATTTTTGATCCAATCTGGTCACTTTGAATTTTGAGCATTAAAATGATCCACTGGATCATGATATGACAACCATTGAAGCAGTAACAGGTATAAATACTCCTAAAATACAAGAGGAAAAGAGTTGGTCGGCATTTTCATTTTTCTTTCTCTCCACTATTTATTAACCCTGATCTTCTCTCTTCTTAGCAAGTTTTCCTATTGATGAGTCTTGATTTAGACTCAAAAGATAGACTAAAAATGACTACTATGGATATTCCAAGTTTTACATCTAAAAAAATACACCACAAAAACCTCCAATCTAGGAAAAGAGTTCTTATTAACATATGCAAAAGAAAACCAAGTCAGGGACTCCACATACCACCTGACCATAGATTTGTTAGGTCCCTATATTACTAGTGTAGTCCCTTATTGTTATTTTTGTACCCCTGTAGTCCCCATATTGTTATTATTGTGCTAGATATTAGCCCACTATTATTATTGGTGTGCCCTTCCATTATTATTGTTAGGTCAGCTAACATTATATTGTGACCCCATGGAATCTTATATATAGAAAGGAGATTTTATCATTTTTATTATACAAGAATTGTTCATTTATGTAATGTAAAGGAGGTTTCCCCCTCGAAGAAGTTGATTTCTAATTCGTTGATCTCTCTTTTATTTTATTTTGTGAGTTGGTTTCATAACATTTGGTATTAGAGGTTTGTATTCTATGATTTTTCTGCTTCAAACAACTCATTGTGGAATTTTATCTATAAAAAAATTTCTGCGAAGGTTCGGAAGCTAAAAAAAAACCCATTTTTGTTGCAATCTGGAGGAACTCCATGGAAAATTTTCATATATTGGTTCGAAATATTTTCAGAGATATGATATGTGGAAGCTAAGATGGATGTTTTGAATAATGGAATGGATGCGAAGATGGTTTGTGTGGAAGATAATATGGATGGCGTGGAAGCTAATATGGAAAGGTATGGAAGCTAGGAAGGATGGTTTGAATAATGGAATGGAAGCTAAGAAGGCTGGCGTTGAGGCTGAGATCGATGGTTTGAAGAAAGGCGTGGAAGAAAAGATGGACAGTTTGAAGAATGTAATGGAAGCTAAGATGGTTGCGATGGAAGCTAATATGGATGGCGTGGAAGCTAAGATGGATGGCATGGAAGCTAAGATCGATGGTATAGAAGGAAACATGGAATATTTGAAGAAATACATGGATGGTTTAAAGGAAGGTTTGGCAAAGTTGCTACAAGAAAAGCTTCCTAAAGGAGGAAAGGTAGTAGAGGAAACTCATGATGAGAATAAAAGAAATATTAATCATGATTTCATAAACTCTAATGTTGGATTTAGGACCCACCATATTCCAAATATATATATGAGGAAGTTTGATAGCAAGGATCCAAAAAAATGGTTACTACAAATGAAGCAATAATTTGAGATCCATAATACGAAAAAAACAGAAAAGTAACGCATTGCAACTTCATATTTAGAACAAAATCAGTTTGTATGTATCGATGGCTTTGTTCTCGTAAACCATTGGTCACTTGGTCAATTTTTATGGAGGAAATGATAGCACATTATTATGATACAAAGAGAAACACCTTATTTAGCCAATTGATAAATCTCAAACAAAATGGTTCAATGATGGAGCACATTGAGGACTTCCAAAAATTGAATATAAGGGTAAATAGTATTCCGGAGGAACATAGGATTTATGTCTTCTTAGAGACTGTAAAGGATAGCATCGAACATGAGGTTCACCTTTAGGAACTCGATTCATTAGAGAAGGCATTCAGGTTGGCAAGAAAAATTGAAAGAAAAATTATGGTGACAAGGAAGCCTACCACTCACAACTATAAATATGGAAGTGTTGCTACTCCTAGACTTCCACAACCAACAACGTTGACACCACAAAAATTTGAAGAAAAAAGAGAAAAATGGATTTGCTATAGTTGTGATAGAAAATAAAATAAAGGTCATAAGTGTGCTGAGAAGAAACTATTTTACATAGATTGTGAAGAGGAGGAAGAAAAGGAGAAAGAAACTTCAAAATGAGAGGATATACACCAGGAACCAACCCTAGAGGAAGAAGAAATGAATATGACCATATCATGTAGTGCATTGGCAGGAATTACCACTCCTCAAAATATCAAGATAAAAGGACATATCAAGAAGAAAAATGTAATAGTGCTTATTGATTCGGGTAGTACCCCTAATTTTATTCATTTTAAGGTAGCCAAGGAATTGAATTGCTTCCTATACCCAACACTAGGGTGTCAAGTGATGGTGCAAAATGGAGGAACTATAAATTTCTCTCGAAAGCACCATAATATCAAGCTACATGCAAGAATAAGTATTGAATAGTCCAATGCTTTCCATTCCAATGGGTAGTGTTGATATTGAACTAGGAGTACAATGGTTACAATCATTGGGGATGGTAGATTTTAATTTTCAAGAAATCTTCTTGAATTTTTTTTTCAGAAGTGTTAGTGTCCCGTGATTTAGCAGATTGGCAGACCAAATGTACAAGGTAACATCATACCAGTCTTTGGAGTCCTAGGACCTAGCCTTGCTGGGCTCAAAGAGGGCTCTCTCTATTTTTTGCAAAGGATGTGAACTTGTTTGCTTTTAGGGTTTGATTTTAGGCTAGTTGTTAAGTGTAGAGTTTTGTTGTTTATTCTGGTTGGGTAAGATGATCAAGTAGGATAGGTGGAGTGAGGGGTCATCAAATCATTGGTCTATGGATTCTATGAAAGTCATGGATATCTCAACAATGATTTAGAGTGCATCACAGGGAAAATCTCGTATGGTCAATGGATCTTCAAGGTTATGCGTGAAGTGAAATGGACATTAAGTTGGTGAAAAAGGTAGGGCAAAGGGCAGTGAAGTATCCTTTTTCAAATACCCATAAACAAGAAGGTATGGAATAATAATAAGAAAAAGATAATAATCATGAGATAGGGCAAACCATTAACTCAATGACAAAGTGCCTCCTAAAACTTTCACTATTGTCCTCTGCCAAGCCTCCTAAAACTTTCCAAGCATACATTGTTTAATTTTCCTCTGTTAAGGGTGCAACATTGAGTTTTAGGATGAATTTCCATGCCAAGGGCGTAGCACTGGAGCAGGAAAGCTGGGTCAACTTGCAGTAATATTTTGAAGGCCTTCCCAATGTCGGAATAGGCTTTGTGATGGTTCATTGGAAATCCCTTTGAGTCTACTTTCCAGATATACCCTTGGCTCTCTTATTGGACCTATGAAACCTATTCAAAAAGAAAAAATTATAAGGCCGTTAAAGGCACAACACCTGTCCTGAAAACTAGGCAGAAAGGTGAAAATTAGGTTTTTTTTTTTACCCTTTTGGAGTACCAAAACAACTCCAATTAGCCTAAAACTTTGTGGTCATGCCATACGCAGGTTGAGGATTCCAAAAATGAAAGCCTTTCCTCTTGAAGATGCTTTGATAAAAAGCGTAGCACCATGGGTGCTACCCCCTTAGCCCTCAAAATTAGCAAGAAACCAAAACTTGTCAAAATTCTCCCAAATTTGGTGGATGTGTACCTCATGGGTTTTGAGAGACCTGTAGAGAAGCGTGTACTAAGATTCCACAGTTAGCTTGGCCCTTTTCCTCTTTTAGTTCTTGGATCTTGGTTTGGGCCTTTTTCAGTTTAGCCCTTGCAATTTGGTTTCTCCGGGCATAATTTTTAGTCATATTTATTTGGAGGTAGAGATTCTGATGTGCTTTCTTCAATTTAATCTTCAAATGTATGCTGGCTCTTTCCAACCAAGGCTCCCGATCATGTGCTATCTCCATGGCCAAAATCTCATCTAAAGGGAGTTGTTCTGCTAGAGCTTATTCTTGTCCCCTTTGCTTTGCCAATGTCTTCTTCAACCCCATGGTTCTAGGTCTCCTCCTAGATTTTCCTTCCTCATCCTCACTCTCTTCATAAGTGCACATGAACTCTTCTATTTTCACCTGTGCCTTTTTGGCTTCTTTCCGGGCCTTGATGGCTCTAGCTTCATAGATTTCAATTTGTGCTCCTAGCTACCTGTTCTCCAAGTCAAGGGCATCATTCACACTCTTGGCCACTACAAGGAAAAGACCCTCTAGAAGAGGTTATAAAGGAGGTTTTTATTGTTATAAAATTGGCCAAAATTGTCAAAAAACATTTTCTACGACATCCGTTTATGGTTACAAAGGTTTTGGTGGAGCTTTTAACGAAATTTCAACACAACTCAAAAAAATGGGCAGCCGGAGGTTATTACAATTTTTTTTTATCAGTGCGCTACTCTGGATTTAACACACTGGTGTGTACATGAAGACGGCACCTCAGGGATTCCTTAATCGAATGAACGCACTAAGACATTTAGGTGTAAAACTGCACCGGGCGTAGTGTTTGTCATACAATGCATGGGGCCGTTCTAATTGGTCTTGGGATTTGTGTGGTGCCCATAGGTTCTATCAATGCACCGGTGTGTATACCTTTATGACGCATCGATGCGCCGTATCAAAGAAAGGCACCGAGATTTATAATTGGTGTCGATATTCGTGCGGTGCACATGGATCGTACAAATCCACAGATGCTTATAGATACATAAACGCCTCGGTATGCAGTATCACACAAATGCACCGATATTTATAACTGGTATTAGTAGTTGTGTGGTGCCCATAGATCGTACAATAGCACTGTGCGTATAGACACATAAATGCACCGGTCAACCATTACTCACACGCACTGTTTTCATTTAGGTTTTTTTAGAAACATCGACCTGTGGCAGTCCAATTATTGTGATTTTTTAAAATTCATTATTCATCAAAAGTCAACACATATTATAACAATATTCATATTAATTACATTTTTATTAATGCATTTGAATGTGCTGTTTGGATTAATTTGTTATATCATATCAGAATTATTGTGGTTTTTTAAAATTCATTATTCATCAAAAGTCGACACATATATATAATCTTATAACAATATTCATATGAATTAAATTTTTATTAGTGCATTTGAGAACGACAATGGAGAACGCAATAGCGACAATGGAGAATGCAATAGAATAAATTAAAACACACACACACACACACACACACACACACACACACACACACATATATATATATATATATATAAGACAATCTTTATCATAGAAAATGGGACAATTATTCGTATCCCTTTGTCTTTCAATTGGGACATTATGTCCATTACATTAAACAAAATGTCTGATTTCACAGGCATATTTCAAAAAACATATTTCAAAAAATAAAACGCCTTGCTTTGATATCCAAATTACATAGTGATCATCATTCTTCGCTTCAACTGCTGTCACTGCCAGAGCTACTTCCATGACTTAGGTTATTTTCAAGAATGTTGTGTTCACGACATTGATTGTTTTCTTCTTCTTCACTTTCCATCTACAAACATAAAAATAAACTGAAATGAGTGTATATACATTGGTGAGAATAATGAAAATTCCAATATTAAATAATATACATCAATGTAAATCGAAAAGAAAAATGAGGTACCATAGCAAAAATTGACTCATAAACTATACACATTCTTTCAAAACCATGTACCATGCCATCTTTCAAAATTTCATTTGTTGTCGCAGTTCCATACTTTGTTACCTGCAAGTTTTATTCCCCATAACATATCATATATTTAATATAAAAGATGTTTCTGTTCTATTAATTATAGAAGGAGCTAATTAAAAAAAGATCGATAGATGCTTACAAATTCCACAATTAAATTCTGATATGCCAACATATACTCACAACCCATATTTAACCCAATTTCAATCAATTCATCTAATGGTTCTTCTTTGTATGTTAGCACATGTTTGAAGACATTCAATGATGATTTTTGTAAAACAACTTAAAAAATACAAAAATGAAATCTAGTTAAGTTGTTATAAGGAAGTAACAATTACTCACAAACTCAGATATCAACCCTTTTCTTCCTTGTCGTCTTGTTTTATGTGCTGAATGGGTTCCATTTTCTTTTATTTTCTGCAAGAAAATACTTGAAAATTAATATTTAATGCTAAATTGTTTATTTATTGTATCTAATGATCGAAAAATTCAATGATTACATATTACATTTGAAGCACGTTGTTGTTGAGATGGCTCCTCCTACGATGCAATTTTGTCCATTTCTTTGACCATCTCCTTGTACACCTTTTTGGACATTCCTACTGGCATATTTCTGATATCAACTCGTTCATCTTTTGAGATTTTCATAATCTTCCTGAAAATGTAACATGATAATAAAATATTTAATTTTTATATTGATATATGAAAAGTAAATATAACAAAAGTGATATTTATAAATAATTCTAGACAAACATTTAAAGGAATATTACTTTTTCATTCCTTCTTTTTTGTTGTTGTACGTTTTTGCTATTAAAAGTTTGACATGTCTCATTGACCAATTCTCTGGAAACTCTTCTTGTAGTTTATAAAAAAATTGGTTCTTGGAATCATTGGATTGATTTTTTTATTGTGAGTGGAAAGAACATCTATACATTCGTTCCACTAGATCCCTCAAACTTTTGTAAAAAAATTTCCCCCTTTCGTTAACTTCCAACACCACTCCAGATGAGCTAAGGAGCAATTCATTTTTATTTGCATGTTCTATTTTTTTTCTTTTCTTAGAACAACATTCCTTTTCTGAGTTGTTGGTCCCTGTAGAACATTAAATAGATGTGAATTAGTAGACTGTTTGACACATGTTATCTAATAATTTTAAGTATATTATTAATGATAATTAAAAAAAGAAACTCATATTGGATCGATAGTATTTTTTCATTCACCTGATTCATCCTTTTGCAATTTTTCCATTAAACTTTTACGCTCTTCTGGTCCTAGATTAGAAATAATCATATCGAGCTTCATCATTTTGTGGCTCTGCATGATACACAGTAAACAATACATATTAGTTAAACTTACATATAGTTCAAAAATAATATTTTTTATAAAGAATTTACAAAGAACTTGCCTTTTTTTCTTTTCTTAATGTGTTAATATTATTTTTGTTACTTGATCTCTTGTCAGTCATTTCTTTATCAATCTGAAACCTGTACCATATCATTCATTAATATATTTATTAATAAATTCTCAACTTTTCAGGTAGAAAATAAATCTCAAGACACTGGTGCACCTTTCATGAGGTACGCATCGCAGCCAGTGCGTGGGTATATTAAAATCGCACCACAAAATAGTATAATAGACCATACGGTGTGTTGTGTATTATAAACGCACTGCAAAAATAGTGTAATAGACCGTACGGTGTGTGGGGTCTTAAAAACACACTGCAAAAATGGTGTAATACACCATACGGTGCTATCCTCATTACATGGAACACCGATGCCCTATTTCAGATATGGCACACGGATTTAGAAAAAATGTTTTCAATTTTTTTACTACACAGTAATTGCGCAGTGCACTGTATAATACAGCGCATCGATGCGGTAGTGTGCACAAGGCGCATCGATAGAGAAAAATCCATCTTTTCCAAAAATTCACACATTGGCCGAATGGATTGGGATCCGACTATGCAAGTCGTCCCATGGTTTGGACATCAATCTAAAATGAAAAACCCTAATTCTGAAATCACAGAAACAGGGAGAAGAAAGGGAAAAAACAAAAAAATGAAGGGTTTAGGGTAAAAATGGATAAAACTACAGAAAAAGTAAAAAAACTGCAAAAAAAAGTTAAAAAAAAATCAAATTTAATCCCAAGATGGTTTGAAATTCTATGATACAGGGTTTGAATCACCAGAGGTTTGGTTTCTGATTGTTTGAATACTTCTGTTTGAACGTATTTCGTTGCTCCACAGTGCCCTCGTGCTCTCTTGCTCCAGGTCTGTCTCCTGCAAATATCTCGCTGAAAATTTTAGCAAAAATAGTGAAATAATGAAAAGTGTTTTGTATTTAAAGAATTATTTTATGAAATTAGATTTTTGAAAATATTTTGCCGCCCATTTTTCAAATTGACGTTTTTTTTTCACTTAAAGAAAATGGGGGATTTGCATTTTTTGTTAGTTTATTAGATTGCCATGTTACCGGTGTGGTAGAGTAGGGAAGCACCGGTGCGTCTTTGTAATATGATGCACCGGTGTGTGTTATGATGATAAGCGCACTGAACTATATAAAGTTCTTTTTTGTATCTAAGATCATAGTAAAATAATGATAATTCTAATTAAGCACAGGAATTTATTTGCATTATTTTCTAAATTTCCTTATGTTACAATAAATCATATTATTCTATATTTATTATTTTACAATTATTTAAAATTTACAAATTTACAAATTTAAAAATTTTAATAAATTCATTTCACATTAATACAATCAAAATTTTCACATTAATAGAATTAAAATTTTACAAATATTTTACATACAATTAGAATTAAAATTACAATTACAATTAGAATTAAAATTACAATTACAATTTTACATTAATTTGACATACGTGAATTACGATTAGAATTACAATTACAATTTTAATTTTACAAATACAATTACATTTACAATTTTACATGGAATTACATTTACAATTACAATTACAATTGTACAAATATTTTACATACAATTCAATTAAAATTACAATTACAATTTGTGAAATTTACATACAATTAGAATTACAATTACAATTTTACAATTTTTCATATATACAATTACAATCATTTCAGAATAAATTAAATATTACAATTAGAATTAGAATTAGAATTACAATTTTACATTAATTTTGCATACAATTACATTTACAATTTTACATAGAATTACATATGCAATTACAATTACAATTAAAATTACATTTACAATTAGAATTACAATTACAATTACAAATTTAAATTAATTTTAGATGCATGAATTAAGATTAGAATTAAAATTTTATAAATTAACATTTTACATACAATTACATTGATTAAAATTAAAATTACAATTAGAATTAAAATTACAATTAGAATTTTACATTAATTTCACATACATGAATTACGATTAGAATTAGAATTACAATTTTAATTTTACATACAATTATATTTACAATTTTACATATAATTACATTTACAATTAGTTACAATTTTACAAATATTTTACATACAATTGAATTACAATTAAAATTACAAATACAATTACAATTTTAAAAATTTACATACAATAAGAATAACAATTACAATTTTTACAATTTTTCATATATACAATTACAATTACAATCATTTCACAATAAATTAAATATTACAGTTACAATTAAAATTTTACATTAAATATTTTACATACAATTATAGTTAAAATTACAATTACAAATACAATTTTACAATTTTACATACAATTAAAATTTCAATTTCAATTACAATCACGACATAATATTTAATAAATATCATGGTCATTTAATATTAAATGAATTAATAAACATCACAATCATGATAACCATCGTACAAACATCATATTCAACTAAAAAACACATTCAAGCATCAAATTAACATTATATATCATCATCATAACACAAACATCAAATATACATCTCATTTCAAATAACTCATGCTATCACATATACACATCTACCTGTAAGCTAAACATTAAATGAACATATCTAACATGACCTAACAATATGGGCCACATCATGATGATCACCAACATGTAAATTAAGCACAACTGCAACATGAACATAAAATACATGGACCATATATATATATATATATATATATATATATATATATATATATATATATATATATATATATATATATATATATATATATATATAACACTGAATAATGTTAAAAATATACAACTGTAATATAAATGTCATGGATCAGCTGGTGGTAGTATAACAACATCAATAGCAGTAAAAGTAGAGGCCTGCTCAGTAAAGGGTGTAGCCTCGATGGTCGATGGTCGAGCCTGCTCATGATCATGATCACTAGTACTCATGGATGCATCAGCTGGTGGTACTAATACAACATCAATATAAGCAGTAATAGTGGAGGCATGCTCAGTCAATAGTGCAACCTCGACAGTCGATGGTCCAGCCTGCTCATGATCATGACTAGTACTAATGGATGGTGCTGCACGCTGTTGACTAGACGTGACCGACGGTCCAGTCTCATCTCCATGATGACTGCTAGATGTTGCTAGTGGATTAGCCTCATGCTCATCAGGTGCGGCGTGAGGTGAACGATCATGAGATGCATGTGAGTCATTGCTCGTGGACTGTCCATCACGTGCTGCAACTCGACTAGTACGCCTATAGCTATGGATGGTCCTCCTCAGTCGCGTAACAACTATCATAGCTCCTACGACATGCCGCATTAGGATGTACATGTCACACGACATGCCTCTCCACATCCGGAACAACCTATCATTGGCCTGTATGTCTCTGTAATGAGAGGGCTTGATGCCTGCATCAACAATCAATGCACAAAGTTGGTTTCCCAACTCCATCCTATATCTAGTCTCAGGTCGACCGCGCCTAGAAAAAGGTGGTATCGGTGCACCATGAGCAGGAGCATGTCTCTCTGCTGCACCGGCCTCATCCTGATCATGATCATCCTCAGCATTGGCCATGTCCTAATCGTCATCAGGATCGACACCTGGATCAAGTGGTGGATCTGGCATCTCCTCTCCATCAAAAGAGCCAATAACTGCAAAATATATACAAGTACACAAAAATAATTAGACAATTTCATTACACAATTTAATAAAAACAACTTAAAGAACATGTTAGAATAGATATAAATAAAATAGTAATATTACCTTTATCATCTAGCGGCTCATCATCTATGAAGAGGATGTTGGGACACCCTCGCCAATATAATCTAGCATAAGGACATGGGACTAAAATGAAGGGATGCAACCCCTCAACACTAGCTAGTAAGTCTAGTGCATCATGTGATATCCTGGATGGAAACATAGTGTCTCCCCTATTGGGCATCATCTGCCCCCACATGTGCATCTGGGCCTCAAACATTGGCCTATGAGGCTGTCGAACAAAAATAGGTCTCATATCTAGAAACCTCTCAAAAAGTAAACAAAACAGCTCTGAAGAAAAAGGGAAGTTGACCCTCCCTTGTGCATTAGCATGACATCTATCTAAGGTCATACAAAACTGCCACAAAAAAATGGCAGACCACCTGACAAATCATGGTTTTTGTACTAAAGAATCAACATAATACAAAGGCAAGAAACTAATGTGTTTCCTATCACTGTGTGAAATGGTCGAAATGATGAGTGAGAGGCACTACACGTCCTGTCTACCAAATGCACCTATACGTAACTGACCTCCAAGTACCTGAAACTCTGAAGGAGACAGTACATGTGCTCCAATGTATCTTTGGGAGTAAACTAACTGACTCCCTACTACACAACTAGCTGGCACATTTGGGAATGAGGGAAAATCCACCTCTCTCCTCGATAGTCCTGTAATAAAATAAATATCCTCCTCAGTGGGTGTGTAGCAATGGTCAGGACAAACCTGGAAAGCCTGTCGGTGGGCATTCCACATATGGATAAGATATCTTAGAAACACATTATGGGCCTTTAGGGAATTAGCCTCCTCATAGAACTTGAGGAGGCCTACTTGCCTAAGGATCCCCTAAGTATCTTTTGTAATAGGCCGAGGGTATGCATCTCTCTCCCTCTCTCGAGCCTTCCATTGGCGAATCATGTCATACTGTTCAGCTTGTTGTTGCTGCTGTTCCTCCTCTTCTCTCTGAATCATTGACATATTAATTTTTTTTTTATTAAAACAGACATGTATTTAGGAATATATATATATAGATATATTGAAAAAAAAAAATAGACCAGTCGGTGTGCCACAAAAACAGTCACGCACCGGTGGCAGTGCAGCTTAAGTTTGTAATGCCCCATTCCCAGTGCCCCTAATGAAACAAAATGCATCGGCCTCGGTGCAGCTATCTATTTTTCATGCACCGTTGACTATATCTAGGTTTAGAATAGCAGTGCGATGACTGAAATATACGCCCTGGAGCATATAGTCATGTTAGCGCACTGACTTCATGAAAATTACATAGTCGAAGGTGTGGTCTTTTACCCGACCGCACCATTAACCCTCTTGGAATGCAGAATGCGGTGCGCTAACATATGCTGGGGTGGATAATACCATCAACGCACCGGACTAGAATTCCCTTGGTCAACAGTGTGCCTGGCTAAATGAGCACACTGCATTTTATTTTTTTAATTTAAATTTATGTGGGGCGCCTTTCAGTACCACCCCAAAAATGGTGTGGATACCATTAGCACCGGTGGCACTGCGGCCTGTAAATTTTACAGGTAGCACCGCTATCTGGTGCGAGTCGAACAACTCAGGGGCACCGCGTGAAAAATATATGTATATATATATATATATATATATATATATATATATATATATATATATATATATATATTAATGATTATGGTTAAGGTTATTTCAAATTCTAATCCTCTAAAAGGCTTAATTATGGAAAAACTAGAAAAATACCTGTACATTTCGCCGTCGAGGAGGCATATTGGCTATAAAATTTGCAAAAGAAAAATTTTCCACCATTTTTCAAAATGCAAGCTGGAGATTGGTGGCCAATGCAGAGCAGCAGTGCATGCTATGGGTATAATGAGAGCACCGATGTCAAGCCGGCTCAAAGAATGGGAAATGGCACCGGTGCTTGAGAGCTCTAGAGCACTGAGGAAAGTGAAAAATGTGGTTTTTTGGCCATAATTTTTTTTTTATTTAACCCTGTTCCGGTGCACGAGGTTTTATAGGCACACCGGTATGCTTACTTACAAACGCACTGGGCAGTGCCACATTTGGCATGTTGTTTATAATGCACCGGGGTGGTTCCCTAACACCACATCGAGATGTTTCAGTTTTCGTGCATTTTTTTGATGGTGCACCGGCGCAGAATATTCGTAAAGCACCAGCACAGAGTAGTCATAAAGCATCAGTTTTTTGTCCTTAATTTTTTTTATTTAACGCTATTCTGGTGCATGTGTTTTATAGGTGCACTGGTGCTCTTGGATAAGAACGCACCGCACATTTCTGTTTTGGCGCGGTGTTTTATGATGCACCGGTGCGGAAGAGTAGTGAAGCACTGGTGCATTATCGTAATTGGATGCCCCGGGAAGGTGTGTACGTAGCGCACTCTGTTCGGTGTGTCAATGTTTTCTGCACACTGGTGTGTTCTATGGTAGAGTGTGCACCAATAATTGAGAGCTCAGGAGCACTCGAAAAATGAAAAATTCGGGTTTTTTGCCGCAATTATTTTTTAATTTAACCCTTTACCAGTGCGCGTGGTTTATAGGTGCACTAGTGATGTTTCTCACAAACACACTGGTGGGTTTTTGTTTTGGAATTTTGTTTTATGATGCACTGGTGTGGTTTCGTGCTACTGCACCAGGCGGTTTCAGTTTTGGCGCGGTGTTTTATAATGCACCGGCGCGGAAGATGTGTGACGCACCGATGCTATAGAATAATAAAACACACCGGGTGGGTGTGTATGGAGTGCATGGTGTCTGGTGTGCCAATTTTTTTGTGCCAACCGGTGCTTTTAGTATTGCAAAGCATCGGGGCGAAGTTTAATGATAAGCACATTGAGTGGAAAACATCCACAAAACCCTCTGCCCGTCAACCTCCTCTAGTAACCTCTGCTAGAAACGGATGTATCGGGTATTTTTATGTGGGGTTCCATAAAAACATCTGCTAGATGTTATTTTCCTTATAGTGGGCCCTATCCAAATGTGCTTGGAGTTCTTTAATTTGTGCATTTATATCCTGGAGGAGCAAGTTTGTGATTCTTGCTTCATTCTCCTCATCACTATCCACCTGAATGATTTAAAATTCCCTCTCAACTTCATGATCTTCTTCTTCTTCCTTTACCTTTTGTTTCCCTTTGTCTAGTAGCTGAGCTGAGGTGGATGGCATGGTCCCTTGCCTTTTGGAGGTAGTAAACACAAGCCTTGATCACTTTTGATATGTGAGAGGAAAAAACCCAAATTTTTCTACTAGAATTCCATCATCATGGCTGATCTCAAAACTAGCTTTCTTTTCATCAATGATCTCTACATTTATGTCTTCTGTACCGTGTTCTTGAAAACCCTCTTGAGACTCATTTTCATTTTAATCCATGCTAACATCATTGTTGTGATCTTCACCACTGTCATCAACCTCTTGACTTCCTTTTTGGTTCATAGTGTCACTGTTGTCATTATTATTAGGGCTATCAGTCACCATGGTTTCTTCATTATTTTCATGACTATCATTATCTTCTGCACTTTCCTCACTATCATCATCTTTGTCATTTTCATCCTCTTCCTCATTTCTAGCCTCTTTGTCATTGTCCTTTTCATCACTACCCTGTTCACTGCCTTCTTCTTCCTCTTTATCATTATCTCCATCTACCTCTTTATCTTCATCATCATCCTCCTCTTCACCATCATCCTCTGCCTCTTCATCATTTTCATTTTCTTCTTCCTTATCATTTGTTTCTTCCTCGCCATCTGTTTCTTCCTCAAAATCATTCTCCGCCTCTTCTTCATTTTATGTTTCTTCTTCCTCATAACTTGTCTCTTCCTCCTCATCATTCTTCTCTTCTTGATCCGATGCTTTAGGAGAAGGTGAGGGAGGGAGGTTTTCTTGAGGGGAGGGTTCATGTGTAAATGAGGAGTCATGGTCAGTGGGGGGTTATGGAGGAGTGGAGGGAGGTGGATGAAATTATGAGGGTAGATTAGGCTGATGAGGAGGCTGTGGGTTTCTGAAAACTTCATGGGTGATGAACACTTCCCATGGGATACCCTGTTGCTCTAATTGATGCAACACAATCATCTTGATAAGAGAATGGTGAAAAACACTTTGCATTTGTTGTGAAGGAGGTCTCTTTTGCATAATGTATTTCATTTTATCAATACTTATATAAAGGTAATAGGGCAAATGTAGCAGCTTGGCCCTAGTGAAGTGCATAAGCAGTCTTATATGGTATGAATAAAATTTAGAAAACCTACCCTCACAGGTGAAATATATCATGATGATTTTCATTAAGGGCACATATCTCTCCAGTAGATGTGAAAATAGAAAAATAGATTTGAAATCAGCTTGGTATCTGAGTTTCAAGAAGGGTTGATAATGGCTCAGGTCCAAATTTTCCTGTTTGAACCACTTTTCTCCAATACTAGGTATCTCGGTGGCCATAGAAATGGTATTGATGGATAGCTCAAATTTCACCCCTGCTAAGTTTACTTGATGGTCATGGAGGTTAAGGATGAAATGCCTGGTCAACTCAGGATGACTCTGGACCTATTGTACCCTTTCACAGAAGTCAAAACAACCTACTTCTTGAAAATATGCAACTATCATAGGAGAGGCCATCAGTTCCTTGGTATTCTGTGGTTCAAATTTGTTTACCCTTCCATCCTTTTTCTGTTGTCTTCTAGGCCCTTGGCCTCCCTCACCACTGCCACTATCATTTTCCCTCGACATTTTTCTCTTTTACACTTTCCTTGAGGGCCAAAAACCCTAATTTTGATTTGTGAAACTGATGGAGCAAACTATGTTTTTTCCTCTTAATTCAAATGACAATAACCTAGGAAGTGAAGGATATGCCATTTTACTTACCCCTCAGAAGTTTTATGGAACTTTGGAAGTGATTTTCAGGATTTTTTAGAAAAATTGAGGGCTTGATCTACTAGAGAAACCTTATGGCTGAACACACAGCGCAAGCACATAACACTAGGCTAGTCGAGTAGCAACACGGGCCAGTCGATCCAATGCTGAACGTGCAGGTGCATAGCACTGGCAGAGGCTGCATGAACTATCGGGCCGGTCGGGCTGCTCGGGCCACTACTGAAGGAGTTTTTGTAATATTCCAAAATTTTCACACAAGCAAATTGGAATATTAGATTTTGATGCTTTCACTTAGGAGAGGAATAAATGGGAAAGGAGGCCCATGAACAATAAAGATATGAATAAATTCCACCTTAGTAAGTAAGGAGATCACCTTAGGAGTTGGTTTTACACTTCGAAGTGTGAACAAGGGCAAAAAATATGGGGACATAGTCAAGTTTGACTAAATCAACATGCATTCTTGAGGAGGAAGAAACCACTCAAGTAAACTAGCTCAATGTGAACAAGGATCAACCTAAACACACATATGAGAACTGGATTGAAGATCCCTTAGTGTGAAAAGAGGCATTGTAGGTGGATTAGTCTCAGTTGACCAACTCAACAGTGCTGCTACAAAGAGGAGGGAAGCTAGCTAGGGCAGCGCAGTTTTGAAGGAGGAAGCTTCACTAGGAAGTAACCTCAACATTGAGTGGGGTCCAGGGTGACGAGGCTCACAAAACATAAAAAGGAGGGCATAGAATCAAAGAGATCATTCGGTATTCAGCTATCTTTGGTCTTGTGACCACTTGCATGCTTCAGCTATTTAGCCAGAGTTGCTGCAATGCTTAATGAAATGAAGTCTCGTGCGGGAATCCCATCCTCTCTTTCGATCAGCTTGCTTAAGGGATCAAGAGGGAAGGATTTGAGCTTCATTTCAGCATTTGGCTTGGGTCCATTCATCCATAATCAGCCAGAACATAGTTCCATTCATAAAAATTCGTATTTTACGTAGGGGCAGTAGCAGCAGGGTTGCACCCTTTGATTTTATGCTAGTCTTTGAGGAGGAGGCGCTCATTTCCCTCCGGGAGATCTAATAAGAAGGAATTTGGAAATTTCCTGTATTATTCAGCTATTTTATGTCATATTCAGTCATTTTTAATACAGTGTTGTAGTAAACTGCATTATTTTCTATAGTGCTACTATTTGTACATGTACATTGTCGGAAACCCTTGCCAGGTGTCTTTTTCTTGGTGTAAAAGAGGTTAAACCTCCATTTCTCTGTTATTTGATTAATGAAAGCTCCATATCATTATTATCTCATTATTTTCTACATAAACCCTCATTATAATAATGCATTCCTTGCTTCAGTACTTTCTTCATAAGCTAGGCTATCGGTTTGGGCTTAATTGAGGCATATTGACTTGGGGAGATTTGTTTATATGAGCTAGAGTGATTTGTTTCACCTCTAATTCTGCATGTGAGTTTTATATCATGCCATATAAGGGATCCAAGTCCCATTTCTCACTTGTATAGTGTTATTTTCTAAAGACAGTTGTTTTATGCTCTATATTGCTGCATTTCCCCACCCGGGAAGGAGAATATATATCATCTTGTTGTCGAGGTTCTTTCATCTACTGGTATGATTTTATTTTACATATAATGAGATACTCTATATTTCCATGCTCATGATTTTCTGAAGATCCACATTGGTAATAACTCAAATTATTCCCAATAGTGTAGCTGTTCCCATTTTGGGATATTGCAGTGGTATCAAAGCTTCAATATTCGCTCAGCCTATGGATTTCAGATCCAATAAGAAGATAATAAGAAGAGGAGAAAAAAATTATGGAGAGGATGAGCTTACTCTCATCCATTTTTAGATCTAAGAAGAAAGAAGAAGAGAAATGCATTGAAACTCCAAAAGGGTTTCAAGGAGGAGAGAGCTGCAGTGAGACCTCTAGAAGGTTTGAGGAGGTAGAAGAAGATGCATGAACTTCCCGTTCTCATAGAGGAAGTGGAGAGAAAGGATACCACTTAGAGCATGAAATCCTGAGTGGGTATTTGGCAGAATACAAGTGCCAACCTAGGGCTTCCAAACAGACCCTAGATTTTCCTCAGTTCATTCAACTGAGAGAAGAGAGAAGACCCTACAGCCAAGGGAAAATTAAAGGCAATATCTTCATATTGTCTAAATTTTATGGGTCAACTACAGCAAGAGCTTGGGCAAGGAAGCTTGAGGCATTCTTCCTACTTCATCCAGTGGTAGAGAGGGAGGCAGCAGAAGTTGCAGTGTTGCACCTGGCGGGTGAAGCCAATGCTTGGTGGTTAAGAAACTCAAGCCATATAAGAGTGGCTTCTCTTCCTAATTTTACTCAAGGGCTTATTAGAACCTTTGATGGAGAAAGATCAAAGGAGATAAGGCCCACACCACCATGGGAGGAGACAAGTACCAGCACTGTCACAACCTTGGAAGAGCAGCCTTCTACACCAGTAGTTAGGGCATCCATTAAATTAGAGGGAGGAGCCTTTGCAGCTATACAAGAGGTTCCCACATCTCACCAAGGTATGGGAAGATTTCCACTTTTACTTATTACAAAAAATATTTCTAAAAATGGTGGAAATATGTCCTTATATGGCCCAGGATCAAACATTGTTGCTAAGGTAGAGCAACAAGATTGCACTGCACTGTGCAAACTTGAATGGTTCAAGGAACAAATGAACCATCATTCTCATGGGCCCTTGTTGAGTTGTGCACAACCCTTGAGGGTGGAGTGTGAATTCTTGGAGGATGGAGTAAACTTTGCTCCAAAAAAATTCATGCAGAGTCAAATGTTCATCCGAGAGTTGATACATGAGATAGCCAAAACACCCTGAAGGAGGGTTATAGTGCTGTCAAGAGGTAGCAGCAAGGAGGCTTTGCCTTCAGCCCCCTTGGATCCTTATGGGTTCAAGATGATCATCGGTGAGAGATCTTCTCTAGGAGGTCTCCAAGGAGTTGCATTTCAGCATCCCATGCAATGCAAGGAGAAAAATCTGATATGGGATGATGGTAATCTTCTTTAGAGGAGTACCAAGGTGGAGAATGGTAGGAGGCATCCATTAGTGGATAAGAGGATGTGGATAGAGAGCAAGAAGCTAGGGAGCTACTTGCAAATCTATGATACCGGGCAGCAGGAGGAAAAATTGCGTTGGCTACTCCCGAGAGAGTTTGGCCATCATGGAACATCTCCTTTTTCCAAGGGTATGTGGGAGGAGAGAACTTGGCAGGGTACTTGCATCATGGGGCAGCAAGGAGTGTGGATGCATTATGATGATGTAATCATTATTTTTTCACCACATGAGTTATATGATGGAGGTGTGATAGGGTATCAAATACATTTGTTGCTTTGGAGGATTGGGAGAGATCAAGGGCAAAGTTGCTCTCACATTTTGCATGATGTTGCAATTGGAGGAGAAAGCAACATTATGAGAGAAGTCTTTGACAATGGACATGTCAGAGTATGGATTTATGAGTTGGCAGGAGCCTATTTGCATATGCCAACAATGCTATCACTTTGGAGCATGAGCTTGTTGATGGAGTGTTCACAGGATCACTTCATATTTGATGCACTTGGTGGGCATAGAGGGGGTGAGATTGGTAGAGTGGTGGATGGACTCATGGGTTATTGTGGTGTGTTCTCTTTGACTTGGATTTCCAGGCATGAGAAGCAATATTTTCATGAAGCATGTGGTTCATTCCTCTTCATATGGGTGTGTCATGCCCTTATGGAGGATTCATCTATGGATCTTGTCACCATCTTGTTTCCATTACATGGTAAGAATTCCATTTTTGCATTTATTGATTGTACCACACAATATTTTCATGCTCTTACCATTTCTTTGCAGTGCATTGCTCTTCAAAGGGGAAAATTTCTCTTTAGGCTCCATGGACCATTTTTAGCCAGCTATTATGATGGAGACAACCATATACTATATTATCTGGGGCAAGTGTTTGGTTACTCCTTGTATGCTCAGTTGATACATTTAGCCATCAAATATTTGCTAGTAGATATGGTGACTTACACAACTAGCCATATGTCGAGAAACAACTTTCCATGCTATTGTCTGAAGCTGCAGTGGGGAAAACTATGCTATGACCACTTGGGAGATTGTTTGTACCCTCCAGCACCACATAGAACCTTTAGTATTTCTCTAATTATGATGATGATCATGATCCTATTTTCTGATATGATTCCTGCTTGTATGGGGAGCATGATTGGAGGGGGAACACATGGGGTGGGTGTGTTCTTGGGGGAGAAGCATCCCCAGAATTTTTGCATTGCATGGTCTAAGGGGAGCATGGGAAGGGACATGGCCTCTACAGAAACATATTTGTTTATTAGTGAGGAGGGCCATGAGATGGATGGGATGCCATATGGTGGTAATTTCTTTTCCATCATGTATGAGATGGTTTGGGCCAGCCTGGTTCACAGCGCTGGGAGAGGGACCTTTGGAGGTCTAGCTTCCTTCTTTCCTTTTGAGGGCAACATCATGGCAGCCCAAGATCAGAAAATTATCTACACTTATCTTAAGTGGAGGGGAAGATAGCGTGGGGTAGGCTCTCTTGCCTACCATATTCATATTTTCAGCCCACCTATTATGCATGAGCTCAAGGTGGAAGAGATCCTTCATGAGTTGCCAATTTGGAGGGTGACTCATTTTTTTTGTTTGATAGCTTGGGGAGGAGATATTCAAATGGGGATGATGAATCCCAATATATATCAGATTTCATGCCCCAAGAGGACCTTCAAAAAACCCATTGTTTCCTCCATGGATGATCCACTATCACATAATGCCACCTATTTGGATAGGTTACACACTTGGGAGTGGAAACTTGGAGATATGCTGGTGATGCATCACCTTGATCTTTGGAGGCTTTCATCTTATGAGGTTGCTATAGGGGAGAAGAGGATGTTGTTCAGTCCTATCCTTGCAGTTGCTTGAGGACAAGCAACATTTGGGAGGGGAGGACTATAATATTCCAAAATTTACACACAAGCAAATTAGAATATTAGATTTTGATGCTTTCACTTAGGAGAGGAATAAATGGGAAAGGAGGCCCATGAGAAATAAATATATGAATAAATTACACCTTAGTAAGTAAGGAGATCACCTTAGGAGCTGGTTTTACACTTCCAAGTGTGAACAAGGGCAAAAAATATGGGGACATAGTCAATTTTGACTAAGTCAACATGCATTCTTGAGGAGGAAGAAACCACTCAAGTAAACTAGCTCAATGTGAATAAGGATCAGCCTAAACACACATATGAGAACCGGATTGAAGATCCCTTAGTGTGAAAAGAGGCATTACAGGTGGATTAGTCTCACTTGACCAATTGAACAACGTGCTACAAAGAGGAGGGAAGCTAGCTAGGGCAGCGCAGTTTTGAAGGAGGAAACTTCACTAGGAAGTCACCTCAACAATGAGTGGGGTCCAGGGTTAGGAGGCTCACCAAAGATAAAAGGAGGGAATAGCATCAAATATATAATTCAGTATTTAGCTATCTTTGGTCTTGTGACTACTTACATGCTTCAACTGTTTAGCCGGAGTTGATGCACTACTTAGTGCAAATAATTCTCGTGCAGGAATCCCATCCTCTCTTTGGATCAGCTTGCTTAAGGTATAAAGAGGGAAGGATTTGAGCTTAAATTTAGCATTTGTATTGGGGCCATTCATCCATATTCAGCCACAACATATTTCCCTTCAGAAAAATGCGTCTTTTATGTAGGGGCAATAGCAGCAAGGTTGCACCCTTTGATTTTATGCTAGTCTTTGAGGTGGAGGTGCTCATTTCCCTCTACGAGATCTAATAAGAAGGAATATGGCCATTTCCTGTATTATTCAGCTATTTTATGTCATATTCAGTCATTTTTAATATATTTTTGCATTAAACTGCATTATTTTCTGCAGTGCTAATGTTTGTACATGTACATTGCCGGACACCCTTGTCGGGTGTCTTTTTCTTGGTCTAAAAGAGGTTAAACCTGCATTTCTCTGTTATTTGATTAATGAAAGATCCATATCAGTCTTATCTCATTATTTTCTACATAAACCATCATTATAATAACACATTCCTTTCATAATTACTTTCTGCATAAGCTAGGCTATGGGGTCTGGGCTTAATTGAGGCATATTGACTTGGGGAGATCTGTTTATATGAGAAAGAGTGATTTTTTTCACCTCTGATTATGCATGTGAGTTTTATATCATGTCATATAAGGGATACAAGTCCCATTTCTCACTTGTATAGCATTATTTTATGAAGACAGCTGTTTTATGCTCTATATTGCTGCATTTCCCCACTCGGGAAGGAGAATATAGATCATATTGTTGCTGAGGTTATTTCATATGATGGTATGATGTTATTTTACTTCTAATTATCTTCTCTACATTTCCATGTTCATGATTTTCTGAAGCTCCACATTGGTAATAACTCAAATTATTCCCAATAGTGTAGTTGTTCCAATTTTGGGATATTACAATGGTATCAAAGCTTCAATATTCGCTCAGCTTGTGGGTTTCAAATCCAATAAGAAGATAAGAATAAGAGGAGAACATAATTATGGAGATTATTAGCTTACTCTCATCCATTTTCAGATCTAATAAGAAAGAAGAAGAGAAATGCATTGAAACTCCAAAAGGGTTTCAAGGAGGAGAGAGCTGCAATGAGACCTCTAGAAGGTTTCAGGAGGCAGAAGAAGATGCATGCACTTCTTGTTCTCATAGAGGAAGTGGAGATCAAGGAGACCACTTAGAGCATGAAATCTTGAGTGGGTATTTGGTAGAATACAAGTGCCAACCTAGGGCTTCCAAAGAGACCCTATATTTTCCTCAGTTCATTCAACTCAGAGAAGAGAGAAGACCCTACAGCCAAGGGGAAATTAAAGGAAATATATTCCTATTGTCTAAATTTTATGGGTCAACTACATCAATATCTTGGGCAAGGAATCTTGAGGCTTTCTTCCTACTTCATCCAGTGGTAGAGAGGGAGGTAGCAGAAGTTGCAACGCTGCACCTGGAGGGTGAAGCCAATGCTTGGTGGTTCAGTCACTCAAGCCATACAAGAGTGATTTCTCTTCCTGAGTTTACTCAAGGGCTGATTATAACCTTTGATGGAGAAATATCAGAGGAGAGAAGGCCCACACCACCATGGGAGGAGACAAGTACCAATGCTGTCACAGCATTGGAAGAGCAGCCTTCTACATTAGCAGTTAGGGCAGCCATTACATTAGAGGGAGGAGCCTTTGTAGCTCTACAAGAGGTTCCCACATCTCACCAAGGTATGGGAATATTTCCACTTTTACTTATTACAGAAAATATTTCTAAAAAAGGTGGAAATATGTCCTTATATGGTCGAGGATCAAAGATTGTTGCTAAGGTAGAGTAGCAAGATTGCATTCCACTGTGAAAAATTGAATGGTTCAAGGAACAAATCAACCATCATTCTCATGGGCCCTTGTTGAGTTGCACACAACCCTTGAGGGTGGAGTGTGAATGCTTTGAGGATGGAGTGAAATTTTCTCCAAAAAAATTCATGCAGAGTCAAATGTTCATCCAGGAGTTGATACATGAGATAGCCAAAACACCCTAGAGGAGGGTTACAGCACTGTCAAGAGGTAGCAGCAAGGAGGCTTTTCCTTCAGCCCCCTCGGATCCTTATGGGTTCAAGATGATCATCGGTGAGAGATCTTCTCTAGGAGGTCTCCAAGGAGTTGCATTTCAGCATCCCATGGAATGCAAGGAGAAAAATCTGATATGGGAGGATAATAATCTTCTTTGGAGGAGTACCAAGGTGGAGAATGGTAGGAGGGATCCATCGGTGGATAAGAGGATGTAGATAGAGAGCAAGAATATGGAGAGCTACTTGCAAATCTATGATACTGGGAAGTAGGAGGAAAAATTGTGTTGGCTACTCCTGAGAGAGTTTGGCCATCATGGAACATATCCTCTTTCCAAGGGTATGTGGGAGTAGAGAACTTGGCAGGGTACTTGCATCATGGGGCAGCAAGGAGTGTGGATGAATTATGATGATGTAATCATTATTTTTTCACCACATGAGTTATATGATGGAGGTGTGATAGAGAAGCAAATACATTTGTTGCTTTGGAGGATTGGAAGAGAGCAAGGGCAGAGTTGCTCTCACATTTTGCATGATGTTGCAATGGGAGGAGAAAGAAAAATTATGAGAGAAGTATTTGAAATTGGACATGTTAGAGGATGGATTTATGAGTTGGCAAGAGCCTAGTTGCATAGGCCAACAACGCTGTCACTTTGGAACATGAGCTTGTTGATGGAGTGTTCCCAGGATCACTTCATATATGATGCACTTGGTGGTCATAGAGGGGGTGAGATTGGTAGAGTGGTGGATGGACTCATGGGTTATTGTGGTGTGTTATCTTTGACTTGGATTTCTAGGCATGAGAAGGAGGATTTTCATGCAGCATGTGGTTGATTCCTCTTCATATGGGTATGTCATGCCCCTATGGAGGATTCATCTATGGATATTGTCACCATCTTGTTTCCATTACATGGTAAGAATTATATTTTTGCATTTATTGATTATACCACACAATATTTGCATGCTCTTACCATTTCTTTGCAATGCATTTCTCTTCAAAGGGGCAAGCTTCTATTTAGGCTCCATGGACCATTTTTAGCCAGCTATTATGATGGAGACAACCATCTACTATATTATCTCGGGCAAGTGTTTGGTTACTCCTTGTATGCTCAGTTGATACATTCAGCCATCCACTATTTTCTAGTAGATATGGTGACTTACACAACTATCCATCTTTCTAAAAAAAACATGCCATGCTATTGTCTCAAGCTGCAGTGGGGAAAACTACTCTGTGACCACTTGGGAGACTGTTGGTACCCTCCAGCACCACATAGAACCTTCAGTATTTCTCTCATTATGATGTTGATCATGATCCTATTTGCTGATATGATTCCTTCTTGTATGGGGAGCATGATTGGAGGGGGAACACATGGGGTGGGTGTGTTCTTGGGGGAGGAGCATCCCCACACTTTTTGCATTGCATGCTCTAAGGGGAGAATGGGAAGGGACATGGCCTCTACAGCAACATCTTTTTTTCTTAATGAGGAGGGCTATGAGATGGATGGGATGTCATATGGTGGTAATTTCTTGTCCATCATGTATGAGATGGTTTGGGCCAACCTGGTTCACAGTGCTGGGAGAGGGACCTTTGGAGGTCTAGCTTCCCTCTTGCCATTTGATGGCAACATGATGGCAGTCCAAGATCAGAAAATTCTCTACACTTACCTTAAGTGGAGGGGAAGACAGCGTGGGGTAGGATATCTTGCCTACCATATTTAGATTTTCAGCCCACCTATTCTGCATGAGCTCAAGGTGGAAGAGATCCTTCATGAGTTGCCAATCGGGAGGGTGACTCATTTTGTTTGGTTGATAGCTTGGGGAGGAGAGATTCAAATGGGGATGATGAATCCCAATCTATATCAGCTTTCATGGCCCAAGAGGACCTTCAAATAGCCAATTTTTGCCTCCATGGATGATCCACTATCACATAATGCTAGCTATTTGGATAGCTTACACACTTGGGAGGGGAAACTTGGAGATATGTTGATGATGCAGCACCTTGATATTTGGAGGCTTTCATCTTATGAGGTTTCTACATGGGAGAAGATTATGATCTTCAGTCCTATCCTTGAAATTGCTTGAGGACAAGAAACATTTGGGAGGGGAGGACAGTAATATTCCAAAATTTTCACACAAGAAAATTGGAATATTAGATTTTGATGATTTCACTTAGGAGAGGAATAAATGGGAAAGGAGGCGCATGAAAAATAAAGATATGAATAAATTCCACCTTATTAGGTAAGGAAATCACCTTAGGAGCTATTTTTAAACTTCCAAGTGTGAACAAGGGCAAAAAAGATGGGGACATAGTCAAGTTTGACTAAGTCAACATGCATTCTTAAGGAGGAAGAAACCACTCAAGTAAACTAGCTCAATGTGAACAAGGATCAGCCTAAACAAACATATGAGAAATGGATTGAAGATCCCTTAGTGTGAAAAGAGGCATTGCAGGTGGATTAGTCTCAGTTGACCAAGTCAACGGTGTTGCTACAAAGAGGAGGGAAGCTAGCTAGGGCAGCGCAATTTTGAAGGAGGAAGCTTCACTAGGAAGTCACCTCAACATTCAGTGGGGTGCAGGGTGGGGAGTCTAACCAAAGATAAAAAGGAAGGCATAGAATAAAATAGATCATTCGGTATTCAACTATCTTTGGTCTTGTGACTACTTGCATGCTTCAGCCGTTTAGCTGGAGTTGTTGCACTGCTTAGTGCAAATAATTCCTGTGCGGGAATCCCATGCTCTCTTTGGATAAGCTTGATTAAGGGATCAAAAGGGAAGGATTTGAGCTTCATTTCAGAATTTTGCTTGGGTCCATTCATAGATATTCAGCCACAATTTAGTTCCCTTCAGAAAACTGCGTCTTTTATGCAAGGGCAGCAGCAGCAGGGTTGCACCCTTTGATTTTATGCTAGTCTTTGAGGAGGAGGTGCTCATTTCCCTCCGAGAGATATAATAAGAAGGCCTTTGGAAATTTAATGTATTATTCAGCTATTTTATATCATATTCATTCATTTTTAATACAATTTTGTATTAAACTGCATTATTTTCTGCAGTGCTACTATTTGTACATGTAGATTGTCGGAAACCCTTGCTGGGTGTCTTTTTCTTGGTGTAAAAGAGGTTAAACACCCATTTCTCTATTATTTGATTAATGAAAGCTCCATATCAGTCTTATATCATTATTTTATGCATAAAACCTCATTATAATAATGTATTCCTTGATTTAGTACTTTCTGCATAAGCTAGGCTATGGGGTTTGGGCTTAATTGAGGCATATTGACTTGGGGAGATCTATTTATATGAGCTAGAGTGATTTTTTTCACCTCTAATTCTTCATGTGAGTTGTATATAATGTCATATAAGGGATCAAAGTCCCATTTTTCACTTTTATAGCGTTATTTTCTGAATAAAACTATTTTATGCTCTATATTGCTTCATTTCCCCACCCGGGAAGGAGAAAATAGTTAATCTTGTTGCTGAGGTTCTTTCATCTACTGGTATTATTTTATTTTACATCTAATTAGCTGCTATACATTTCCATGCTCATGATTTGTTTAAGCTCCACATTGGTAATAATTCAAATTATTCCCAATAGTGTAGCTGTTCCCATTTTGGGATATTACAGTTTTGGTGCACGGGAAAAGGCTGTCGAGTTGTTGAGCGAAGGGTGAATGAGTTCTGGTGCATGAGCTAGTCAGGTGATTTGTGAGCATGATAAGGATCTGTGCCTATCTGGCAATATGTGCATAGCGCTTGTGCGTAGCACTCGGGCCTGTCGGGCTTGTCTGCATGCAGTGCCAAACGCATAACACCGGGAAGAGGTTGCAAGTTGGTTTTGGGCATGGGATGTTCAGTCTGCATGAAGGTAAATTTGCAGTGCTAGGTCACAGGCGCACAACTCTCAGTTAAATTTTCCAGGGAAGGCACCCACAAGCACGTAGCACGGTGTTCCAGGAGTGTAGCATCGGGTTTTTCCTGCCCGAAGTTTTCCATAACGTAGGAATTTTCTCTTGAAGGATTTTCTCTCTCCTTTGAAAGATGAAAAATGAGCTTGAGTGATAAATAGGATGCCTTTATACCCTTCAAAAATAAATTAAAACCAGAAACCCAATTTTGCTAATGTTTTGAGTTTTATCTTGTCACTTTATCACTGATGTTCCTTTTTCCTTTTGCAAGAGGTGACTTAAAACACAAAAATTTATCTCTTTTTTGGGTGATCCGAAAATATGATTTCTTCTCCTCTCACTGATTTTGACAATGATATATCTATTTTGACAAAGACTATAAGCCATGTCCACTATGTCTTCTCTTGGCCACTTCTGATTTGTTGCAGGTGCCATGACACAATTGTTTTTGTCTCCTTTGTGATTCTTGGAGTTTGAAAATTTTAGTTACTTCACAGCAAACTCATGATTAGCTTGGTTTTCCATTTTGAAACTTAACCCTATGCCTTCTTTCTTTTACCATTTGAGGGAAATTGACTACTCTTAAAGACTTGATCTCTATCACACTAATACTCTTTACATTCTCCTCCTTTTGATGCAGCAAAGCATGGTTACCTTGGAAAACCCTAGAAATTACCTTCAAGACCCTATTAAAACTATCTTCCTGTTGTCATCATGGAGGCTTCTCATTTTCATTTCTAGTTTCAACAAATCTTCAATTCATGCTTGGTTGTGCTGATGTACCTCTATCCTTGTGGTTTTCTACATTGGCTTCTTGCTTGGCAACCTAATCCTCAACTGGTAGGTGTGGAAACCGAACAGTCATAAAGGAGTCCAAGTGACCTTGGAATTTGGAATCCAAGGGTCACACCTAATTTAATATAAATGTACATCTATGGTGAAATATAGATAACTCATGCCTATCTTTCCTATGTGTGTGTGTTTCACATAGTGCATTTAACATGGTATCAGAGCCATGATGTGTGGCCTGCTTTGTGGTTTCTCAACCATTAGTTGTGTGGTCTTCTTCAAATTGGGTTCTCTCCCATTTGAGCATTAAATATTCGACCTTTTTTACACTATTTTAGCTATCATCTCTGCTTTCTGCACTGTCCTTCCTGAAAAAAAAGAAAAACAAACATTACATTTACCACAGTGAATTCTATTAGCTATATTGTAGCTGCAATCTTGCCTAGGATTTATTGCATTACTATGATATTCTCTTTGTGCCTGCGTGATATTCTCTTTGGGATATTCATCTTCCCATCATGCCTCCTCTCTCTACTAGCGCCGTGGCTCCCGCTCGCCACCTCCTCAGAAACTATTTCCTCGGTGAGGTTTACGCTATTGTTTTCAAAATATGTTGAATCGATATGATTAGGTGGATGGAAGGCTAAAATACCATTATTGGATTGTGAGGCGGTGGAGGAAGTTGACCTTATTTCACCCTGGGCACTCCGACTTCTCTGTCATATTTCCCTTCTTTCTCCGTGGTTTTCCATCTCAATATTTCAAAAAGGATTCGATGCCCACTTCAATCAACAAACTAAGTTTATATTTATGCAGACTCCTCTGCTTCTCCTCCCACGCTCTGTTGACCTATGGCACTATGCCCACGCTGCTCACTCCCCACAGTGCCCACCGTGTATGGCTCCCTCTATTGCTTTGTCATACGATACCTCCCTCATGATATTCGTGGCTACATAAGTCATAAAGAGTTGTAATTGGTTGTGCCTATGATGATGCTAACTAAGGACCACTTTTCAACAAATTGTTCAGAGGGAGATGACTTTATTTAATACCAAAATGTCGAAATTTGATAGTATTCTCCACAATCTGTAAAATCCTCCAAGTTCAGAAATATTCTCTGCTTCACCTTATGGTAAAGCTTCAAAGTGATAATCATGCATTAGTTACAAATTTTATTAGTTTGGAAGTGAAGATGGTAGTGGCTTTGAAACCAATGCTGGATTTGGGGCCGGTTCAAGCCATTTGCTTCCATTTTTAAAACACATCATCTTCTTTTGCAAATCAAGCCCAGAATTCCTTTTCTGCGTTTTCAAATTCATTGTCCATTTCAATTTTTGGGAATCTGGAAATCGAACGGCCGCATATGGTTGGAAGGTCGTGAAACTATGTGTTGGATTGTTCCACAAAGGCCAGGACCTGTGCGTTGAAGAACTACTCAATTATATGATCTGGAATTGAATCATGTGAGTTGCCAAAGTTGGAAAGACTATGTTCTATTATCCTGCATTAAGATATTCTTCGAGTCATATATGCATGATATTATAGAGTGGAAACCGGTGAGTGTTACGATACCATTGGGAGCGGTCCGAAACCAATATTGGGGACTTTTTAGTAGCAGTGAATTCAAATGCTTATTGCTAGACAGAGGTATTTTCAGCGTGAATGACATAGTAAAGAAGAACTTTGAAAAGTATGGAGTTCCCTTCTAGCCACACTTATTTTCATCATTTCCTATAAGATTTTTTCAAGAAATACAATGCAAGCAATGATTTGTGCTAACTTTCAATGTAATGAAGTTCATTAAAGATTTCGAGAAATTATTTTAAGCTACAAAACTATGTTGCAAGTTGTAGTTGTAAAATTGTAGACAATGGCTAGAATTAACAAAGTGTTAGAGTTCCTAAAAACTTTGATATTGTCTACTGCTCATGACACATTAAAAGTCAGCAAAGTTTCCCTCACAGACATTCAGATATGTCTACAAGATGCACAAGAAAAAAATGAGTTTTTGCAACTTGAGACAAAACAATAACAATAAGAATTACAACAGTGGAGTCATCATTCTGAACTTGTTTTTTCTCATAAAAATGAGACAAACTCCCATCAGTATCAAGAAATTGCAGATGCAGTACCCATTTTAAGCACAGATTTGAATGCAGAAGAAAAAATCCGGCATGCACTTCCCAAGCCCATCATCAGACCTTGGGAATATCTTGTCCATAACAAGAAGAAAACAGGTCTCAGATATGAGAAGGAGTTGTCCTTTCATATTCTGGACTACTCCAAGCCCATCAAATTTCAGAGTACTGGATTTCTTCATGACAGTTCACCTTCAGCTGTTCTAGATCCTGCTCCTTTTGCACAGTAGCAACAACAAATTGTAAAATGCCAACACTGTGATCGAGTTGGGCATATGAAAGATCATTGTTTTGATATTCACCCATGCAAGCACTATGGTTTTCACACCCATTCTTCACACAAATGCTTCAAAACAAGCCTCCTGCAAGAACAAATATTCATCTTGGATGGATTGCTTCTTGGCAATGGGCATCAAAAGCTAAGAAGATGTTTAAGTCGCATGTCAAAACTTGTTATATAATACTGAACAAACTTATAGTTGAGTTTTCTCCATCATATCACCTTGTACCTAATAGGGTGGCAAATGGTGATCATATACAAGCTTCGAAGACACATCAAGCGAGCCTGAGCCACAATCTCTCATTCCAGATTCAGAGTTGTATCCAGAGACACAATAGTTCAAGCGAGCCTGAGCCACAACTTGTCATTCCAGATTCAAAGTTGTAGCCAGAGACACAGATCCCCGTGAGCATTCCTTTGGTTGGTGGATAGCCTTAAACCATATATGTGAGGTTCATATTCTTCCTCTTCAAAGAATTCAGAGCACTTCCTCTAGCAAAAGACTTCAGCTTCTTGCCAGCTTTGGTAGAGTTTCAGGAAATGCATTAAGAATTCCAGTGTTGGTGGTCATCTTTAAACCATCACAGGTTGTAGACCTCCCTTCTTCTAGGTTGAAGGTCTCCCTCTTCAAATATGAGGGAAACTTCCTCTAGCAAGAGCCCTCAGCTTCTTACCAGATTTGGAAGAGTTCCGGGAACTGCAATAACCGTTGCGTTCCAATGTTGGTGGTTATTCTTAAACCACCTCTTTATGCCAAAATTTCAGAGAGTTGATTCAACCTAAGCACTTCCATGCATACTTTGCAGATTTTTATTACAACTCTCTTCTTGGACTCACACATACCCCTTCAGATTAAGGGAGGGAATGTTGGACACCTAATCCTCAACAGGTAGGTGTGGAAGCCGAAAAATCATAAAGGAGTCCAAGTGACCTTGGACTGCAGAATCCAAGGGTTACACCTAATGTACTATAAATGTACATCTATGGTGAATAATAGATAACTCATGCCTATCTTTCCTATGTGTGTGTGTTTCACATAGTGCATTTAACAGGCACAGTGCTATTCTAATCACTCCTAAAAACCCTAATTTTCTCTGAACATAGGCTGCCTCTTCTTCCATTTTCTTGAGAGTACCTTCCAATGAGGGTGTTATGTCCTTATATTACTAGTATAGTCCCTTATTTTTTTTAGTGTAACCCCCTTATTGTTATTTTTGTACCCCTCTAATCCCCATATTGTTATTATTGTGCCCTTAAATTATTATTGTCAGGTCGGCTAGGATTACATTGTGGTCCCATGGACTCCTATATACAGAAAGAAATTTTTGTCATTTGTATCATCCAATAATTGTTCATTTATGTAATATATTATAGGTTTTCCCCTTGAAGTGGTTGATTTCTAAGGCGTTTATCTCTCTTTTATTTTATTTTTGGAGCTGGTTTCACAAAATTTGGTATCAGAGCTTTAGATTCTAGGGTTTCACTGCTCCAAATAGGTCATCATGGAATTTTTGTATAATTTTTTTTTCTACGAAGGTTCATAAGCTGAAATTTTTAGAGTGCAAAGCCAAAATCTTGAGGAACATTGTTGCAAAATTTGAGATCTTGGTTCGCAATAGTTTCAGAGATATGATCTGTGGAAGTTAAGTCTTTTTGCAGGCTCCTGAATTTAACCTAAATAGGCCATCGCAAAATTTTCACTATAACTTGTTTTCTACGAGGTTTCAGAAGAAAAAAATTTCATAGAGAGAAGTCAAACTCCTGAGGAACCTTGTGTAAAAATTTCAAATCTTGGTTCACAACAGTTTTGGAGATATGATCTATGGAAGTTAGGATTGTTTCAGGCTCCCGAATTTCATCTCAAAGAGGCAAGCGTGGGAAAAACATCATAACTCTCTCTCTGAGCGTCGGATTGGGATTTTGTGAAAATTTTCGGCAAGTACACAGACTGTAGTTTTGGTATATCAATTTCAGACCCAAAGGATGAAACAATGACACGTGGAAAGTCGTAAAAGTTTGTTCTACTGAACCAGTCCATAATTAGATCATCGTGGGATATTGGGCATGACTTTGACTTGAAGAATCCAAATTAGGTCAAACCTATGGCATGAAAAAGAAGATTCATAGGGCTACTTTAGCGCCAAATTTTAGATATTGAAGATCCAAAATCACAGATATAATTCAGTTTCAATATTGAGCTCCTCGAAAGCAAGAAAAAGGTGTGTATTTTTTCAAATTACATAAGTCTCGTTTGAAAAAAAATTAGTTTGAATTTATTCCAAGGGCATATTGAAGAATAGATATCAGTATTGGGTTCTAAAATGCCCCCTAAAAATAATTCAACACCCATTAAGCCTTTAGAAGGATCTACTATGACTCATGAAGAATAAGAAACACAACATGAGATATCAAAATTACAAGAGCAAGTGCACCAAATTTCGCTATCGCAAAGAGAAACAAAAAAAGAAATGGAAGTTTTGAATAAAGGCGTGCAAACTAAGATGGATGGTTTGAAGAAAGTCGTAGAAGCTAAGATGAATGGTTTGGAAGCTAAGATGGATGGCATGGAAGTGGGCATGGAAGCTAAGATGGATGACATGGAAGCTAAGATTGATGAAAAAATGAAATACAACATGGAAAACATGAAGAATGATCTAAAAGTAGACATCGAAGGTTTGGAAAAGTTGATACAAGAAATGTTTCCTAATGGAGAAAAGGTAGTAGAGGAAACTCATGATGAGAACAAAATAAATGTTAATTGTGATTTCATAAACTCTAATGTTGGATGGAGGAACCACCATATTCCAAATATGGATATGAGGAAGTTTGATGGCAAGGACCCAATAACATGGATACTATAGATGGAGCAATATTTTGATTTCAATAATGTGCAAAACACACAAAAGGTATGCATTCAAACTTTACATTTAGAACAAAATAATTTTGTATGGTATCAATGGCGTTGCTCCTGTAATAAAATTGTCACTTGGTCAATTTTTACGGATGAAATGATTGCACATTATGAGGATACAAAGAGCAACACCTTCTTTAGCCAATTGATAAATCTCAAACAAAAGGGTTCTTTGGTGGAGCACATTGAGGACTTCCAAAAATTGAATATAAGGGTAATTGATATTCCAGAGGAAGAAAGGATTCATGTCCTCATAGGGACTTTAAAGGATAACGTCCAACATGAAGTTTGTGTTTGGGAACCTGATTCATTGGAGAAGGCATTCAGGTTGGCAAGAAAAATTTAATGTAAAATTATGGCAACAAGGAAGCCTACCACTCACATATATAAAGATGGAATTGTTGCTACTCCTAGACTTCCACAATCTACAAGGTTGACACCACAACAATTGGAAGAAAAAAGAGAAAAAGGGCTCTGCTACAGTTGTGACAGCAAATACACTAAAGGTCATAAGTGCACTGAGAAGAAATTATTTTACATAGGTTGTGAAGAGGACGAAGAAAATGAAGAAGAAAATTCAAAAGTAGAGGATATACACTAGGAAGAAACCCTAGAAGAAGAAGAAATGAGTCCGAACATATCATGTAATGCATTGGCAGGAATTACCACTCCTCAAACTCTCAAGATAGAAGGACATATCAAGAAGAAAAAGGTAATAGTGTTGATTGACTCGGGTAGTACCCATAATTTTATTCATTGTAAGGTAGTCAAGGAATTGAATTGTTTTCTATACCCAACACCAGAATTTCAAGTGATGGTTGCCAATGGAGGAGCTATAAATTGCTCTGGAAAATGCCATAATATCAGTCTAGCCATGGGGGAATATGTATTGAATAGTCCAATGCTTTCCATCCCAATGGGAGGTTCTAATGTTGTACTAGGAGTACAATGGTTATAATCTTTGGGGACGGTGGATTTTAATTTTGAAGAAATTTTCTTGAATTTTTTTTCAAAAGGAAAGGAAACCGAACTACGAGGTATAGTAGGGAAGCCAAGAAATATAATAAGCTTTAATGTCATGAAAAATCTTCTGAAGAAAGAAAAACGGGGCGTAATTACACAATCATTCTCACTAGAAGTTCAAACATCAAAATCATCTATTTCTCCAGATCTCCAAAAAGTCTTGGAAAATCATTCCAAGGTGTTTGATACTCCCAAAGGACTCCCACCTATTTTTTATCATGATCATGCTATTCATTTGGTTCCAGAAAGTGTTCCTCCAAACATCAGCCCTTATAGATATCCTTATGTCCAAAAGAACGAAATTGAACGTACGATTGCACAAATGTTAGAGGTTGGTATAATTCAACCTAGTAAAAGTTCTCTCTCTTCTCTAGTAGTATTGGTGCACAAGAAAGATGGATCATGGCGCATGTGTCTGGATTATAGGGAACTCAATAAGCTCACTATTAAGGATAAATTTCCCATTCCTGTGATTGATGAATTATTGGATGAATTACATGGAGCAAATTATTTTACCAAGTTGGATCTTCGTTTAGGATATCATCAAATTAGAATGAAGACTGAAGATATTCTAAAAACAACATTTCGAACTCATGAGGGTCATTATTAATTTTTGGTCATTTATTAATTAGGCTTAGAAAATTTGTGCTAGTATTTTTTGATGATATACTAATATACAACAGGTATTGGAAGGATCATGTTCTACATGTTGACAGGGTGCTCAAACTATTGGAGGAGAAACAATTATATGAAAAAACATCCAAATGTTTCTTTAGAGTAAAAGAGGTGGAATATCTGGGTCATATTGTATCTCACGAGGGTGTTAATGTAGACCTTAACAAAATTAAAGCCATTAAGGAATGGAAAGTCCCCACAACCATAAAGAAGTTGCACGGATTTCTCAGGTTAACAGGGTATTATCGCAAGTTTGTTAAGAATTATGGGAGAATAGCAGCACCTCTAACAACATTATTGAAGAAAGATGCATTTTTATGGACTCCTAAAGCAACTAAGGCCTTTGAAAATCTTAAAGAGGAAATGTGCCTAGAACCATTCTTAGCTACGCCAGACTTCACAAAACCCTTTATTGTGGAATGTGATGCCTCAGGAAATGGAATTGGTGTCGTTTTAATGCAAGAAGGAAGATCTGTTTCTTTTGAAAGTCGTTCAATCAAAGGAAATTATTTACAAAAGGCTATTTATGAGAAGGAAATGTTGGCAATACTACATGCATTAAAGAAATGGAGACCTTACCTAATGGGAAGATACTTCAAGGTAAAAACTGATCATGATAGTCTTAAACAATTTTTGGAAAAAAGACTATCTTCAGAAGAGCAACAAAAATGGGTCACAAAGATGTTGGGTTATGACTTTGAAATCGTCTACAAAAAAGGGAAGTTAAATGTTGTTGCAGATGCACTCTCAAAAAAGGATGAAGAGGTGGAAGCATTGCTTTGTGCCATTTCAATTATCCAACCAGATTGGATAACCGAAGCAAGGGATGAATGGAGGAAGGATGAAGAAGTGTGGACTCTCATTCAAAAGTTGCAGCAAGATCCTAGTACATCTAATACATTTAGTTGGAAAAATGATTCCTTATGGTGCAAAGATATCTTATATATTTGCAAGAATTCCCAACTAAAACAAAATATTCTTTTGGAATTGCACACTTCTCCTTTAGGAGGACACTCGGGATTTTTAAAAACTTACCGCAGGGTGAAGAAAATTTTTTTTGGGATGGCCTTAAATCTGATATTCAAAATTTTGTGGTGGAATGTTTGGTTTGCCAACAAAACAAAGTGGAGATAATTAAGACCTCATGTCTTCTACAGCCTTTATCCATTCCAAGCCAACGTTGGGAGGATATTTCAATGGATTTTATCACATGTTTACCTAAGTCCAAAGGAAGGAGTGTCATCATTGTGGTAGTTGATAGACTTACCAAGTATGCATAGTTTTTTGTATTAGCTCATCCATTTAAAGCGAGTACAATTGCTACTGCATTTATGGAAACAATTCAAAAGCTACATGGAAACCCGAAGATTATTGTAAGTGACAGACATCCCATTTTTGCAGGAAATTTTTGGACGGAATTATTTTCTTGTTTGGGTACTCAACTAGCTCATAGCTCATCTTATCATCCTCAATATGATGGTAAAACAGATATAGTGAATAAATGTTTGGAAACATATCTTTGTTGTTTTGTATCTGATAAGAAAGCACAATGGGTCAAGTGGTTAACTTTGGCTAAATGGTGGTATAACACTTCCTTCCATACTGCAGAAAAAATGACCCCATTTATGGAACTTTATGGATATCATCCACCATCCATCACATCTTATTTAAGGGAAAATGCTAGGGTTCAAGCAGTGGAGGATCACATCCAACATCAACAAGAAGTTCTTCAACTCTTAAAGGATAACCTAAATTTGGCACAAAATCGAATGAAACAACTGGAAAATCAACATCGGAGTGAGAGAATTTTTGATGTGGGAGACTGGGTATTTTTACAGCTACAACCATACAAACAAATTTCCCTCAAGAAAGCTAAGAAGGATAATAAATTATCACCAAAGTACTATGGTCCCTACAAGGTTTTGCAAAATATTGGTACTATGGCATACAAATTGGAGCTTCCTAATTCTTCATGAGTGCATCCGGTTTTCCATGTTTCATGCTTAAAAAAGGTTATAGGGGACAAACTTCCAGTTCAAAAAATATTTCCATAGCTTGATGAGGAAGGCAAAACCATATTGGAACCTGAAGTAGTCACAGAAACAAGAACTTGACAACTAAGAAATCGATCAATTTCAGAGTATCTCATCAAATGGAAGAACTTACCCACGGAAGATTCTACATGGGAGAATAAGAATTTTATGCAAAAGCACCTAGAGCTACTCAAGCGTTGAGGACAACACCTTTTTTAAGGAGAGGAGCATGCTAGGTCCTTATATTACTAGTATAGTCCATTATTGTTGTTAGTGTAACCCCCTTATATTACTAGTAGAGAGGAGTTGGTTTCACAACAGAGGGGTAGGCCTCTTACCTTACCTAATTTTCTGCTAATAGCCACCTTAACATTCCCACAGAAATTTCAAGATGGACATGTGTCCTTTGAAGAATTTGTGCTTGATTAAAGAGGTATTCTTTGAAGGTTTTCCTGATCTGTTTTGGAACAACAGATGTTTACCTCCCTTTCCATTTGATTCACCTTCTTGGCACATGAAAAACAATTATTAAGAAAATCCAAAATAACCCTACAACCTATGAAACCCTAGTGACCTAGTGGGAGGATCTTTTAACTTGGTTTTTGGCTGAAATATTGACTTGGGGTCTGTAGGTGTAAAACAAAGCTTTTGACAAAATTATGCATTGCAGACCCACAACTACTGATCTTGATTTATCTAAAGAGCCTAGAGAGGAAATTTGAGACCACCAATGCTTGAGGCATTTGGTGAATAGGGGGAACAATAGGCTAGTTGGTAATCTTAGATGTCATGTGGAGGGGTTAGGCAAGGTAAAATAGAGTGTTGAGGTCAAAGGTGGAAAAACATAGTGAAGATGAGTGGCATGAGCCCATGATGGGTCTTCTAGGAGTGGTAGGCTGATCATGACATGGTAGAGTAGTAAAATAGTGAAAAATTTATCCTAAGGATAATGAAGGCAGTGAGATTTATAAAACTCACAATATTCATGAGTCTTGTTTTTAAAAATCTGGCACTAACATTTAGTCATCTTCAGATAGTAAAAAATACTGATGACTAACGAGAAGGAAAGGAATTTTAATTACGGGGTATCACAGGGATGTAGGCAAAGACAATAATCTCTAATGTCATGAAAAATCTTCTGAAGAAATAACAACGAGGCGTAACTGAACAATTATGCTCACTAGAAGTTCCAACATCAAAATCATCTATGTCTCAAGATCTCCAAAAAGTCGTGGACAAATATTCCAATGTGTTTAAAACTCCCAAAGGACTCCCACCTATTCATTATCATGATCATGCTATTCATTTGATTCCAGGAAATGTTCCTCCAAACATCGGGCCTTACATATATCCTTATGTCCAAAAGAGAGAAATTTAACATATGACTGTAAAAATGCTAGAGGCTGGTATAATTCAACCTAGCCAAAGTTCCTTCTTTGTTCCAATAGTATTGGTGCACAAGAAGGATGGATCATGGCGCATGTGTCAAGATTATAGGGAGCGCAATATGATCATAAATTTCCCATTCCTGTGATTGATGAATTATTGGATGAATTACATGGGAAAATTTATTTCACCAATTTGGATCTTCATTTAGGATCTCATCAAATTAGAATGAATGATAAATACATTATGAAAACAAAATTTCGAATTCATGAGGGTTGTTATGAATTTTTGGTCATGCCTTTTTTCCTTACCAATCCACCTTATACATTTCAAGGGTTGATGAATTCCATTTTGAAACCCTTCCTTAGAAATTTTTTGTTAGTATTTTTTGATGATATACTAATCTATATCAGGTCTTGGAAGGATCATGTTTAACACATGGATAGTTTGGTCAAACTATTGGAGGAGAAACAATTATATGAAAAAACCTTCAAATGTTTCTTTGGAGTACAAGAGGTGGAATATCTGGGTCATATTGTATCTCAGGAGAGTGTTAAGGTAGACCCTTTCAAAATTAAAGCCATTAAGGAATGGAAAGTCCCCACAACCATTAAGAAGTTGCGAGGATTTTTCAGGTTAATAGAGTATTATCACAAGCTTGTTATGAATTATGGGAGAAAATCTGCACCTCTAACAACATTATTGAAGAAACATGCATTTTCATGGACTCCTAAAGAAACTAAGGCCTTTCAACATCTTAAAGAGGCAATGTGCCAAGCACTAGTCTTAGCTACACCAAACTTCACAAAAACCTCTATTGTGGAATATGATGCCTTAGGAATTGGAATTTGTGTTGTTTTAATGCAAGAAGGAAGAACTATTACTTTTGAAAGAAATCCAATCAGAGGAAATTATTTATAGAAAGATATTTATGAGAAGGAAATGTTGGAAATACTACATGCACTAAAAAAATAGCGATCTTACCTAATGGGAAGACACTTCAAGGTAAAAACTAATCATGATAGTCTTAAATACTTTTTGGAAAAAAGACTATCTTCAGAAGAACAATAAAAATGGGTCACAAATATGTTGGGTTATGACTTTTAAATCATCTACAAAAAAGGGAAGCTAAATGTTGTTCCATATGCACTCTCCGTAAAGGGTGATGATGTGGAAGCATTTCTTTGTATCATTCCTATTATCCAACGATATTAGATAACTGAAGCAAGGGAGGAATGGAAGAATGAAGAAGAAGTGTGGACACACATTCAAAAGTTGCAGCAAGATACCAGTACATTTGATTCATTTAGTTGGAAAAATGATTCCTTATGGTACAAATATCGCTTATATCTTTGTAATAATTCCCAACTAAAATAAAATGTTCTTTTGGAATTGCACACCTCTTCCTTAGGAGGACACTCAGGATTTTTAAAAACTTACCACAGGGTGAAGAAATAAGTTTTTTGAGATGACCTTAAATCTGATATGCAAAATTTTGTGGCAGAATGTTTGGTTTTCCAGGAAAATAAAGTGGAGACAACTAAAACCCCAAGTCTACTACAACCTTTATCCATTCCATATTAACATTGGGAGGAGGTTTCAATGGATTTTATCACAAGTTTACCTATTTCTGAAGAAAACAGTGTCATCATGGTCATAGTTGATGGACTTACCAAGTATGCATACTTTTTTGAATTATCTCATCCATTTAAAGTGAGAATAATTACTATTGAATTTATGGAAACAATTCAAAATCTACATGGAAACCTAAATATTATTGTATTCAATAGAGATCCCGTTTTCACTAGAAATTTTTGGACACAATTATTTTATTGTTTGGGTACTCAACTAGCTCATAACTCATCTTATCATCCTCAATTTGATGGGAAAACTGAGATAGTGAACAAATGTTTGGAAGGATATCTTCATTTCTTTTTCTATGATAAATAAAAAAAATGGGCCAATTTTTTACCTCTGGCGGAATGGTGGTATAACAATTCCTTTCACACTATAACAAAAATGACCCCATTTACGACAATTTATGGATATCATCCACCGTCCATCACATCACCTTTAAGAGAAAATTATAAGGTTCAAGCAGTGGAAGATCACATAAAGCATAAACAAAAAGTTCTCCAACTCTTAAAGGATTACCTAAATTTGGCATACAATCGAATGAAACAACATGTAGATCAACATAAGAGCTAGAGAATTTTTTATGTAGCCGACTGGGTATTTTTACAGCTACAACAGTACAAATAAATGTCCCTCAATCAAGCTAAGAAGGATAATAAATTATCGCCAAAGTAGGTCCTTACAAGGAGTTGCAAAATATTGGTACTACGGCATACAAATTGGAGCTTCCTGCATCTTCCTGAGTGCACCCAATTTTCCATGTTTAATGCTTAAAGAAGGTTATAGGTAAAAAAAATTCGGTTCAAATAATATTTCCAGAACTTGATGAGGAAGGAAAAATCATATTGGAACCTGAACCAGCCATGGAAAGAAGAAATTGACAGCTAATAAATCAATCAATTTCAAATTATATCATCAAGTGGAAGAACTTACACACTGAATATTCCACATGGGAGGATGATAATTTTATACAGAAGCATCTAGAACTAATCAAGCATTGACGACAACACTTTTTGAAGGGGAGGGGCATGTTAGGTCCTTATATTACTAGTGTAGTCCCTTATTGTTATTTTTGTATACCTATAGTCTTGATATTGCTATTATTTTTCCCTGTAATAGCCCACTATTACTATTGTTGTGCCCTTACATTGTTATTGTTAGGTCGACTAGGATTATATTGTGACCCCATGGAATCCTATAAATAGAAAGGAGGTTTTTTCATTTGTATCATCCAATAATTTCTCATTTATGCAATGTAAAGGAGGTTGAACCCTCGAAGAGGATGATTTATAAATCTTTGATATCTCTTTTCTTCTATTTTGTGAGTTAGTTTCATAATAGATTTAGTTGAACCAAATATTTCTTTCATCCAATCACCCCCGTGACATATTCCTAACATGAATTTGGGACTCACAACAAAACCATCGAAGGATTCCTTAGGATTTATCATGTATACTATCATTACCATTAAAGGGATTCCTAGGCCCAAATAATAAACATACACTACCAAGATTTACCTCAATCCCTCCATATACCAGTAAAGGATCACTAGGCCTTGAAAAAGCATGGATGCCTTTGCATATCTCCACCTAAAATGTGAGGAATTTCCCATATCCACCCTTAGGCTTTACCATGTATCTTGCCATTAATATTCAATGGATTCCTAGGCCTTTGGTAATTTTCTTGAGACCACCCCACTAAATCTTGAAATAATCCAGAAATATGACTCAACCAAGTAAAAGAAACCCATCACACCATGGTTATCTGGAAATGGAAAGGAAAGGCTAAAAACCACTTTCACACCTGGAAAAACCCATGGCATGACAACAAGAGAACCTAATACACACTTTCATATACCATGCATGCCCAAACTCGCAAGGAAATCATACATGCAACTCGGTACCTGCAAATAATCATATTGTAGCAGCTTGATTCGACTCTTCCTTGTTTGATCTTTGCTTTCCTTGCTCCACTGCTAGAGTGCTACAAGAATACTCTAAGTGTGCAAGAGTATGAGAGAGAGATTGAATAGAGAGAGAGCTCCAAAACTCAATGGCTAAAAGGTATGAACTGATTCTCAAAATCCATTTTATCATTGATGCGTCTAATTTCTTCATTTTCCTCTATTTTCCTTCATTTTCATCCTTGTGTGAAACTTGTGACCTTTCACCTCCCTTTTCTCCTATTTTCCCTTATTTTCATAAATAAAATACCAATTAATTCCTCTTTCCTTTTTAAATTCCCCTTCCATTGCCTTTTCCAATTTCCCTTAGTCATAATAAACTAAATGAACACCCATTAGGATTTTTTTCCAAACATTCATCTTGGAATACATGTCACATGACCTTGGTATTAGGTTTTTCTGTATTAACTTTATTACATATATTTTTAACCGAGGGTTGTTATATTAGGTATGGAGCCCTTAATAACATCTTTAATTTTGATTCCAAATATCATTTTTTTTATTTGGAAAAGCTTCTCAGCTTGTTTCTACGTGGATCATCACCATTCCTTCCATAAAAATGAATTATGTGAACTATTCCATTAATTTTTAATATGTATTGGTTCTCCCAAGGGAGAATTTCAAACATGACCTTACAAATACCACACACAATCTACTTTATGCAGATCTACTTCCACATACAGCCTGGCATAAGAGAATACACCATCCTTTGGGATGGCACAATCGATATATTATCCTAGGAAGTTACCTATTATGACATTTTCATTCAAGAAATGTAATAGTAAATGGGGAAAGTGGACCTTCACAGGGATAGCCGTGTTTTTTTAGTGTTAAAGATGGGGGTTCATCTGTTGAGATATTAAAAAAAAATCGACCACTAGGAAAAATGAGATCTCTATCTTCATTAAGCTCAAAAGAAGAAATATAAAACCTATTCCCACATATTTGAAGAATATTTTTCCATTTATCAAGATATTCAAGTTATTTTTTACCTAGTTTGGAATGACCTTTAGAGAAGGCCACAAGCCCATGAATTTCCTTACTAGCCATTTTTGTGCCAATTTGAATTCCATTTGATAGGATTGAGTAGGGAGTGGTATCTCCATAATTTTTTTGTACTTTTTTATGAAATTTTGTGGCATTGATTTCGGTGAAACTATCCCACGGATTTGATTAGAGCATTAAAGTCTTCTAGATCTGGGTTGGTGGCCTAAGTGGGAAGAGGGGCAGCCCCCTATTGTAGCCTCAACCATTGAGAATTATGCGAAAGGATCAAGTGGATATGGTTTCCTCAAAGCATAAGGAATACTAATGACGATATACATAATTGTAATTAGTCTAATAATTAACAAACATGGATTTCGTTGGAGCACTGTGTAAAATGTTGTCTGCATAACCTTAACCACCCAATGTCCCAAGTATTTGATGCAATGCATTTATCATTTATAATTGTTTTTCTATTCGATATAATTTCACATTTATTTGAAACATGTTAGTGGGCTGAGAACTTATATCGTTTGTGATATGAAAAATCAAATTTCATCTAGACCTTTCACATGAATCATGCCCTTTCCCCCATACTAACTCGTTGTGTTTTATCATTTCATCTACTCTTATTCATGATGATCTAACAATAACTATGAATTTCAACTTCAAAATGTTTTTTTATTGTGACTTCTGGTGACCAAGGGGTTGGAAACATTGAGGATTAAAATAGGTTTAGGTACTTGTCATTGTTCAAATTTATAGTCCAACCAAATTGGCATACTTCTACATGTACCATAGTTGTTGTCCTAAAAAGACAAATTAAGAACATGATAAATTTATCTACAGAGGAAGCTTGTGACATTTAGAATTTTGTTTCAAGAGCATTAATTTATAAAAATAAATGCATACATACATACATACATTCATAGATATATCTTACCACCCTTATAAAATTCTGAAAGTGGTTTCTATTTGTTAGTTTTAATACTACCAAAATTTTGTATTATAAGGCATGATCTTGCTTATAAGTAATTAAATCTTTCCAATTTTTATTGAGAGTCAAGACAAATTGAAAGAGAAAATGTATATTTCGATTTGATGATTTAGGGATCTTTACAAGACTAGTGAAGTATTCTTTATGCTTGTCTCTTTTAATTTTTTCAATACCTTTTGTTTTGATCTTAACCTCCTTCTCTATGAAAATAAAAAAGGAAAACCATATTTATTTATAGTATTTACATGAGGAAAATGTAACCAAAGGAGAGAAAAGTGATAAAAGTAAGGAGAAATAACCAATGGTTAGGAGTTAATGAGTAAATGTCATATTGTAAAGGAGAACAAAACTAAGCATCAAATTATCCAATGAGCAGCTAGAGGAAATAACTGAAAATATAATAATAAATAGTCAAAATATATCATAAATAAGGAGCAAAGAACGAAAAATGTGAACAATATTCATTTGAGGAGATAAATTTTGATAGGGAGGAGGAGTGATTTGATTATATGTCGTGAGGATGATAGATCCACACTTGGGCCGTTAAATAATCATATTTATTATTCCCTCACTAACGATTACATTTTTTTGGATAATTATTCCTAGGTTCATAGTACCTAAATTGAATTTTTGTTTTATTAATTTATTATATCTTGGATCTGTTATAGTTTATTCAAAGTAATTTTATATGAACCTATAATGAAGATCATATATAACCGGAGAAATAATAAGGGTGGAAGTAAAATATTGAAATAAAATCTTTTTATAAGCTGCTTTAAAGGTAGTTATTATCTATTGGGTAGTGGTGTCATGAGGTCAAGTATTATCCAATGTTTCTTGACTGAAGGACTAAAACGGTGAAATTTCATGTCTCCTCTATGGTTAATTTTAAAGTGTCATATATATTGGGAAGCTATTGGTATTAGTTCTAATGTTGTAAAATATCATAGGCAAATCCCTCACCCATAGAATGTAGTTCTTAGTTTACTTGATCACCATTTGAGTTTACAGGGAAAACTGTGGAGTTTTTCTAGTGAGGGGAAGAAGTCCATTCCTTGGAATAACACACAAACCCTGGAATAAGCTAATTAGTTATAGTTCATTTTTCATGGATGGTGGATTTGGATGTGATTTTCTTGCTCTTTTTATTCTGATAGGTCTCTATGAGGGATCAGAAAACAGGACATTAAACATATATGTAAGTCTAGGATGATATATGTTTTTTGTTTGTTAGTTTGTTTGAAATAGATTAGGACTAATCTCTGGCTTGATAAAATAGGATCCATGAATTTAAACCTTCAAAATCACCGAGAGATCTCACCCATCCTATACCATACCAAACTCTACTGATGGCTTTTTTTTTATGCTTCGAGCCAGTGACATTTTCATCACAAAGTTCCTTGAAAAAGAACCATGTCATCAACTAATATATGTCATATGGGCATGGATTACTCTATTTTGATTTATGGGTGGACAAATATTTTTTGTTTCTTGTTGTGAGAAATTACAATGATTCTCTATGGGCCTCATATTTTTTACATTGGTTGATTTAGGAAATGGTATCCAACATGGAAGTAACCCTCTATAAACATTTGTGATTGAGAAAGTCATTTGATTCATCATAAAAGTTTTCCATATTGGAAGAAAATGAAATATGCATGAATAGTCAAAATTTTGGGGGGAAATGAATAATTTCTAGGTGTGCATACAGAGAGAGAGGGACCTCACAAAAGGGAATAACATTTTAAACAACAAAAGGTAATGAGTTTCCCCTTTAAGTAGAAAAAACAAAATTTTGGAGATACATGATCAATTATAGTTGGAAAAATCCTTATTTTTTGTAAGAAGAAGCTACACTCATTGTAATTTGTTGTCCAAGTATAGAAAAATTATATCCCACTATAACCTCTAAATTTTGTGAAAGAGAGCTTACGGTTGCCCTTGGTATGGAACATTTTTGCAATTATCGACTTAAACACATTCCCAAGGTTCTCAAAATTAAGGTTTTTTAGTTTAAAAATTACACGTTAGATTAGAAATGGATGTCATGTTGAATGTAGTAATATGGTTTAGATTCATTGAATATACTACCGGATTGGGGAGGTGCATGTTTGTTGAATCACGATACGAGAAGAATTTTTCAAACAAAATACTATTATGAGATCAAAGACCATTATTGAATATGCTAAAAAAATTCCGTTTGTAAATTATACATTGTGGGTCTTTATTGATAAGAGATGGAGATAACAGACCTTCTTCAAATTTGGTTTTAATTTTATGTATATTTTCATTAAATAGTATCCAATATGAAGGTTCTATTTGAAAAATAATTAAGTACTTTGTTCTCTTCATTGTTTACTTCTCACTAAGGGTTGTATGTTTCTATCCCTATAGTGTATACAAATAATTTTTATGCTTTACCTTAGTAACATAAATTTACGTACAAAAACCAAGAGGAAAATAATTAGGCAATAAAGAGTGTAAAAACCCCAGTAAAATAAATTGGTCAATACATAAGCTATTTTCAAAACTAACATGGTTTAATTTGCTAATTATGATCTTGTTTTACGTTTATAATAGATATGGTATAATTTAATGATTATTATCTTAGACATGGTATAATTTATTGATTATTATCCCGTTTGTTGATTTTTTGATTTATAGTCTCTCGTGTACTATTTTGTTTTACTTAATCCTTGATTTCAAGTTTCTACAATGTTATATTCTAGATTATACTAGTCCCAATTTTAGTTAGGTTATGTTTACGTTATTTCGTATTATAAAGTGTATATGTGTGGGGGTGGGGCAAACAGAATTAGACAAGGTGGCTAATAATGATAATGGCAGATATGCAGGTGTCATATCTGGTGTCTTTCTCTACATTCGTGATAAATTTTCTAGTGTGAAAAGGAACACCCTTTTATAGGTACGTACAAACTCAATTTCAACTTTCATATGGGATTTTATAATTACTAATTCCCTTTTCTTTCTCATCAATGAATGTTTCTCTTCTTCTCAATTTGTTGATCACAACCCACTTCCTTTGACTTCAGCAAGAAACTATTGTTAGCATGGTAATTGTGGTAGTTATAATTGGAGAAGAAATAAATGTATGGATTAGTGATTCCTATGGATGCAAGCTGGAAATAGTAATATATAGCTATGGTCGGTGCTCCAAATCCATATGTTCTCATAGTTGGCAGGATGTTGGTGGGGCTAGGTTTGGTATTGCATTAATTACTGCTCCTATTTATATTGAAAAAGTTTCACCTTTTGAAATAACGTGAGAACTAGTGAGTAAAAATACACTCATGACTACTAGGAGTTACTTCCTAACCTATCTCGTGAATCTAGCTGGTACTGAGGCAAGGAGAACGGTTATTGTTTTTCAAGTTGTCTATTGATTTGTCATTGGTTGTACAAATAGCATGAAACAAGTGCCTTGAGAATCAGTGGGTATCCCTGTAATATATCCATAAACTTTTGTATTAAATATTCAACTCATAGTTTACATTTGTCCTCTAGTTGTTGAAATATTTCTAAACCACATCATTTGCGTAGCCTGAATTCTATGAAAATTTGTTGCATTTTCTTGGTTTGCATTTAAGGGATACCTAGATGCTTGCGTGTTTTTTGGACTAAAGGAGGTGTTAATTTGAGGATAATTTAATAACTTAGAATGTTTTTTTTTTATTTGTGGGTTCCATGGACATGGAAGTGGATACTAGGTGAAACAGGTTACCGTCTCTCTTACAACTTCTATTGATGTTGTTCTTGATAGAAACTCAAAGTTAGCGCTTTATGAAGGTTTAGTTAGTCTAATTACAATTTATATTTTTAATAAAATGTAAATACATTTCTTTAGGATGGACCTACAATTTATTCATGTTTTCTTTCAATACAGAAAAATCATGTTGAGGGTGTTTGAGTTCTAGAAAAGATATATGACACTGATTGTCTCTGGAGTGAGATAGAACAAATATCATCTTCTATTAAAAAATACCATAATGGGAGGAATTCCAGTGGAAATATATCATACTTAGACCTTTCGAAGTCTAAAGAAGTAATATGTGATTTATTTAACGTAGTGGGTCTTCAGGTATACAAATATAATTGATGTTCCTTGTAATCATTTCTAATTATTATGATCATGGCATGCATCATGAATGGATGCTAACTCAATATTATGATATTTTTTTAATAGTGTAAAGTGTTGTATTTACATCAATACAAACCATTTAAGCACCCCACCTACCCCTAGAGCTTATACTCCAAGTTCATTTTCTTTCTTATGCTCATGCTCATAAGAAACAATTTACTAAACTAGATTCAAAATATTTAAAGTAGTCGAGTTTTTACTATGAACTACAAGATGTGAATCATAACCGAGTTCAACTTGACTATAATTCTGGTAGATGAAGATATATACAACTGAAGGCCTCATATAAAATTTGGTGCATTGTGTTGAGCCGGATGGCTTAGCTAAGCATATGAGACAAAAATTGGTGGAGATGGTTAAAGAACTCAAGATCACTATGCATTAAAATATCAATAAATAAATGTGTTAGAAGATATAAATGATAATCAAATGATTCTACTACAAGAAGAATAGAAGGATGACATCTTTGGCATTTAGCTTGGAATAAAAAAAAACTTATTCAAGATATAGACAAGTTGGTGCATTGTGGTGAGGTGGATAGTTAAAGAACCCATGATCAATATGCACTAAAATATGGAGAAATAAATGTACTCAAGGTATAAATGAGAATCAAGTACAATAAGAATAAAAGGATGACATCTTTGGAATTTAGCATGGAATAAGAAACACACTATTCAATGATAGTTTGGAGCCTTCTGTGGTGTAGATTTTGAAATAAAAAACTCTGAATATCCACAGTCTTCATTTTTATTCTACTAATTTAAAACAAGACTCATCATCAGGATAAATCCTACGAAGAAGAAAAGAAAATAGAGAAAATAAATAAAAGATAGAAAGAAAGATGAAAAGTGAAAAGCCAACCATCTCATAATATATAAAGGCTTTTAAATAATTAATTATTTTTTATCTTTTATAATTCAATTTTATCTATTTATAATTATGTGAAAAAAATTTGAAATAGGCTTTTATTAATTTTTATCAAGTATACTTTTTTATTATTATAATGCCACAATTTTTTTATTAATAATAATAATTTTAATTTAATAAATTTGTATTTATTAATATTAATTATATTATTACTAGCAATATCTGTAATGGTTTATAATAATGTAACCCTGTAATACTAGAAATTAAACTAGGATTATAAAAGGCTTTTAATTATTTCATATAAATTTATTTAGTTAGTTAATATAATAAGATGTTAAATAAATTATGGATATGATAAAATATAATAACATAGATTTTAATTAGATTTAAATCATAAAATTAAATTTTTATTATTTTTAATGATTTTTTTATAATTTTTTATAAATTTTATAAATATTTACATATTATTAATATTAATTACAATATTATTAGCAATGATTATAATTGCTTATAATAATGTAAAATTAATATTGATAATTTCAGAAGGGATAAACAAACGAATTAATAATGTTAGGTATTCCTTGTGATTCCATACTTATTTTTAAGTCTTTCATGTTCCCAAATGTTAGGTATTTTGATTGAATATATTTTCTCTTCTTGGAATATATTTTTGTTTGTTCTAGGTCATTTTTTACACAACAACATTTGGGAAATTAATTCTACAATGAATCTTGGGTCAATTCTTGTGTTGTTCCACGTGAATTTCCTATTTGTGAGTTTGACATAAAATAGGTTTATATAAGGTATTTTAATTGTACTCTGCAGGGTCTCTTATATATACCATCCTTTTTCTATGTTTGGTCATGTTGGAGTCAGTTTCCAAGGTATAGTTTTCTGAGGGATGGAATTTGTTGAGATCTTGAATTAATCCTAACAATTTCTATTTTACCCCAATTATTTGGGCTGTAAATGTTAACTAGAATTCTTGACCGAGGGAAAATTCTATGAAGGATGTTGTGATCAAGTGAGAACCTTTCAACCCTACTTTACAGGTTATCATAATCCCATGGGGAGGCTACTACCTCTAAAGAACCCTATTGGTTTGATGCAGAATATGTGTCTTCCCTTCCATAGAGATTTTATTAGTTCTGAGAATATAGTTTCTTCATTTTATGTCTCTTGAAGTATACCAATTGTTTTTTATGTCTCTGGCCTCCATATTGCTAGGATATTAGCTTCAAGTTTTATTTTATTTTTTATTTAAAGTTGGCTCCAAAGGATTATAAAAATTCTAACTGTGATCCATTCACATTGTTGTGCACTGGTTCTTTAAAAACCCCAGGTTAATAGTTCTTGTAATAAATTTAATAAAGGAAAAACAAGACCACAATCAAGGGACATGTATTCGAAGTTGAATGTTGCGAAAATATCCTAGTGGGCATCACTTTTTGTGTTTATCGCTAAGGTAAATTGTCAAAGGAAATGGCTTTGACTTTGAAAAGGTAAAATGGTATTTTTGGTATTGTTTTATGAAAATAAAGGAAATTAGGAGAAAAGGGAGGTGAAAGGTCACAGGTTGCATGTGAGGAGGAAAATGAAGTAAAATTAAGGAAAATTAAGAAAATAGAGGCATCAAAAGATGAAAAAGATTATGAGGATAAATTCACAGCCTTTTGTCAGTTCAGTTTTAGAATTAATCTTAGAGAGAAGAAAATCACTAAGGGGAGAAATAAATCAAGCAAGGAAGGGAAGGAGGATTATATAGGTGGTTTTTTCCAAGTATAGGTTGGTCCAACTTGTTTTGGAAGTGAAATAGGAGATTGAGTGGCTAGTTCAACAACTTCAAATCTAGAACTAGGATATTTAGAGTGAGATATTGAAGTTGGTGGGGATTTGGAGGGATAACGACTCTTTGAATGGCATTTGTTTTTAGGATAAGACCTTTTTTCCATTCATAGGCATATGACCCTCCTTCAAGCGCCAAAAATTTTGAAGGTCTTGGTCGAGTGCATAAACATTGGGGATAACCATCTAGTTAGGACATTAGAGTAGATCCTTTTAATTTTGGAATGATGGCTCTGACTAGAGTTATGGGATGCATTTTCCTTTATATAAGCTAATGTGAAATGAAATGAATAATGATATATTACTGTAACATGGCTAAAATCTTAAATAGATATTACTATACTATTATCTATCTGAGGAAATGAAATATGTGTTGAGAAATATTTCACAATTATCATAACAATGTAGATCATCATGTAATTATGAATATAACTGCTGAAAATAAAACTGATTAAATTAAATTAGTTGTTCAATAATCACACATATCAAGATCCCATTATTCACATATAATTAACATATTTTAATCAATCACATCAATAGTGATTATGAAATATTTCTTTAACACATATACTGTGAATAATACCAAAATACCACTCTACTCAAAGAAAATAAATAGATAAAGGATAATATTACCTGATAAACCATATATATTATCATCATAGAAGGCTGGTCCTTCAACTTCAGATTAAGAAAAGGTAAGTTACAATAGTGCATCTTCAGCTTCTTTTGTACAAAAATTCAAAACCAAGTCTCTATCACTGAGAGACAATTTATAGTTTCTTTACAAAAGATAAATATAAAAAATAAAAAATTCCTTCAAGCGATTCTTAATAGAAAAGAAATAAGGGAAAAAATTATAATATGGTTACAACAATTTCCTAACATTAGGAGGAAGACTCTCCTCAAATGTGCTATTTCAAGTCATAGATATCAATCATATTTTTCAATTCTGGAGGAGATGTTCACTGAATTCACATTTTCCTGTTGAAGACAACATCTTTCAATGTTGGCAACATCTATGTGGTGGTATTCAATAATAAATAAAAGCATCATCCACTAATTGTGTGGTTTACCAAAAATGTCCAATGGAGTTCTAAGTTGATCTTGGTCAATTGATCAATAATATCGACCCTCTTCTTGGAAGATTCCTGCCATGTATTCATCATGAACTTGATGTTCGGAAGGTTTCCTTCAAACAAAATCAGAATAATATTAGAATGAAGTAAATTATCAGTAATTTCTTTAGTGATATTATTAAAAATGTCCTGGGCATGGAAAATTGTCGCTTTAGTTTTCTTAATGAAAATTTCCCTCTCTTAAAATTATTTCTATATGCTTTTCTTCAATTTTAGGTAGAGAGGTCAATACACCTTCTTTGCTTTCCTATCATGTCAGGAAATCAAAAATAATTTCTTCTATCTCCTCAAAATAATTTCTAACATCAGAAAGTTGATTGAATAACAATTCTATAATCTTACATTGGTCATGAATAATTGCCAATTTGTGGCCAAAGACTATCTATTGTTGGGAAAGAATATTGTTTAACTCCTTTTCATCTTTCTTGAATTCTACTAACTCTAGTTTGGCACTTATGTGTTGAATCCTTTCTTTCAATTCTTGTATTTGTGCATCTCTGGCCTTTAGATATGCATCATCTTAAATCTTGAGAGAATCAAATCTATGTTGAAGCCATGTCATCTGGGATTGACAATGCTCTGTGATATTTTTCTTTTTTGTTTCAACGTTTTGTTCTAACATTTTAATTCTCTCTTATATTTCCTTGAGTTGTTGTAGTATCTTTGTTGCTTTATCAATAGTATTCAAAGAATAAGCAGCTGTAAACTGTGTAAGTATTCCCAATTCCTCTATTGGAGTGGCTGAGGATCCTTTCCACAATACCTGAAAGGATGCATTACCAAGAACTAACTAGGATCATGCCATGAACTGACGTGGGGGTCTGTCGTCTTTTGTTTCCTCATATTATACTTGCAGCGCTATTTTAAAAATTTTCTTCAAAAAATTATTCATAGTTATTGTCATGATATATGAGGTCATTAAAATTGTCGATAAGTGTCCTAGGTCTTGGTGTCTAGGGTTTTTGAGTTATTTATATACTAGTCATAAAGCCTGCATGGTGAGGAAAGTCCAGCACTTGTGATTTCTATTTTATTATCATCGGCATTTTCTTAAAAAATACATTTTTAGTCCAAAACCCTGTTTTAGAACTAGAAATTTGTCATTATCATTTTGTAATAAATTGTAATTGTTCCGCCATGAAGACATTGTCAAAAGCTAACTCCTGGTCTTTTCTCTAGCCAAGATAGTCATATCCCTGCAAGAAGACAATAAAATCATTAGTATCGACCTCAAAAAAAAAGCCAAAGGAAGTTTGTATTTGAAAAAGCCAAAGTGAAAATTACAAAAACATTTGTGATATGGGTTTGAAGTTTGATTTGAAATAAAATCTGATTGTGAAGATATTTGTGAGATGTATAAAGCCAAGCAAGTTTATTTGAACCAAATTCATACCTCCCAAATCATATTTGCAAAGTTGAGGGCCGATTTCAGACTTTTGAAGGGCGTAGACAGAGTTTTAGGGCTGCGCGACCCAAGTTGAGGGAGAGCGACCCACCTGGGCTGCGCGACCCACGCAGAGTCAGTTCAGCACTGTGGGTTTGCAGGTGCGCGACCCACCTGGGCTGCGCGACCCACGCAGAGCCTGCGCGACCCACGCAGGCACAGAGTTTCGGAATTTGGTTTGAGCGCCCAGATTGGCTCGGAATCGACTCCAGCTGCCTTTAAAACAGGTTTTCATCAATCACTTGGGGTTTTCAAACATATTTGTGTCATCATGGGTGGTTTCTAATATGCAAATGAAGGATTTAAACCCCACTGTTATAAGATTATTGTTTTCAGGGTTTGAAATGAAAATGAATGGTGTAAAGAGTGTGTTTGCTATCTTAAACAGTGATATGGCCAGCCTTCTATATAACATCAAAATCAATTTGTTATCATACCCATAATACCACTGCTACCATTGTTAGTGTTATGCCATGTTTAAACCCTTTGAGTCACATTCCTCATGTTTGTAATGAGTCACATTGCCCAATGTTAGCATATGCTCATGTCTTTGTTTCGAATGGCCCATTGAAACCTTTATGGTCATAACTCGTAGACAAACATATCACTGTTAATACCATGCTCTCCTTTGACTAGATGTGTTCAAACTTTTGAAGGTTGCCCGCTCCTATTTGGTCAAAATTTCATTTGCATTCAAAACAGAGATGGTGCCTTTTCAGTCCATTTGAAGCAGAGATTTTATCCATAATTTGATTCCTTGATAGTGCTTTGGCGGTGGGATATTGGTTGAGTGTTAAACATACATCCTAATTTTGCTTTCACTGCATTCATATCAGCATACACATTGCCAAAATTTTGATCAGAGACATGTCAGAGACAGAGTCAGAATATGAGCCAGGGTCAGGCAGTGATTCGGTGGCTGAAGGTAATGTGCCACGAGGTTCCCGCAGAGAAAATAGAAGTGGTGATCATCGCAGAGAGGAGCCTACTTCTTTGGCTCGGTTGCAGGCATGTCCATTAGCTATGGATTGTTTTCGATTCTTGTCATGTTTCAGATTTTGTGAGATGGTTGTACAAACCCGACCTCATCGTGAATTAGCACGTCTGCTTGTTCTTCATTTACAGGGTGATCGGGTAAACCTTGCTGGGGTTGATTTCATTGTATCACCTTTGACTATTGCTCAAGCCACTGGCATACCGAACATAGGCGAGGAATGGAGCAAGGGTAAGCAGTTAGAGAAATTTCACTATGAGCCATACATTAAAACCGGATATGTGGCTTACTTGAGCAGATTTTTTCCATTCAGATTCTTGAGAGATGAGTATGCACCGCTCATGAGGCTCATCATTCAGTATTTCAGTTGTGAGGGCAGGTATGCTCGTCTTTTCTCATATCATGTTCGTTTGCTGATGCACTTCACAAGGGTGCGTATGATGAATATTCCTTATTTCATATACCGCAACATAGAGAAGATGGTTACATTTGTGCAGAAGAAGACGAGCCCAATGCAGCAGTACAGGAGTATATATCATTTCGCTTTGATCAAAATCTTGGTGTCACATCAGTTGGCAGAGCAGGGCATCACTTGGGAGGATTTCATTTCTAGAGACTTTTTCAGAGTGCCACAGCAGCCTCCCGAGGCAGTTTATGATGCGGGAGAGCCTTCACACCAGCCGGACATGCTTGAGGTTGGGCATATCATTACCCCTTTGGTTCAGACATATCAGCGAGGCCACAGGGCCTTATTTGCAGCGACACGGCGGGTATTATCTCCACGTGAGGTGGAAGGGGTCCTGCCGACTTCATCGACACGGCGAGTATTATCTCCATGTGATGTGGAAAGGGTCTCGCTTTCTTCTCCAGTGCAGGTACAGGTACAAGACAGGGGCAAGAGGCCCATGCATGATGAGGGCCCATCAGGAGGCCGGGACACCGATATGACAGTCATTGATATTGATACGGGCTCTCCTAGCTCGAAGCTAAGGGAAGTTATCCAGGAGCAAAGGGCCGAGAATGACCAGCTGAAAGACCAATTGCAGAAAGCTCAGTGGGTGATTAACTATTTGGAGCAGCGCAACAAACAGCTCGAGGATGAGCTCACATTTTATGAGGTGCGCCAAATCCGTGAGGACAGGCAGTGGAATCGAAAGAGGCCCGGTTGACCGAGATACTGTACTCACTCGGGTAAATATACATCTGGAGAAGCTGTTGGCAAAGGCCAATCGAGACAAAGACATGCTTCGACACATGAAAGGCCATTACTGGGCTCGCATGCATGTTTGCAAAGCGAGGATGAGGATCATGAAGAGGAGGTTGCGCAAGGCACTTCGACGGCGGAAAAGGCCTAATCCACTTCGGATTTTGGTCGAGGCTTCATTGACTGGGCAAGACACATGATGGAGGACCTCCGCTCCGAATTTGGGCAAATTCGGAGAAAATTTTGTCATTTCCAAATTTTTGGTCTTAAAAACAGGTTTTGTAGCTAGGTGGGTCGCGCGCTCATGCGCTCGCATTTTTTTGAGGCACTTGCTGGAGGAGATTTTTACATTTCTGGATTTTTCATGGTTAAATATGCATCCTCTGAAGTCAACTTAGCATTTCAACAAAATCTGGATGGTCAAACAGCTCAAAAACACCATAAAAAACACCTTGCTGCCACCTTTTGCACCAGCAGGAAGTACCTCTGGGAGAATGAGGTTTTGAAGGGTCAAATCAACTCAAAATTCAGAAATTCCACTTGGGTTGGAAATTAGACATCCAGGGCTTTCCAACGAGCTATCATGAGCTCAATTTTGATGTCGGGAGATACCTCAAAATCAGCCTGCAACATGAGCGACCCACGCAGTTCAGGAGCGACCCACCTAGAGATTTTTTTTGAGTTTTCAGCTGCCAGCTCAGTATTTCGCCTATTTTGGACCATTTTTGCCTATGGATAGAATTCTTGGGTTTTTATGATGTAAATTCATGTTTGATGTGTAACTTTGGCTTGTTTTTATCTCTTCTAGAAGATTCACTCTCAAATGAGTAAAAAATCATGTAATGGATCAGTTTCCACTCTTTTAGAGGCAAGTTGTTAGCTGCCTAGATTGTAGTTCCATGATTAGAATTGGTTTAAACTGATCCCTGAAGAGGGAATTCGACCCTTAGAGGTGGGGAAAGGGGTTAGAGTGATCTATATATTGTAATTTCTGAGGCATTCTACAGGTTGGACTCTTGGGATACTTTTGATACTATTGTACATACTTTTCATATTTTGGCTAAAGAAAGATCAGGGGTTTTGCGGCGCTTGTTGGGATCCTTGTGGTGTTCTGTTCTTGATGATGTTTCTCTTGTTTACTGTAAGTTTCTTCATGTTTAATGTTGCCATCCTTTCATTATGCTTCTGAACTAAGTTTGAATGAGTGATTAAGGTTGAATCCATTGTTTACAGTGCTTAGCCTTTGAATTCAGTTAGTTCTATATGTTTTCAGCTGTTTGGAGAGGATCCAAGTTCTTCTTTGCCCTCTTCAGCTCCTCATCAGTCTAATATATCCATAAAATCCAATTCGAAGCATCAAGATCATCACCTACCTCGCCCCAGCTTGATCTCTGCAAAGGTCTGACCTTATCCCCGGACCCAAAATTTGTTTTCCCATTACTCCAGCGAAAACCCAAAAAACCAAAAACCAAACATAACTATCTCTTTACTAGCCTAAAATCAGTTCCTATCGTAAGTCATCTCGCATCCTATTGCTTATTTTCTCGAGATTGACGGAGAGAGCCCTCTCCTGTCCTCGTAGGGCTAGCTACGAGGCTGAGTGTGGTTTGATGTAGCCTCGAGTTTTACTTCATTTCAGCCTGAGGTAGATTTGAGTGCTGGGTCAGACAAGCACTGTGAACTATGTAAGTATTCCTCCTTGAATCTTTGGTCGTGGCCGAGATCCTTTCCACCATACCCAAAGGATGACACAAGAACTAAGGCCTGGGATTGATCAAGCCTTCTCTTTTTCCTTTCCCTTTTCACTACAGGCTTATGTTGAGGGTTGTAGAAAATGTCCAATTGGGGAATTTATTCAATATTAAAAGATACCCTAAAGGAGGGAAATGATGGTATGATTTCTATATGCCTATCCTCTGAAGGTTCACTTAGATCTTTCACTATTTTAATAGTTTTTTTTCAGGATTTTTTAAGGTTTCCTGAAATTTCATCTGTGGAGTAGTTTGAACAACATGAGATTCATCAGTTTTAAAATTTAAAGCTTCACTATATTCATTCCACACATCTTCCAACTTAGAATCATGCAAAACATCATCTATTTGAGAAGAAGTAGAGGCAACTATTACTCTCAGCTGAGAAGAATAATCTGATTTTGTGAGATCAGTTATATCATTAAAAATTTTCTCTTGGGAAATATGTAATGAATCCATAGGAAAAATAACCACACTATAATACTTGTACTGGGTAAACTAAAGCATTTCCTCTAAATTTAATTGTTCATTTTCATATTGAGTCACCATAGAATAACAAGAATTGGGCTGAGAAAGGAGGCCCCATATTTTTCTTAACTTCTCTAAGGACTTTGGAAATGCCATTATCCGTAGTCTTATACACTATTTCCCTACATAGTAGTTTATCTGGGAAATATAATGGAAGAAAATGAAGGTTTTCCAAACTTCCATATAATTTACTATAGGTAAATGACTCCTCCCCGAACCAACTCCAAACTCACAAACTGTCATTTTCAACCTCTAGAGATACTCGGTGTGCTTTGGTATCAAAAGATGACCTGATAAATTGGCAACATTAGCTTGTGGAATATCTTATAGAAATTTTGATGTTACTGTTAATCCCATAGAATATCATGATAAATATGGATGGGTTTTTGGTCTTGTAGAGTCCATTTCTAACCCATAGATGAGAAATCCTTAGAAAAACACAGAGCATCCATAATATATGAAATCATATAGAAAGGAGGGAAAAAATTCTTAGAAACTCTTGGATTACTTCTAAAAGGCAGGATATGGGTAGCTAAACTATTAGAAACAATATTTTACCACTAAAATACAAGTCCTTGTGAAGCTGCATAATTAGAGGTACCCACTCGTCTGAAAACTTATGTAAATTTGGAATTGAATAAATTCTACAAATCATAACAGCAATCTGAGAATAAGGCCCACACATTTAGAAGTTCCATGTGAGCAACCATGTCCTCGATTAAATAAAGATTTGTATAAGTGGCTACTTTTATCAATTAAACTCTGCAATTTTCTGTTTGGGAAACCTTTTCTTGGGTAGGGATTTCATGTGACTCCTTCTAAACCATTACCTCTTCCTTAGTAATGGGTTCTTCCATTTCCCTCATGCCAAGAATATCTAGTGCCTGAGCAAGCAAATCTAATTCCTTCAAGGATTGAATTCCCCCTAGTTTGGCATCTACAATTATAATTTTTTCTACAGGTTCTTGTTTTTCTTTTCAAATATTTTATTCTTCCATAAAATAAATGAATGTAAAGAAGTGAAGTAAAGAGTACCTATAGGTTTATTCTTCTTTTTGGCCTTGTAGAGATTCCTTGGGCTCTAAACAATATCAGTGGTCTAGGGAGATTTTATTTCTTTTTGTATTTTTTCTTCCACATTTAGTGTTGTAACCCTTCCTCCCTCTTATGTTTTATATCCCCACATTTTTCATCTTGGTTCTTGTATGGTAGTAGAGCCTTCACTATCTCATTCCTCCAACCCTGCTACTTTTGATCGCTCAATACAATATTTGTCTTCTTCAATATACCCTATAGGTTCTTTCTTTTTAGCAAGGGTTACTTCTTTCTCAATCTATGTTACCACAGACACTTCTTCTTTAATATTTAATGGGACAAGATCTTTTTGTTCAAGCCACGCTGCAACGTTTACCTCTTCTAAATATATTTGTGTTGTAGAAATTATAACTTCTTGTTTTTTCTCTTATGCACGTTCTTGTGTTTCAACATGGGTTTCCACCTCTTTTATAAAAGCTAGTGTTGTCTCCTCCTTTTTCATACCATTAATACTCTTCTTTTTTGGTATAGCCACAAGTGTAGGTCTCTTGGTCATTCTCCTTAGTATCCTTGTTGGAGGTTGGTTTATAGTGATATCTATATCACTATTATGGCCTCCCTTGTATTATTCTTCCTGTGGTTGAAAATCATCAACTTCTCTTACTTTGGGATTTGCAGTAGCTACCTACTTAGGGATTATAGTAGCTACATATTTTTGGCGGACTTAGAGTAGTTGCAACTTCAAGTGAAGTTAGAACAATTGTTGCTTCTGGTAGTGATTCTTCAACTTCCGACCTCGGTGATTTCACATCATTATTCTAGATGAAACATTATCTTTGGATTGCATGTTACACAAGTAATTTTATCGAGCCACAATGTGGAAGTGAATCATTTAGCCAACTAGAGTTTGAAATGTTGGTGTCCATTTGTTGGAGTATTTTCTAGAGGAAGAAGGGTATGTTGACTAGTTGTTAATTCTTCAAGTGATCTGGAAGCCTCAAGTGGTGCCAATAGATGACCCCATGGCACCCCTAATGTGAAAATTATCTCTACATGATGAGAGTTATGTCTAGGGTGTGCATATATACATTTTTTCCAATCCACTTTAGTTCTTCATCCAACCCTATTATGCCTTGATAAACTACTCCATCAATTATGGCTTTGGATTTTTACTAAAATACCCTCATTATTCAACTTTTTATAGCCTATACATTGTTTCTATGCTTTCTTGATGTTCCTGGACAACTATTCTCACTACCATAGACCTATCATGTTGGATATTGAGCGCAAAATCAAGGGAAATAGCATCATCATACCCCTATAATATCTCAACATAATTAATTCATATCGCAGTTTGAAAAGTTTCTGAAATATTTTCATAAAATTATAGAAAGAGGGAATTTATGGGATTCAATGAACCTCCCATTGTTCTTTCTCATATTTAATATATTCTACTAGGTACAATTTTGAATGAATACTTCACTCAGGATGAAATATTTTAATTAAAATAATGAAATCATAGGTTGATGTTGTAGATCACATTATATGATGATGGCGTAGATATCATCATAGGCTTGTGGTGGTTGTGTATTATTATGGTGAGTGATGTGTGCAGTCATATCAAGGTGAGTGGAAATTATGTCTATTGATTTCATTCATCATGTAAAAGAAATATGTGAATTTTGTTACTTATTGTGACTTGTTTTCCTTTCCTAGGTTGGAAAAGACATGTTTTAATTTTTTCAATTAGTCCTTATCCATGTCTTCAGTATCATCCTTTTCACTATCATATTTTTAAGGCTCTTCTTCTTTACTATTCATTTGGTTGTTCGTTGTCTCTCATTGGTTCATCATTTGAAAAATGAAAATTCTCCCTGTATCCCTCTAAATTTTCCCCAATACGTGGAATAATATCCCCTTGATAATGAAATTCTTGACGCGAGTCAGCTAAATCATCAAGGGTAGCAATAACCAAATCCTCAATAAAAGAAACTAGAACACCATAGTCGGTTGTCTCTTTCGAAGATTGCATATAAGGAAGAAAAAACGTAACAAGGATTAATCTAATAGCTATATCAAATCAATGGATGATAGGTTGAATCCTTCTAATCCTAAGTAACCTCGTAAGGATGCTTTGGAAATTAGCAAGATGACTCTTCTTTCTCAAATATGTGGGTTGGAGATGGACTCAGAGAATTACTATCTTGAACATAAGGTTCTTATGTGAACGAGTTGAGTTATTAATCATCCAAAGGCTGGCCCTCCTTCTAGTGCTAAAATTTTGATGTCATTGGAAACCACCAACATACGAGGGGTCTCACAGATATGATGTCCCACGTAGACCTCAGACCATTTGGAGTAGGAGCCCCATCTAGGAAATAGGAATAAGTGCCATAATCTTAAATATTTTCCTTGGCTGCAATAAACAACATAAGAGAGTGTGAATATACTTTTGAGATAAGAAAGTAAAATATACTTGTGAAGCACTCAATTGCAATGTGAATAAGGGTTCTTTGACATATAGAAAATATAAAGTGAGTCTTCAGAAGAAGAGTAATAACACTATCCATAGACATGTATCTAAAAGTGTCGATAATTTTCTTGTGAAATAGCTCACAAAGAAATAATGGTCCTGAAATAAATAAATTCACAATTTAATGATGTATACTAAAATGAATGAAATATTTCATTTTCCTTGGTATATATAAACACAAACATACACTAGAAAAAATGAAATAATAGTCTTACAATATTGACAATATATGCATCAAAGTGTGTCAAATTTAAGAGCCTTAAACCTAATTAATTGAATGCTCCAAGATACAGAATTACAATGATGTGTCACTATCCCCAATAGTGGAACATGTTAGCACTCCACTAGTTCTCCCAAGGTTTAAAAGGAGACTGACAAAGGTAAGCACAGACCACTTTGACCTAATAGCTAGCCCTACCTGGTTGAGGGACTCTCTCTAAGATATCACAATCAAGGATTGAGTGTGATATGAAGGATATTACGCTAGATATGATAGGCTTAAGTAGGTTTTGAGTGTTTTAGGGTTTGATGCTAGATCAAGGATGAAACCAAGTAGCTAGGTATAAATATCAGAAGGGTTTACAACTGTAAAGATATAACGGAGAAAGGTAGTAGTGGATCTATGATGGCTTTCGAGTTTTGTAGGTAGGGTGGTGGGTCTGAAAAAGTATAGGGATTTAATGAGCATGTTTAATCATGAATTCATTCAACTGGAAGCATGAAACAAAAAATGGCATTCCCATATAAACAGAGCTAAATGAAAAGAATTATTCCTATGAAATGTAAGGAAAGCCACTGATGATACAAGATATGGAAATATGAGCTATATAGCATTCATCAAATACTATAATGGAGAAAAAACATGATCATAAACTCACTGCACATGAATTCCTAGATAATAGCTGCAACTACATCCTTTGATTTTCTGAATATGAAAGTGAAAGTACAAGCTACAAGAGTTACAATTCTATGATTTCCAACCAGTTAAATGACTCTGAATATGATAGATATATATTAAAATAACCTCTCCCCTCTTTCGGGGGTCGAATCCCTAAATTGTGGAGCTAATTACATGACATGCTCAACAAAACCTTAACATCTAAGGAGGTTCACCAATTCATCTTATCATAGGAAATTAGATACTTTTGACCAAAAATCACATCAAGAAGCATGTATCTACCCTATTTTACTATTAACCTACTCAATTACACTTCATGATATCAAAATATCATCATCATTCATCAATTACACAAGTAAAATTAAAAATTGGTCAAACTACATGTGAAAAATGTATACTGGAGAAAACGCAGGGAAATCTAGAGAAAACTCAATGTGCATGGAGAAAATGCAGCGTGCTTGGTCAAACTACATATGAAAAATTCATACTAGAGAAAACGCAACGAATTCTAGAGAAAACTCAATGTGCATGGAGAAAACGCAGCGTGCTTGGGAAAAAGGAAATTTGAGCATCTTCTAGGTGTCAAATTGTTGATATTAAAGTTTATATGGATATTCATGGATGTTTGCTACCTGATATGATGTTTAAGCACTAAAAAATGTGGCTTCTACCCCTCTAAAAATTCTTTCTCCCAAGAGTACTTAGAAAATGCAGCGTGGCCTCCAAAAAGAGGCCAGAAACACCAGTTTTTGCTAGTTTTTGGACATTTTGACCCTCCAAAACTTGTTGACATGGCTCCAGCACTGACTAGGATTAAAGTATGTGTCAACAAGAATCCACCAATGTAGACAATTCATCCATTAGATCTCCCCAAAAAAAGCGTAGCGTGGCCACGCTGTGTTTTTTGCAAGTGGGACTGGTTTTCAAAATTCTCAATTTTGACCAAAAACTTACAAAAAAAAAAAAATTCTCCAAAAATATTCAAAATTTTTCCAAATATTCCTGACAAGGTGTGTTATGCTATTGGAGAAGCATTAATAAGCAGGTCTAACTTACACTTCTCCTTTTGGCTGATTAGGGTTTCCTTCAGTTTTGCTTACAATTGTTTGACTTTGACTTTGAAAATTTGATTTCTTGTGTAGTAGTGGGAAGCCATATGCCTTTGCATATTACTATCTTTTTTGGCTTTTTCAAGGAGCTTCTCTAAGTGAAAAATCACTTTTTCAACCCAAAATTCTCTATTTTCATTGATTTCCATGGTTATCCTTTCTTCAAATGTCAACTCTTCAACTGGTGGATTTTGTTCTCTTTCTTTCTGAAGTGCCATTTGGAGACCCATGATCCTTGGCCTTTTCCTTTTCATCTTCCATTCATGATTACTATAATATTCAATGTCAACTTATTTTCCATTTACATCTTGTGTACTATCTTTGAACTGATTCTTCTCTAAAAGTATCTTCTTTACCTTCAGTTCATTTTTCTCCTGCTCCAAGAATGAAATTATGAAATTAACCCTTGCCCAATTTTCCTTGAGTTCCTTGATATGATCATATTTCTCCTTTATGACCTAATTTAGGGTTTCATGCTCTTCACTGGCCTCCAAGTCAACTATGTCAATGTCATGATGGATGGGCTCTTCATCATGCAAAGATGATTCATGCTATGATGGTAATCCATTTTCTGCTGATGTAGGCTTACCCCTTTCCTCAATTTGTGGAAAAAAAAAGCCTCATGCCTCTCTTATATGTTTGAGTGACCTCAATCCTCCTTCGCACTAAACTTGTCCTACGTGAGCCAACCTCCACATGTCTAGATGGTGTTGATGGTGATCTAGGGGTAGTAGGTTGGCTAATAGAAGGTAGAAAGACATCTGATTACATGAAAATTTCCCAAGTAATGCTATTTTGTTTCAGCTGGTGTACAACAATGATTTTTATAAGAGAATGGTAGAAGAGGTTGACTTCAAGACCACTCTGCCTATGCTGAAATTTTTCTACCATCTTTGTCAGACTTCTATAGAGGTAGTAAGGAAATTTGAGTGGATTTACTCTTGTGAAATGCAGGAGTGGTCTGACATGGTACCTGTATAGTCTATAAAATATTCCCTCACAAGTGAAGTACTTCATGATGATCTTCATCAGTGGTGTATACTTCTCAAGGAGCTGCCCAATAGGAAAAACCTTCTTCATGTGATGTTGATAGTGTCTTCTGAGGTAGGGCTTGTAGTTTTGAATCTCTAGGTCTTGGTTCTTGGACCATTTATCACCATGATTGGGTACCCCTGTGGCCTTTTCTACTACATCAGTTCATATAGTGAATGTAACCCCTGCAATCATGACCTTATCCTTTTTTAGATGAGTAGCAAACAATGTAGTCAATTTGGCATGGTATTTGACTCTCTCAACTTGCTCACAAAAAAGGAAGACACCCTACCCTCTGAAAAAATTCTTGGAAAATGGTGAAGACATCAATTCATGAGTGGTTAAGGTCTCATATCTTGAAATGTGTCCTCCCTTGTTGTAAGGCCTCTTATCTCCCTCCATATGTGCTTCGCAAGGGGAAAACCCTAATAGTGAAAAACATGGGAATGGAGAAATGGACTAGGATGGAGGGGTTAGGAGAGGGAAATGGGGATGGGAAAAATTAGGGAAGTATGGAGGGGTGTTAGTAATTTTTAAGAAGTGGAATGGGAGGGAATTAGGGTAGGAGTATACCTAGGGAATTTCATTACAAATCTAGGTCTAGGAGGCTGCCAAAAACACAACGTAGGGATATTGGTGTGGTGTAGGGGCTAGGGTTTGGATGTAGAAACTTAGAGAGTGAAAGTAAGGGGATGAGAGGGATTTATGGAGTGTATTTGGATGTGGGGAAAAGGAAAATGACTATGAGAATGGTTTATTTGATTTACAAATTTATAAATAAGAGCTCTCCGACAATACACATCGTGGGGCTCTCTGGAGGAATTACACCATGAAAACAGGAAAAGTATATTGATAGGGAGGCTTAAAGAGACATCACTTAATTGAAGAAAGTTGAAGAACCTTTTAAATTTATTTTCAAACCTTTAGAACTTGGATTTTTTCCTCTTGAAGGAAAATTCAACGTAGGAGGGAAAAACACAACATGGAGGCTAGGAAACACAGTTGGTTGCCTTAAATCAAACTTTGAAGTGTGATCCGACCCTAGAACTGATAATGAGGAGTTTTTTGACATGAGAAAGATCTTTGAGAATGATATGAATGAGAAAAATGAATGAATGGTCTTTTATAGCTTTGTTTGGAGTCATTTTCTTCAAAGAGGTAGGGTGGCCCACCTCATGATTTCAAATCTTCTTTTGGAACCTTGTAGCTTTGGAACCTTCAATTACAGCTTTAGAAAGTTTAAACTTATTAAATAACTAAAACATAGATAACATTTTGAAACCAAATTTCATTGAACAACTTTACCTTTTACCACTCCTCATTTTCCAGATTTATGCATGGAATGAAATATTTTGGTAACATTAACCCTAATGACCTAATGGTGACATTGAGATGAATGAAAACCATGATGATTTTGAATGAAGTGATGATGATGATATCTCAATGATGGTACACTCAACTGAGTGATGACAAGGACCGCCATGTGAAATTTTTTGAAAGGAGTGGAAATAACCCTAGATACATTAGCTAGTGACCAAATTTTTATTTGAAGACCTAATGAAATGAAAAAAATCGACTTGAGAGCCTAAAAAGACTTTGTAAGAGCATATTTGATCACTGGTGACAGGCTGAACAAACTAGCACTAACATTGTCTCTAGCTGGGGATGGAAACTCCTTGGAGGTGTCAAGAACACCGTAGATCAAGTAGCATTACCATTGGGCATGGAGTCAAAAATCAAAAGGCGAGACTTAATACTCAAAACTGAACTGACTTTGACTAAAACAAAAAATTACTGAACTTAGAAATCAACAGAAAATCAAGGGAGATTGATGGCCTTCACTTCAGGCTCCAAACATCGATGATTCACTCATTCAAATTTCGGCAGAAAAATTAGAATGATATGTACAATGAGTTTAACAAAATTCAGAAATCTGATCAGAGAAGGTAGTGCTTGAGAAGCCTACCATTTATTGGTCCTCCTATGCAATCTTCTCCATTTGTTTCCTCCAATAAATAGTCATGTTGTCCTCTTGAAGCTGAAATTTTGTATGGTCCCTTCCATAATTTTTCAAACTTACCATGCTTCCCTTTCTCTTAATTTCTAGCATCCCAATGAAGGACCACATCACCAATTTTGAAATCATCTACCTTTTTCTTCTAGTCATACACTTTCTTAATTATTTCATGAAGCTTAGAGGTGTTTTGAAGCACCTCATCCCTCGTTTGCTGGAGATGAATCATTTGATTTATCTGACGCTGAACATCATTGATTTCACTACCTAATTCCCGTAATATCTTCATGACTAGGATAGCAAGTGATGTATGGAAAACTATGTCGACTCCACATACCAACTGGAAAGGAGACATACCTATTGAATTCTTGCTACTTACTCTGTCTACCCACAAGGCACATATATAGTCCATATGCCAATTTTTCTTGTTTGCCTCGAACATCTTCTTTATAATATTAACCAAATAATTGTTTGAAGACTTGACCAATCCATTTCCTTGCAGATAATATGCGGTCAAGTGACCCAGTTTGATGTTGAATTTCTCTCAAAACTCAACCATCTTCTTGGACTTGAATGCAGCCTCATTATCTATGATTATTTTGTGGGGAGAACCAAATCGAGAAAATATATTGTATTCAAAAAACTGAATGATAAGTAAATCGGTAGCTTGCCTCTTTTGGATTGCTTCAATCCATTTAGTGAAGTAATCAGTAGTTGTCAAAATACAGTTATGTTGGGTGGAAGATGCAAGGTGAATTTCTCCAATGAAATCAAGGCCCCATTACTGAAATGGTGCTTGCATGGATATGGGTTGCAAAGGCAGCGGGAGAAACTTTGTCTTACCTTGAAATATTTAGCATCCATGACAACTCATCATGGTTTTATAAAAATCAACAAAAAGAGTAGGCCAATAGTAACCATCCCTCAAAACTTTTTTCACTATGGTTATCCAAAAAAAATGACCTCCACAATCCCCCCTGTGAAAGTCACTCATTACCTCGTTGGGTTCACTTTCTACAAGGCAATTTAGCAAGACGCCTCATGGGTCTTTCCAATATAGAGCGTTGTCTAAAATGTAGTACTTAGAAGATTTTATCTTTAATTATCTACCTTTACTTTTAGACATTTCTGGCAGAGTATTTAGATGCTGAAGAACATAAATGATGTTGGCATACCAAGGGGATGAGACAAAAAATTTTGATACCTATATGAGTGAGTTATCATCTTCTTCTTCAGACAATATTGAAATTAGATTGATGTCAAGTGCATGTAAATTGGATTCAGACATCAACTTGGCCAATCCCTATCCCTTGATCAGATTTGTAGGCTTGATCTCGCGATCATATTCTAGCATAGTTGCTATACCCTTTCCTCTTTTATCTTCCATATTGGTTTGCATTAGGACATCCTTCACTGCTGCATTAGGAACATAAGATAGAATGTCTGAGTGAAGGATATACACTTGAAAGTCCTTTAATCCCTTTACCAAGGCTAAGGCTTGCTTCTAAATGATGTTATATCTAAGGGTAACATCTCTAATGGTACGACTGAAGAGAGCAATGGGCTGCTCAGTCTTATCCTTATTTTTTTTCAATACAACAAACAAAGTATTTTCGAAGGAAAATGAAAAGATGATGAAATCAATGGTATAGTCGGGGCTGATCAAAATAGGAGTTGTTAAAGAAAACCTAACTGAATTGAATGCTTTCTTAGTGTCCTCTAACCATATTACCCAGCTATTATTTTTAAGAATATTGGTCATCTCTTGTAGATGCTCGACAAGGTTTGGGATAAATCTTCTCAAGAAATTCATCTTACCATTAAAGGCTTGGATCTCCTTCTTGCTATGTGGAAAATCTATTTGATAAATGGCTTTGATCCTAGAGGGATCAATATAGATACCATATTTGGAGATGATATGGCCAAGAAGCTTTCCCTCCTCCATAGCAAAAAGACCCCTTTTGGGATTGAGTGAAATCTCAATTTTTTTGCACTTCTAAAACACAACTCTCAAATGATATAAGTGATCATCATCAAAATGGGATCAAATAGTAAGATCATCAAGGTAAAATACTAGAAAAATATCCTTCTCATTTCCAAAATCGATTTCCATTTCCCACTGAAAAGTGACCCTTGATATCTTGAGCCCAAGTGGAATTTTGGCATACTTGAATGTGCCCTAAGGTGTCGTCATGAAAGAAGTTTTGTCTTGGTCTTCCTTATGCACCAAGATTTGATTATATCCCGAATATCCATCAAGAAACGACATTTGAGAGGACCCAACTACTCTTTGCAGGATATGGTCCATCATAGGAAGGGGATAGTTATATTTTAAGGACACCTTATTCAGTTTTCTGAAATCAATAAAAAGACAGATCTCTCCCATATTCTTTCTCACCAAAACAAGATTTGGCATCAATTATGAAAATCTAATGGGAATAATGATACTAGCTTTAAAGAGTTTGTTTACCTCTTTCTCTATTGATAGTAACAATATTTGATTAATTATTCTAAATTTTTGTTAGAAGCGCTTTTGATCAGGCTTGACCAGAATTGTATGTTGCATGATATTTTTTCATATAATTTCATATCTGCATAGTCTTAAGCAAATACATCAGAAAATTCAGATAACAAGGCTATGGATTTACCTCTCATCTTTAGAGATAAGGACTTGGACAACTTGACCATTTTGGGATTTCCTATTGTTCCAATGTTCAAATCTTTGACACCCTTCTCGATAGGAACCATGGTTGGATTTATGCAAACATCATCTTCATCCAATAACTCTTCCAAGGGTACAAGACTCCTTAGAGTGTTATTATCTTTAATTTGTACCAAATCAACTTGAGTAGCCTTGATCACTTGATCATATTTATTGTATACTTCGTCAATATAAGAATTTTCAAGCTCATCTTCCATCTGTAGAAAATTATTTACCTATTTGTCATCCCAGAACACTTTCCATTACCTCAATTTGTCAAGTACAACTATTTGGTATTTGACATGAATTTCAAACTTCCTATTAGAGTATAATGGATTCTTAAAGTTACTTGTTGATGTGGCAAGAGAATCTTCCATAATATTTTGACTTCTTTTAATGACCGACAATGTATCATCAGGAAACATTTTGAGAATGTCAAGTACAACATTTTGATAAGCTCTCATCCTTGGATTTTTTTCCTAGTATTCACCTTTTACTTGCTTGATTACATGCTTGGAGTCGCCATAAACAATGATTAACTTTGCACCTAACTTTTTCAGAATTTTGAGGTCAATGATCAATTGCTCGTACTAAGCTTCATTATTGAAGAAATCGAAATCTAACTTATAGGACCACAATCTAACACTTTTTGGAAATTTACTTGATTGATGAACATAACTGCAAATCGAGATTCCGATGCCTACCTAATATTTTCCTAAGGCATCGTCAAAATCCATGGTCCAAAGACCATTCTCCTCATCAGGAAGTTGGGATTTAGCACTCTAATTTGTTTCTTCATTTTGGGCCACTATTTCAACATGTTCAGTTTCTTTTTTTGATTCTTTTGGTATCTACTATGAAGTGCTAGGTTGATTATCTTGTCCCTCATCCAAAATTTCTAAGACACTATATTGAATTTCTTGAATTTTCTTAAATTCTATAATTTGGCTATCTAAATCATCAAAACCACTATCATTAAACAAAACAAAGGAGCAAAGATCAGTATGTATAGAATTGATAGGGTTATTATTTGGTTTCTCTTTACTAGTGATCATATACCTCATTTTTGTCTTCCAGTACAACTTTCATAGTTTTCAAAAAACCGAGATAGTGGCATAAGAGAAATCCAATTGCCTAGTACCCCTTAACTTTTCTCCCCATGACCTTGACAACAGCATGTCATACCATGGAGGTTTATCAACCACTACCACATCCATTAAGACATTTTTAGTAGGAATTTTCTCAGGTGAAACCACCAAGTCTTTTATAAGACCGAGACATCATACTCTACCAGAATCAAAAGAGTAAATATCATGGTAATGTTGGGTTATGGGAAAACCCAAATTTTCCATTATTTCATTTGGCATCATGTTATGATAAGCTTTGGAATCAAGAATGGAATTATAGAGGATACACTGATGAATCCTCAAACTGAGATAAAATGGGGGAACTTCACTATCTTCTAGTTGACCATCTATGGCTAAACAAAAGAGGAGCTTTTGTTGATCATATTCAACATTAACCATGCTTGAAATAGGGTCTAATTTCAGCATTTCAGCAACATGATGTTTTTGTTGGTTATTTTCACAAGCTCGGTTGAGGGGATAGAAAATTTCAGCTTAGAAATTTCATTTTCTAAGCTAAACAGATTTGATTGTTTATCTACTTCTTTTACAGTGATGTCCCTCTTGTCGGGTTGGTCTTTTGTTGCAGACTCCTTCTTTTGGAATTATTTATCTTTGTTTGGTGCACTTTTATATGCTTGGTTTTTCTTTCTCTGATTCGTAGCAGTGGGCTCCTTCTCCTTGTTTTGACTAGCTTGGGGATTTTTTTTGGGCTAGTTATAGTTTTTTCTGATTTGTCCTCTTCTGAATGGGAGTGAGAGGAACATCTTATTTTGTCAAAGAATATTGTATTTGTTGTGATATGAGAGAATTAAGATACCCATGTTGATAATCATTAGATTAGACCTCCAACTCATCCTCATTTTCAAGGACATAGTCCTCATCATTCATTAAATCTGCTTTTTCAATGTATTCATCATCCTCTATAAGGAAGATAAGTTGTCAATATTTTATGAAGAAATTATTCTCTTATACAATATCATATTCCTCTTCAACCCCTTAAGCATAGTTTTGCTGAAAAGGAGTGCGGATGTTGTTGTGCTGGCTACTCTGGAGCTCTTTGTTCCCTCTGTTTAATCCTAAACTGAGGCTATTGTTGCTGACCTTGGAAATTAGGATTGTGAACCTAAGTTTCTGATTTCCTTTTAGTGATAGAAATTATATCCATCATTCTCTCCATGGTCATGATTAGGGTATATAATTTGACATCAGAGGACGTGGATGGTTCCTCAATTGTTGCCCTTCTTTCACCTCTGGATTTTGATTTTTTTATCATCAAATTTTCCTCAACACTAACCACATTTTTTTGCATCTCCTCAAGTTTTACAGGGCTTATTTCTCTAAGGTGATATGGCATATCAGGATCAAAATCATCTGGATAGTGAAAGATATCGAAACCTAGAGGAGGCTAGATATCATTGGGGATTGAGTTATATACCCGGTTGAAGCGAGAAGTAAAATCCTGAACAGACTCATTAGGATTTATTTTTAAATTTTCATATTCAAAAATAACCTAAAGTGCATTCTTTTTCACTTCCCATATCACTATAAATGCATCATTTAATTGCTCTGGATTTTCTATGGAATTTACAGTTAAAGAGCGAAACCATGTTCTTACATCCCCGAAGAAACTTTGGGCAATGATCCTCATTTTTGCATCATCGGCATCAATATATTCTAAATCAATGAAATCAGTGACCTTCACTAAATGTTTTCAAGCACTATTCTTTGATTTTTCATCAAAAAGAGGAATCCTTTTACCATAGCCTTGTGGTAAGGCTGCAAGTTGACGAGGTAAAACTAGACGTGAAAATATCGCATGAACCCTGCAAAATGTGGTGCATGAATAACAATGGGAGGGGTAAAATGAGAAGGTTTATGAGGAAGAAATGATGTAGAAGGGATGGAATAAGTGGGAGAAACTGATTGAAATGGTGTTGAAGTGAACAAATATTTTTGTTGACACTAGATGATAGCTTTCTTAGAGGTATATTGGAGATGGTTGGCTAATTTTTGAAGTTTATGAAACTGACTCCAAACTTTCCTATCAAAATCAAACTCAAATTTGGATTCTACAGAAAATTTAATAGATTCAAGATTTAGAGAATCAAATATTATTTCATATGATGATGTTAATTCATACAACCTCTAGGGATCAAACACTATGTCGAACAAGGATGTTTCTGATTTTTATATAAATAGAGATAATTAAAATTTCAAATCGAATAGAGTATCTTCTAGCTAAAAAAACTTAGTGGGAAAAGATGTAGACCTCACCAATTTTGATGAACTCAATTGAATATCAGAATGTTAAGGTCTCTTTTTTTTGACAAGTTTCTCCAGATCTTCGATGAGAGAATCTGGATGTGGATCAATATTCGATCGTTTGTATCTTTTCGGAGCCAGTGTATTCTTGCTTCTACAATTTTGCTCTCTACAACTTGAATCAACCTTCATGAAATCTAGAGAAAATCACCCACATTCCTAGAATTTTATGAAAATTAATGGTACACCTAGGGAATATATGCCACTTCATTCCATGACAGTGGCACCAGAATGTTTTCACTCCACTAGTTCTCCCAAGGCTGAAAGGGAGACTGACAAAGGTAACAACATACCACTTTGACCTAGTAGCTAGCCCTAACAGGTTGAGAGGGCTCTCTCTATGAGATCACAGTCAAAGGATTTACTGTGATATGAAGGATATTAGGCTAGATATGATGGGATTATGTAGGTTTTGACTTTTTTATGGTTTCATGCTGGATCAAGGATGAAGCCAAGTAGCTAGGTCTAAATATCAAAATGGTTTACAACTGCAAAGATATAAAGGAGAAAGGTAGTATTGGATATATGATGGCTTTAGGGTATTTCAGGTATTTTGGAGAGTTTGAAAAATTAGATGGATTTAATAATAATGTTTAATCAAGAATTCATTAAACTGGAAGCATGAAACCCAAAATGGAAATCCCATATAAACAGAGCTAACTGAAAATAATTATGCCTATGAACTGTAAGTAAATCCCTGAAGATACAAGATATGGAAAGAGGAACTATATATCATTCATCAAAGACTATAACAGAGAAAAAACATAATCATAAACTCACTGCACATGAATTCCTAGATAATAGTTGCAACTGCATCCTTTGATTTTTTGAATATGAAAGTGAAAGTACAAGCTACAAGAGTTACAATCCTCTTATGTCCAACCAATAAAATAACTCTGAAAATTATATATATAGACCAAAACAACATCTCCCCTCTGCCAGGGGTGAAATCCCTCAGTTGTGGAGTTGATTACATGATATGCTCAATAAAACACTAATGTCTAGAAAGGTCAACCGATTCACCTCATCATATGAAACTAGATACATTTAACCAACAAAGAAATCAACACTACAAGAGAAAAGGACATTGGTGAGGGTCATGCTTGTGACATGCCTTTAAGGTCTGTCACCAATGTCACATATGGTGACGGTCCTTAAAAAATGTCATTGTAAGTGTAAATAGTGATGGTCCTTTAAGGTTTGTCACCAAAGCCATTTTCAATGGCACTTTTGGTGAGGGTCGTTAAATGCCCATCACTAATTCTCTCTTTGGTGAAACTTCTTGTAACGAAATTTTAATGATCCTCACCAATGCTCTTTTTTTTACTTTTGGTGATGGTCAAAACATTTTCATCATCATCGATCATTCCATTGAGTTTTTTATGATGCTATGTGCTTGTGAATATATTTTTTGTCAAAAGATAACAATTTAAAAACATTATTGGGGAGAATTTTTTATAATATGTCCAATGCCATAGTGGTTAGAGTCAGTCAATTTGTTAAGAAGTAATCAGTGTGTATCATTTCCCTCAAGTAATGACTAGTCAAATAGAGTTTTCCTATGAGTCAACACATGATTCATATATATTAAGTTTATTATCTAGAAAAATCCCTTTAGATAAAGTTCCACTAGTGTGTGTAGGAAATATATTATTTAATACTTAATCAAACTTTGTCAATTTTATTAATGAGAAATACCTAACACTCCTCAATAATCTGGGCACACCTTAAATTAATGATTTAATGGCACACACTAACATTTCTTATCACCTCACATGTCTTGGAACATCTTTGTACCTAGAACATATTGTCATGACACTGATGCCAAAGCACATGGTGGCATACGCTAACACAACGTAGAACTCTCCTAACATGTGTTGGCATGGATGTAGTCCCTAGAAATCCCTTTAACACCTTGGTTGAAAGCATTGGTATACATTAGCACTTGGCACACAATGCCACTTGGCATGTATTGGGGCCTATTATTAGTGTGCCTAGCATGCCCATTTTGAAAAAAGATAAAGTATTGACTTATTAAACCTCTTATGTGTTCATTTCCTTTCATTTTAGCTTGGTTCTTCCTTTTGTCTCCTTGACACTTCTTGACATATATTGACATACCCTGGCACCCTACACATCCTTAGCACCTGGCATGTATTGGCATATCTTGCCACTATTTGGCACATATAATTAACACAACCTGGAACTCCATAGCACACTTTGGCATTTCTTGGCATGCCCTGATATTCCCTAGCATGCCTTACCAATGCTTAGCATACTTTTTCACTCCCTCCCTTACACAAAAACTAGCACTCATTAACACTAGTCCCTGGCACACGTTTGTCATATTCGTTAACTTCCATCAATTTTTACCTAGTTCTCCATTAATGTTTTTTCCTATTACTCCTTAACACTCATCAACATTCATTAGCACTCTCTAGCACACCTTAGCACTCTTCAACATGCCCTTCCACTTCATAGCATGCATAACACTCACTGGCACATATTTTCACTTAGCACGTGTTGGCGCTTGGAAAGTCTTAGCATGTATGGAATACATTGAGATGCCTTGGTATGATTTGGCATGGTTTAATATTAAATTTATTTGAGATCAATTTTTGGAAAGTAGATGAGAAGCAAAAAAGGAAGACTTGGCACTTATAATTCACTAAGACATTACACTTCGCACCTATTGGCACCTAGTGTTGGTGTGCCTAGCATGCCCCTCTTGGAAAAGGTAAATTGATGACTTATTAACCCTCTTATGTGTTCATTTACTTGTATTTTAACTTCTTTCTCCCTTTTTTGCCTTGACAGTCCCTAGCACGCATTAACAGACCCTTGCACATCTTGGCATGCCTTATCATTTGGCACATCTTAGCATGTTTGAAATGTCTTCGCACTATCTGAAACATATTAGCATTCCCTAGCATTCCTAGGCACTCATGTTCTCATATCTATACTTTACATTTTTTCACGAATTGGGAACCCAATCAAGTCCTTGGCTACTGTAGTTCATGTGACAACATCGGTGTGCTTCAACTGCAACAACTTGACCAATTGCACATATTACAAGTAGATTGTGCCTTGTTCACCTAAGAACTTCCTATAACTAATCTTATGCCACTCATGTCAAAACTCAAATCATCCCACTTAATTATTTATGAAGACAAGGATCACATGATCTAGCCATGGGCATAAAAAAACTAAGAAACATAGCTTACGCAGGCAATATTTCACATGTATTTTCAGTTCATATAAATAGTGGAACATTAACTAAGAGTTTTCAAGAACCACAAGATGCACAATGCACACAAGATATAAGCTGACTCAAGCCAAGTGCCCCAAAACTTATACACAACAATGTACAACATGAAATTATCTATAATAGTTTAAAACATGAGCATGTAGCTAAAGTGTAACACCTCCAGTAATGAATTTTTTTTTTTTCTAATTTTCCCCGATATACAGGGGTTTTCTCTCTCTTCACGTAGTTATGTAATTAAGGGCTTCAACATGTTAACTTTAGTTCCCTCATGATAAAGTTTACTCTAACCATTTAGCATCTCTGTCTTCATAAGAACAGTGAACATTCCTCCTGTATCCTTTTCAACCAAATATATATATATGAAACTTCCATACCACTTTACCTTATCATGGGATGTGTTTTTTTTTTTTCCTCTAGATTTAATAAAGTCATAGTCTATATGAACATACATATGTTTCAATAACCTCTCCTAACATATATATTTATATTCAACACATATATTTTTGAATCCCCTATAGATTTCCCACGTATATCTATGGATCCACATATATATAGAGATAACACCCTCTTGCTAATATCCTTAAATCCACATATAAATGTATATATAGATGTCATTATATACATATATACCACATATACTACTTGCCTATGTAGCCTTTGGCAATATTAATTTAATGAGCATATATATACATATATATAGCACATATATTTATATACCTAACATATATAGGTCCAACCTTTAGTATAATAAATTGGAAGCGCCAATAGATACATATCTCCTAAAATCGAAATAACCCCTTTAATGTTTTCATGGGATCCTTACGCATATACAACCATGCAATATAAAAAGACACGGAAATCTCAATGATATACAGTACAGACCCTACCTTTAACTTACTTCGTATACTTATCCATGGAGCTATAATTATATTCGTGTAAACCTAACTTAAGTCACGACTTGCGCGCTCAAATTCTGGGTATAATTCCATTTCCTTCTGCGTACTATGATTTTTGGGTTCTGTATGGTTTATGTGCAAGTATTGACCGGATTTCTTCACGGCGTAACTCATTATTTCTCGTTCATATTTATGAAGGTAGCATCGAATGTAATAATATTTCGGTATGCAGATCGCGACGCTGAACTCATATACAACACGGTGCCCCTTTCGGCGGTTTATCATGATTACGGTTATGAACCAGGGCCGACACGTTGCGGACTTATGCGTACTGGTACTGGAGCGTGTTATACACGTTACACAGTGTTTAACGTATGAACTTTGTTCTGCAGACAGAGCTGGCATCTCACTCCAGAAAAGAGAGTACCAACGGCCGGCGCATCTCGTCTCATACCTAGCAAAGTTTGACGGTTGGTTCTGCTATTTGACATGTCGGCTCACTCATGTACTGTGAGAGCCGAGTCCTGCCTCGGAGAATTTAAAATTCTAGGGTTTGTACTCTATTACTGTGCGAGCAGGGCGTAGCTGCTACATAACCCCAATGCGCGCCTTAATGTCGCCTAGTACGAGCCTGTCGACGTGGCCGACTTTCCCCACTCAACCTGGGGATTCTCTAATCTTTCTGGGATAATGGAATTAGGGTTACAGGAATTTCCTTTAAGTCAAAGCTCCTGCGCGGTTCTGTTCATTCGATCTTTCCCTATTATTTCCGGGTGTAGAGTCGTTGTAATTCCCCCCTCTCTTCGCCGGTGGTCGAGGGTGTGATCGAATTCGGTTGCGGCTAGGGTTCATTGTTTCTGGTTTGTTATTATTCTTCATGCAGGATTTCCTCACTTAAATCCGCAATTGTTTTTTTTTTTTATATCTCTGCATCTCATTTCTGTTATATCCCTTACGCTCTTATACTTGTTTTCTTCGCAGTTTAGTAGAGAATACAGTATCTCATTCTTTTCACATTGTGTTTCGCAGAGAGGACAACGCGTCGCATCTCAGGCTAGCCGGTTCTCTGGCGTTTATTAAGCTTCAACTTAATCTCATGCGACGCTATGGTAAATTTACACATTCACTAGGGTTCGCTTTATCCAAATTTTCTAAACTGTTATGATGTAAACCCTAGCTGGTTAGCTGGGTTTCTTTGTGTCAATACTGAATACATAGGCGCTCTCATTCCTTACACAGCGTATGCATTTCTCTATTTCTCGGTTGTAAGCGTCGATACGACTCCCTAATCGGAAGCGCCATCTACGCACAGGTATACCTTAATTTCTTCACTACGACTGAAGTAGTGATGCAACAGATTTGTGGTTTTGTGCGTCCCTTCAATCTGCTATCTTGTGTGACAACCGCTAGCTACTGTAACATGGCAATGTTCTCTTTTTTTTTTTTTTACGTTTAATTAACCGGTCACACTTGTGGCTGTGGTCAAAGGTGTCAAAGACCAGTCCGCCTCGCTATATTGCACTTTGTTTTGTTTCATTTTACTGACAGAATGGCCAATGTCTCGAACTCGTCCATTGGTAGTCTCTGTGCACTAATGCGATTTAATTTTTTGATCAGATAGTTTCAGAAATGGCAGTGTTCTTCAAGAACGGAGGTAAGGATTTCGTATTCTGTGGTATTTTAACACTATATCTTACTGCATAGCGAAGAAATAAAATTACTTTGCATCAAAGTGAATATACAGTGTCACTCATATAGTCAGCCATTTATATATTACCCGCGATCTCGTAATAATTTTTGTTAGAGCTATGAAAATCTCCACGCTGTCTTGTAATGATTATGGTTAGAAACTGGTATTTATACCTTGTATTAGCGTTGCACCCTTTTCCACTGTTCGTTTCATTTCACATTAACAGATCTCCAATGGGCCGTGGCTTACAACGTCGTTACAGTCCGCGAGACTCGTTTGACCGAGGCCAACGACGTAGAGTTTTAATTAATTTCCCTACATTAATTTAGTTTGACTGTACATTCATTTTAATTGGCTACCATGATCATATATATATCTTACAGTTAACACAATGGACTCGTATTTGTATTTCCCTTGTGACATATATTATTCATATATGTATGATTCATGGTTATGGTTCCTCTTTAACATTTATGGTTTTCATATATATGGTTTGTGTATATATATGCGTATTCCTATTTCCCTTTTTAACATATAGGTTTCATTGATGTATATAGCTCAATTGTAACCAATTGCGCTAAATCTTGATACTTGTTAACATATATATAGTGTTGTTAAATGCCTACACATGTAATCGATAGTTCATTTGAGGATGTTCATTAAGCATGGATTTAATCCATGGCCATACTATATATTGCAAGGGTTTAAGGTGAATTTAAAATGCAATACACCTTATAATTGCTATGAAAGATATAATAGTCCTGCAGAATAGAATTACTTATTTATCTAGAAGAATTACGAATTCCATACTCTAATGTTTTTACTTTATTTCCTTAGTTCTGCTATAATATTTTTCTGATATACTTATGAGCATAGAATGTCACCTTGCATCTACATGAGATAAGAAAATATTTAATTATCTGTGGGGACAAAGTAACTTCAGATTTAAACCTACTTGGTTTAGAGTTTATGGGGTTTCTACTCTATGGGTTTATGGTCTGCAACTAACCAGAATCTGGAAGGTGAAAGTCTTAGGATGGACTCTGGTAAATGTAGTACCAAAATTAATCATACAAGTAAAATTGATTTTTATATGTAGCCAATTCATACTATCATAAAACAAAATAACAAGAATTTCAGAACATACCACAATTGCAAATGACCAACCTCCCAACCTTAGAGTCCTCTTTGTCTCCCAGGACTCACCCCCGAGCTGAGATCACCTTCCAAGACAGACCAACCTCTGATCTTATTAGGAGCATCTTATTTAAGCTCATAATTCCCCAAGCATGTTTCTAATTCTGCGTCCAGAATAGCAGGATGCTTTCTTTCCTGTTTAGCCTAGGCTTCCCATTTTGGGCTTCTTTAAAGCTGTTTTATGCTTTTCCTCAGGTTTTCCAGCTTTTCTTTACCTCTTCCCAACTACTCCTCTTCATTGGGGAAATTTAGATTCCTCCTCAGAATCTAAATTAATTTCTTTCAAGGATTTTTGAAATATTGTGGGGATTTGTTGCCTTATCCATCCTCATGGATTTTGGCAAGTGATCTCTAATTCTCATCTTGGTCAAAATGCACAATCATTTTATTTATTTCCTCAAATTAAATATGCAAATACATTCACACCATACTTATCCTTTGGGGTCCACTCCCCTTAGGACTTAAAGTTCAAATGTCTAACTTTAAAAATTTAACACACAAATTGGGGGTATTACATAAAGTGTGCCACATATCACATAAAAAAAATAGCTAAAGGAAAAACATTGTTGTCCCTAGCACAAAGTGATCTCCCTTTCTCTAAAACTACTATGTCAAGCCCTGTATAACCACCATAGGCTTTCCTTATGTAAATCCTATTCTAAGCATATCCTAACACATTTCATCCTTAGCACACTTGAATTCCCTAACACTCTCTGGCACACACTCTTATTTGTTCGTTTCCATGCATTTTGACCTAGTTATCCCTTTATATGCCCCGACACTCCCTGACACTCTAGTTCAACATGCATTGACATTGTCCGACATGTGTTAGCATGCCTTTTAATTCCTTTGCATGGCCTAACCCTCCCTAGTTATCATGCCCTCATGATTACCCTTACTTAATTTTCAACTTTGGAACCCAACCAAGCCCTCTCTTGACTACAAGAGATTGACCAAGTTACAGTTACTACAACTAGACTATGTTGTTGAATTGTGTATCTTGGGAGGTACTCCACAAGCCTAGTGAGATGGGTTTGTGTGAGTTTGGTCAAAAAAGGATTTGTGGGAAAAGAAGCCAAGCAAAGGGATTTTGGGCCCAAGGTGGGGCTTAAATCTAAAAGAAAATTAAAAAGGAAAATTAATATTTCCTAAGGTCTAAGTGGATACAACCGGTAATTTATAGAGGGTTCCTAAGAGGTCTAGAAAAACTATTTAGGGAGTCATTAGGATGAAGGAAAGAACATCAAATAAGAAGGATTTCATTTGATAAAGATGGCGAAGATATATGTAGTCCTAAAGAGGCAATGATCATTAGCATGTATAGCACTCATTAAGATGCCTCGATATGCTTTGGCATGGTCTAATATTAAAATTATTTGAGATCAATTATTGGAAAGTAAAAGAGAAGCAACAGGGGATGATTTGGCACTTATAATTCTCTAACACTTTTCACTTGACACTTATTTCCACCTAGTGGTGGTGTGCATAGCATGCCCCTCTTGGAAAATGTAAATTGATGAATTATTAACCCTATGATGTGTTCATTTCCTTGTAGTTTAACCTTTTTCTCATTTTTTTTGCCTTGATATTCCCTGGCATGTATTTTCACACCGTTGCACATATTGGCATGCCTTAGCACTTGACACATCTTAGCGTATTTGACATGCCTTCGAACTATTTGGCACATGTTAGCATTCTCTAGCATGCCTTGGCACTCATTCCCTCACAACTAGCCTTACATTTTTTCACGACCTGAGAACCCAATCAAGTCCTTAACTACTACAGTTCATGTGACCTTAGTTTTCTTTAGCCTTAAAAACTTGATCAATTGCACCTATATAAGTAGATTGTGCCTTGTTCACCTAAGAACTGCCTATACCTCATCTTAGGCCACTCATGTCCAAGCTGAACTTTTCCCACTTAATAAATTACCAAGACAAGCATCACATCTAGCCATAGCTTTAAAAAAACTAGGCAACATAGCTTACATAGGCAATATCTCACATTTATTTCTAGTTCATATAAACAATAGAGCATTAACTGAGAGTTTGCAATAACCACAAGATACACAAGACACAAAAGATATAATTTAGCACAAGTCGAGTGCCCAAAAACTTATACACAAAAATGTACAATATGAAATTGTCTAAATTAGTTTAAAACATGAGCATTCGGCCAAAGTATGCCACATGTCATATAAAAATAATATATAAAGGAAAACTAGTGTTGTGCCCAACACCAAGTCTCCCTTTGTTTGAAATTTCTTTGTCAAGCCCCTTATCGCAATCCTAGGCTTGCCTCCTGCAAATCCTATTATGAAATTCTTCTAACACACTTCATCCTCGGCACACTTTAATTCACTAACACTCCCTGGCACACACTCTTATTTGTTCATTTCCATGCATTTTGACCTAGTTCTCCCTTCTGATGCCTCGACAGTCCTTAACACTCCTAAACATGCATTGACATTGTCCAACCTATGTTAGCATGCCTTTTCATTCCTTGGAATGCCCTAACCCTTCCTATTTATCATTCCCTCACAACTACCCTTACTTAATTTTCAACTTGGTAACCCAACCAAGTCCTCGCTTGACTATAGGATCTTGACCAAGTTATTATTACTACAACTAGACTATGGTGTTGAATTGTGTAGCTTCGGAGGTACTCCACAAGCATAGTGAGATGATTTTGTGTGAGTTTGGCCACAAAATTATTTGTGGGAAAATGACCCAAGTAAAGGGGATTTGGACTCAAGATGGGGTTTAAAATATAAAATAAAATTAAAAAGAAAAAACAATATTTCCTAAGGTCTAAGTAAATAAAGTTTGTAAGTTGTAGAGAATTCTTAAGAGGCCTAGCTAGGAAAATCTATTTAAGGAGGCCTTAGTATGAAGGTAATAAAATCAAGTGAGAAGGAGCTCATTTGATCAAGGAGGCCAGGATAAATGTAGTCCTAAAGTAGGTCGAGTTAGAGGGCTGAGTAAGCATTGCTAAAGGGAGGGCATGATCATCCACTAAGAGTAAGATCATCATGTGAGGGTTTACAAGAATGTCGCATACCTTAATGGGTTTGATATTGGAAGTAGGATGGCATATTGTTGGTTCTCTTATGGAAGATCAAGCTCAAGAGAGGTGACTCATGATAATTTTTGCATGTCATTTTAGTGGTGTTTCTGTGTGAAGGCCGCATCAAATTTTGAAATAGTAGAGAGGGTTGAGACCCTACCTTGTGGTGGTCACTAGGTTTCAAGGTCTATGATAAACACCAACAAAAATGGAGGAGGGTCTACACTAAAATTTAGGGCCAAAACATAAGTAGTCACAGGTGTAATATTCATTGCGATAATCGTAGTTGAGGGCTGTAGAGATCTAAATTTCAGGTCAAGATTTAGTCAAATAAATGACCAGAAACTATGGATCCATATGAGCTATGCCGAGTTTCTTATGGATTAGAAGTAATGTGCCATATGAGGAATGGATTGTCTTGAATAAGATTTGATTTTGTTGGATTGTCCATAGAGTTTTGGATAGAGATCTAAAGCAACCTATAAATAGTTAGTCAATGGAATGTTAATCGATGATTTGTAACCCTAGTTCAGTCATTTACAAATTGTTAGAAGGATGATAAGATGAGTAGTTCATATTTTTTCATAGATTTTACAAAAAAGAAATTGGTACACAAGAATAGTGATTTTGAGAGGACTCAAATCACTATTATGTGGCATATTTGAAGAGCCCTGGATGAGGGCAGTGTTGTGGGCACTAGATTAGTAAAATAATTTACTATGGTTGGGAAAATTGATGGCAGTCTAAGTACAATTGGAGGGTTGTTAGGTGACTGTCAAAGAAGAGCTATAAGTCCTATACTTGTTAATGAAAACATGACTGGTAGAAGGGTAGGTGTATTGGGCCTAAGGACTTGCATACTTTCAAGGACTAAAGTAGCAGTCAAGTGGGCTAATCAACTAGCCCTAGTTCACTATATTATAAGGATTGTGTCATTAAGAAGAAGGGAAACCTCCATATCCCTAGAATTGTCATCTTGGAGGAACAGTATGGAAAAAGTGGACAAACCAAAGAGTTATTCACAATGGAGTTGTGAACAACTAATCGAAAACCTTAAGTGTTGCAGACTTTAAAGGAAAAAAAAGGTATATAGAGGGAAAAAAATTTTGAACCGAGTTCAGTAACATAAAGGAGTTGATTTCATTGATAGAGGTAGATTGAAGAGTTGAATAATGGGAGGCAAGAGGACCTGCCAAATTTTTTCAAGACATGTGGATTGAAAGGGCTATGTGTGGCCACCATCAAAAAGTGGGTCAAGTGTTATCTTGTTCAAGGTAGATTGGTTTTCAAAGGACTAACACCAAGCCCTAGTTGTATTCCTTGTATCAATGTGATTGTAAAGAGCCATCATCCTTGGTACAAGAGATCTAGCCTATTCTATTATAGTTTGTAATTTATTGAAGAATGATTTGAAAAAGTTAAAAATTTTCATGTGCACTAGTTGATTCCATGATCTGTGTAGATTTCGTTGTGAAAATTAGATGTGTTGTGGCACTTTAGTTTTCATCAAAGATTCTAAGACCAAACCCAAATTCCCATGTGTTGTGGAAATTCAACATATGCCTTGTTCACCTAAGAACTTCATGTAACTCATCTTAGACTACTCATGTCCAATCTCAACTGATCCCACTTAACAAGTTACCAATACAAGGCTCATCACATCCAAATGTGGTCATAATACAACTAAGAAAAATAGTTTACATATTAACATGCCATAACACCTTAGGTGTCTTAAATGTCTTGACATTATGTGGAATGTGTTAGCATCCCATACAGTCCTTGACATAATTTTACACTTCCTAACACACTCTAACACTTCATGTCACACCTTGCTAGTATAAAATACCTTGGCATTTCCTAGCATATAAACTTGTCACTCCCTCCTTAACACACCTATAACTCATTGACACTCCCTATCACACAATATTACTCGTTAATTTCCATGCATTTTGATCTAGTGCTTCCTTGTGTTTACCTGACACTCCCTAACACTCCCTAGCACACATTTGCACACCCTAACACCTAGCACATCTTGGCATTCCACCCTAGGACTCTATAATTCCTTGGCACTACCTAGCTTACCTTTTCCCTCTCTCCTTAGCACACCTAGAGCTCATTTAAACTCCCAATCACAAAATCTTATTCATTCATTTCCATGCATTTTTACATAGTGCTCCCTTGTGTTTCCATAGCATTCATTAACACTCCTTGGCACATGTTGGTACACCCTAACAACTAGGGCATATTGGTAAGTTTCCTTGGCCTCTAGCATGCCTTAACACTGCCTAGGATACCTTGTCACTCTCTCCTTAGCACACCTGGAAGTTACTAGCACTTCCAATCACAAACTCTTATTTTTTCATTTCCATGCATTTTGATGTTTTGCTCCCTTTTGTTTCCTTGGAACTCCTATTTAACACTTCCTTGCATGCATTGACAAATATTGGCCACATTCCACCCTAGCACTCTATCATTCCTTAGCACTTCCAAGCATTCCTTTTCACTCCTCCTTATCACACTTGGAACTCATTGAAACTCCTTGTCACACACTCTTATGCATTCATTTTCATGCATTATGACATATTTCCCCCTTGTGTTTCTCTAGCACTCCCTAACACTCCTTGGTACACATTGGAAGACCCTAGAACTTGGCACATCTTAGAATTATTTCCTAGCACTCTATCATGCCTTGGAATTTCCTATCATGCCTTTTCAATCCATCCTTAGCACACCTATAACTTTCTAACACTCCTTATCACACACTCTTATTCATTCATTTCCATGCAATTAATAGTCCTCCATTATGTTTCCCTGGCACTCCCTAGCATGCATTGGCACCAAAACCTAGTACCTAACATATATTGGAATCCATAACATGCCTTGGAACTTTCTAGCATGTGTTAGCAATTCATGGGATTCCCTGCACACATTGGCACTCCCTAGATGTCATGCCCTCATAGATAATCTTACTTTGTTTGTGACTTGGGAACCCAACCAAGTCATTGAAAAAATAGTGTTGTGTCTAGCACAAACTCTCCCATTGTATGAAATTGCTTTGTCCATCCCCTTATTGTAATCATAGGCTTTCTTCCTTCAAGTCATATTATGAAATTCTCCTAACACACTTCATCCATGGGACACTTGGAATTCAGTGACACTCCCTAACAAACACTCTTATTCATTTTTTTCCATGCACTTTTTACTAGTTCTCATTTGTGATGCCCTGACACTCCCAAACACTCCTTGTCATGCATTAACACTAACTAGAATTTTTTAGCACACATTTTAACTCATTGGGACACCCTAGCACTCCTTAACTTTCATGTCCTCATAACTACCCTAATTTTGTTTTTATACTTGGGAACCCAACCAAGTCCTGCATCGACTACAATAACTTAACCAAGTTTCATTTATTACAACTAGACTATGCCTTGTTCACCTAAGAGCCATTTATTACTAATACTAGGTTACTCATGGCCAATATTAGTGCATTCCACTTAAAAACCTACCAATTCAAGGCTCACATATATCCAATCATGACCATAAAACAACTGAGAAACATAGTTTTCATCTTGATATGCCATAACACCTGGAACGTCTAACAATCCCTTGGCACTAAGTGGCACGTATTAGCATCCCTTGCATTCCTTGAAATTATTTGGAACTCCCTAACACACACTACCATTGCTTGACATGCCTTGGAACTCTAGCATGCCTTGGCATTCCCTAGCATACAATAACCTTGTCATTCCCTCCTTAGCACAGTTGGAACTCACTGACACTCCCTATCACACACTCTATATTTTTTCATTTCCATGCATTTTGAATTAGTTCTCCCTTATTTTTATGTGTCACTCCCTAACAATTCCTAACACACATTGGCACACCCTAGAACTTGGCACATCTTGGCATGTCGCCCTAGCACTCTAGCATTCCTTGGCACTACCTAAAATACATTGTCACTCCCTCCTTAGCACACCTATAATTTTCTAACAATACCTGTCACACACTCTTATTCATTGACTTCCATGCATTTGAAACTATTACTCCCTTGTTTTTCCCTAGCACTCCATAACACTCCCTGAAATGCATTGGCACACCCTAGCACTTGCCACATCTTGGCTTGTTTCCCTAACCTCTAAAATACCTTAGCACTGCATAGCATACCTTGTCACTCCATCCTTATCACACTTAGAACTCACTGACACTTCCTATCACAATCTCTTAATTTTTCATTTGCATTCATTATTTTCACCTAGTACTCCTTTGTGTGTCGCCAGGACTACCTAACACTTCCTAGCATGTGTTGGCACACCCCCCTAGCACTTTGAAAATATTGGCCATATACCACTCTAGCACACTAGCATGACTTAACACTACCTAACATAACATGTCACTCCCTCCTTAACATACTTGGAAGTCACTGACACACTCTATCACACACCCCTACTTCTTGAGGCTGCGACTCAGCAATTGGTTGCAAGTGGCCAGAGCTCACACCTCCCATTTGTTACTTGAGGGTGCGATTAAATGACTGATTCGTAGCCTTGGTGATGAATTCAATGCCATCAATGTGAGTATCTACATTATTCAACTATAATGTGCGAGGCATCCTTACGCGGAAAATTCATTTGGCCAATTCCATATTCCTGAAATAGTGACTAGATCACCTCCTTTCGTACTATCCTTGAAATTCTCATGAGATCGGTGCTGGAACTGGGTGATCCACACAGGCAATTAGCATTTTTTAAATATGGGATAGATCATAGAGGACCACCTTTAGAGATAGACTCAATGTTCTCAAGGCATTGAAATGAAGCTGAATTTCTTCCCTTTTACACAAATGCAATACTTGATCAGTTACACATTTGGAAGAAAGTAACTTGATAATATTGCCAACACAATTGCAAACAAAACCTTATAACTTGGAGTATCCCCCTCCCCTCCCGCCCCCCCCCCCATCGCAGGACACAAGGAATCATGGGAATTACTATAGTAGAACATGCCTCATCTAAAAGACAATTTAGACATGTGGAGAAAGATAACTATTGTTCACGTTTATAGAACCCATTGTGACCACTGTAAAATTTATTTCATTAAGATTAAAAATTTTGATTCCTATAAAGGCCCAAAAAGCTAGTGTGTGATCGTAAATTCATTTCTCGCATCTTGAATTCTACAATGTATTGGTTGCATCCAAAACTAAAGAGGTTGTATGGTCGCACCATTCACATAGGTCACTGGCTTACTCCAAATACTATTATGTGACTTCGAAACCTAGGCGGGAGTGCAACTCTCTTGAAGTTGGAGAGTTGTAGAATGGATTAGTCTTACTTCTAAGCTTGTCCTTGGAGCTCCGAGACAGAACTCTATGACCTATGCAATGATCACAAGTGAGAGATGTAGTTAGTCTAATTCTAAAGGGTAGCATGGGTCACAAAAAGCTCTAGCCTGCATTGCTACAAGACCGCTTGAATATATTTTGTCACAGTTCCAACTTATGTGTTCATAATCTCCAGCATCTCAATGAGATGAATTAGAATTTACACTGTGAGGAATGGCCAAGATACCAGTCTTGGTCTAGACGTAGAAACAACAGGAATAAGATAATTCCCCGTGCCACCATATTATAATGCTACCCATGGAAACTATCAAAGGGACTACTTAAACGGTGCCATCCAACGCTGAATATTGGTGATTTTGAGATATGGTCACTACCTCTCCTACCTCAGCTTCCTCGAATAGTTGAATATAATAACAAAGATCTATATAAATAAAGGCCATGTGAACTAGTGTGAAAATATTTGTGGTTAAAGTATCATCCCAGGTTTTGAATGTGTTTTTGTTTCTGTAAATGAGTGGTTTATAAACAACCTTCAAGTGCCTCGTGTTATACATAAACTCAATATATTTCGATAATTTTCGTCCACTGCCACTATTTTCGCACCCAAATCACCAAAGGCATTTAGCTTGCTAGGATTTTTAACAGTGAACATTCGATCCTTGTAGATAACTCAGCGTTCTAAGCATTATAAGCATCCAATCAGACTTGTGTTTCGCCTAGGAGGACGTTAGTGATAACACCTATTCAATCCTTTTGGAGCCTTAGAATTTTATTTTAGAAGCCAACGTCCACTCCCAAAAGATCGTTGATCTGTGGCTTCTCTTGCACCCTAATAATGCATTTCCATAAATAAAAGTTCCTTCTTATGGGATTTTAATAATATACATACATACGTGCCGTATTCAAATGGCATCTAGCTTGTATATAAATGTTCATATCACCCAAAATAAAATTGTAGCTTGTGCTCTCTCTCTCTCTCTCTCATAATGATCAGAACCCATTAACTCCCTTTACCATTTTATTTTTATGATCTACTTTGGAGTGCGCATTCATGTTGTGGTGACCATCGAGCTTTTGAACAATAGTTATATACATGCAACCTTTGGATGCAATTGTGATGATCCTCACATGTTCTTCTAATAAAGCCAAAACTCCAAACATGAGCCACTTTACATAAACACCCACCAATCCCTGAAGACAATATTTATTATTTAAATAAGTCTTCTTCATAAGTGGTTCCTTCTCACCATATTGTTGTGTTTCATTCTTCTTAATATGTAGCAAACGTGACTCCATATAAAGATCAAATTTCTACTCGTCAGTCTTGATAATTTGACATGATAAGTCGAGTATTCGATTGCTCATTTAAAGTTTTCTTTACACGTACCATACAATGTCGAGGAATTCCCTCCTTAATGCAGAAAACCAAGTCTAGTTTGATAGCCAAAATAGTTGCAACAAAAAATGGTGTTGGTACATAAATGAGTGATGCATTTTACTCTGCTTTAATCATTGCTTCTGTAGTTGTATTAACATACTGGAAGACCCAAGTGTTTTTCTTTTCATAGTGTCGCATGTTCACCCTTACCCAATGATTTCTCAGTGAAAAATTTCTTGGTTCTTTCCAATTTTTCATGTGAAACCAAGTTGGGTGGTGCTCCTTTCATCGTTTGGGGCGATGCTTTTAAAGAAACCCTGGGTTGGTTTATCCATGTGCACTCATGCCAACCACATGAGAAGAAGTGACCAAATACACATATGGTCGAGAGCCCTCTTGTATGTAGATCACCATGTCTTTATTCCTTTTCAATTGGTGGTCCCCCCTTAGTGGTTTAAGAAAAGACCTTCAATTCCACATTACAAGAAGGCATGAGCCATAACATAAAACAATACAACTACTAATAGAAATAGTAAGTCACTTTATGTCTCTACGCTATCACTATCCAAAGTTGTTTCACATTCGCAATATAAAAGATGTGGTTATCAACCAAATAGCATAATTTCAAGCATGCATTAAGTAAGGACTTCAACGAGCATGATCAAGTTATCCTTAACTTAAGTATATATTATGATGATTACACTAGAGACTTTCAGGTGGTTTTGTTAACCATTATGACCTGAATTTTCAAACATTCCTTCTAACCCTAATGAAATGAGAGGGAATGGGGACTAATTATATATGAGGTACCTTGTAAACCATGATGCATATGAGTGATCTAGTTTAAGATAAGATGAGAAGGTGAAGATGATAATCACCCTCGAGAGTAAGGATTAATTCACGGCAGGGTTGGACCTTCAATCACCAATGCCTAAGGTTTCAAGGATTTTGGGGAAAATATATAATTCTCTCAAACCCTAATGCACATGCTAAGGCATAAGACTAGTCAACGGCGTAGGGTGACATGTTATGCAATAAATCTCACCATGGTTTCGTGTGATGTCGATGATACTGTGGCCTTAGAGTTGTAGGTTAAAAACAAAAATGAGGTCACTTTCTTTCCAAATTAGGGTTTCTCGCAAACCCTAGTATAGTCAACATAAGGGGAGCCAAAAATGAAATCCCAGTTGTCCATATGCAGTGCTTTTTTTGGTTGCGATACATAATAGGGAAAGATAAGTTTTGAAGTCATGGGAGTCTCTTGGCATGTCACTAAAGTGACATGCCTTCAAAACCCTAATGTAGTCATAAGGTCAACATCTGAGGGAACACATGATGTGTGGGGGAAACATGTAAAGTGAGACTGGGGAAAACATGAGAGTTTGACAGAAAAGGGGAGAGGAGAGTAATCAGTTAAGAGTCTCATTGTTTTGGGAAATAACTCCCTAAAGGTTTTTGGGTCGGAAACCTTCACAGATCGGCGGCATACCATTCAAGAAGGACTCACTTAACCTATCTTGTATGCTAAAAAATAGATTTCATCAATTGCAAAACTTACCCGAAAGTGCTATGTTTGATGTAGATCTCACAGGGTTCAAAGCCTCAGCAACTCCTCGTGCTTCGTAACCTGGAAATAAAGAAAGAATGAACACAAACCCTATTTGTATAGCATATATTACTCCTAGATGTCAGTATAATCAATGTATAATATCATATAAGAAATACTTCATGTTTAACTAACAATATTTACACATATATAAACACGTGAATATTCGGGAACAAGACAGTAATATTATTATAAATGGCAAGTACAAGAATAGAAAGTGGAGAGATCACCTAAATCCTTCCACGGCCTTCGAGTAGACCGTCCTTTGGATCCATCCAGCCCTCACCTCGCTAGGATTCTTCCAAGGTGTGTGCACATGAGATGTCATATAAGATGATGATCATCTTCAAGGAAACAAGGGTTTCCTGAATATATTTGGGAAGTGCAGGAGGCACAGGAACATCAGACTTGAAATGGGGATCCAACAGAGTATAATATCTATAATTTTCTCCTCTTACGCCATACACATGAGGGGCTTTTATACTCCCTCAAAGTAGTTTCAGTAGTTGGAAACAGTTGGGCCATGAGCTGGGGTGGTTGAATTACAGGAATAACCATCACCCTGCCATGAAAATAAGGAATTTATATACTTTTTTAATGATTTAAATGGCATACGTGGAAAATTATGAATGGACTCGCGTGTATACGCGGAAAAGTATAGGCATAGTCACGTATGGGAATTTTAACACTATTTTTATGAATTTGTTCAAGTCTAGAAGGAAAGGGTGCCGAGGGCCAAAGAGACAATCATAATTCACATGAGGGTGAAAATTTATGCTATAACAAATGCCCCTTAATATATCAGGTCATAAGGGGTATATGATGGCCAAAATATATTATGTGCATAGAAAGAACCTTGCGAAGACAAGAGAGGACGTCACCAGATTTCAGCCTATCAAAAAACCAATGAAAGAAGTCAGAGAGTCAACTCATGTCTGAGGTGGGCATCCCCATGCTCAGTGAAAGAAAAGCACGTCTATAGATCCAAAATGTATACTAGTGTAACATAAATGGAAAGTACATAGTGAATGATCTGAGCACTGCCTGAAATTACAAGTCAAAAATCAAGTGCAAGTATCACATATAGAATACTAATCATTGATGTTGTAGTAGATATCTAATCACTCAAGTAACTGAATCTCCAGGCACCAAATCATAAGAGGTGGAAAACACGGTACAATCACGCAACTCAGGGGCTAACATATAAGATTCTGTTGTACTGAAACTGCAACATATAAGGGTGGACAGTGTCACTAGAAGAAGCTGAATGAAAATGTCAACAGTGAACTGAAGCATGCTGATGCAAACCCGAGGTCTTCACCGATCACTATGGCACAATTCTACACAATGGGAATGAATGAGCTGAATTCAACCACGTGAAAAATTGTCTAATTACCAATCAATAATGTAAACCATTAACAAATGCGAGACAACCCACCAATAATGATAATGGGTGTCAACGTGCCCCAGTACAATATAAAAAGTGCGAATGAATGAGTTGAAGTTGAACACTTGTAAGAATCTATCAATAAGGAGGCAATAATGAATCCTCACTGTTGACAGTGAAGAGTCTGCCACTAATGACTACAAACCCTAAGGTACTGACAAAAAGACTCTAGACCTTATTCCCAGAGCAATGAGTCAGAGTCGATGGGAAAAGATCTACTGGAAGGAAGGCATTGATGCATCCCACATCAGTCTAGCACAAGTGTAACCCGCAGGCCAAGATTTGGAAGGAATCGGACGAAGTAGAGTGAAGGAACCAACCCAAAGTATGTTTCTGACATGTACAAGATGAAGCTAGCACATGGAAGAAACCCTCTCAACCAACCAATAATCAAAGTTGACAAAGAGGTGAGATATCCATCGATAGGGTCAAATGGAAATCAAGGTACTACACGAATCCCAAGTGTGATAATGTATGCTGACGTCGAACACAAGGAAAACCACTCAGTCAAAGACCCATAATGATGATCAAATGCTGAGCACAAGGTCACCTATCAATAATGTAAATAGGGCCAGGGTATAGCTCTAGGTTTACTCTCAGAGTAATATGTCGTAGTCAATAAGATACAAACCCGCCATCAAGAATTCAATGGAGACCTTCTCAAAACAGCACGAGCATAAGACCAAACATCTGATGTGATAGTACAAGATACTGAAAAAACCAGGGAGGCCTGAAGAATAAGTCAAGAGATACTGCAGAATGGCCAATTCCATATCCCTGAAATAGTGACTAGATCACCTCCTTTCGTACTATCCTTGAAATTCTGATGAGATCGGTGTTGGAACTGGGTGATCCACACAGGAAATTATAATTTTGTAAATATGGGATAGATCATAGAGGACCACCTTTAGAGATAGACTCAATGTTCTCAAGGCATCGAAATGAAGCTGAATTTCTTCCCTTTTACACAAATGAAATACTCGATCAGTTACACATTTGGAGGAAAGTAACTCGATAATATTGGCAACACAATTGCAAACAAAACCTTATAACTTGGAGTATCCCCCTCCCCCTCCCCCCCCCCCCCCCCCATCGGAGGACACAAGGAATCATGGCAATTACTATAGTAGAACGTGCCTCATCTGAAAGACAATTTAGACATGTGGAGAAAGATAACTATTGTTCGCGTTTATAGAACCCATTGTGACCACTGTAAAATTTATTTCATTAAGATTAAAATTTTTTATTCCTATAAAGGCCCAAAAATCTAGTGTGTGATCGTAAATTCATTTCTCGCATCTTGAATTCTACAATGTATTGGTTGCATCCAAAACTAAAGAGGTTGTATGGTCGCACCATTCACATAGGTCAATGGCTTACTCCAAATACTATTATGTGACTTTGAAACCTAGGCGGGACTGCAACTCTCTTGAAGTTGGAGAGTTGTAGAATGGATTAGTCTTACTTCTAAGCTTGTCCTTGGAGCTCCAAGACAGAACTCTATGACCTATGCAATGATCACAAGTGAGAGATGTAGTTAGTCTAATTCTAAAGGGTAGCATGGGTCACAAAAAGCTCTAGCCTGCATTGCTACAAGACCGCTTGAATATATTTTGTCACAGTTGCAACTTATGTGTTCATAATCTCCAGCATCTCAATGAGATGAATTAGAATTTACACTGTGAGGAATGGCCAAGATACCAGTCTTGGTCTAGACGTAGAAACAACAGGAATAAGATAATTCCCCGTGCCACCATATTATAATGCTACCCATGGAAACTATCAAAGGGACTACTTAAATGGTGCCATCCCGCGCTAAATATTGGTGATTTTGAGATATGGCCACTACCTCTCCTACCTCAGCTTCCTCGACTAGTTGAATATAATAACAAAGATCTATATAAATAAAGGCCATGTGAACTAGTGTGAAAATCTTTGTGGTTAAAGTATCATCCCAGGTTTTGAATGTGTTTTTGTTTCTGTAAATGAGTGGTTTATAAACAACCTTCAAGTGCCTCGTGTTATACATAAACTCAATATATTTTGATAATTTTCGTCCACTGCCACTATTTTCGCACCCAAATCACCAAAGGCATTTAGCTTGCTAGGATTTTTAACAGTGAACATTCGATCCTTATAGATAACTCAGCGTTCTAAGCATTATAAGCATCCAATCAGACTTGTGTTTCGCCCAGGAGGACGTTAGTGATAACACCTATGCAATCCTTTTTGAGCCTTAGCATTGTATTTTAGAAGCCAACGTCCACTCCCAAAAGATCGTTGATCTGTGGCTTCTCTTGCACCCTAATAATGCATTTCCATAAATAAAAGTTCCTTCTTATGGGATGTTAATAATATACATACATACGTGCCGTATTCAAATGGCATCTAGCTTGTATATAAATTTTCATATCGCCCAAAATATAATTGTAGCTTTTCCTCTCTCTCTCTCTCTCATAATGATCAGAACTCATTAATTCCCTTTACCATTTTATTTTTATGATCTACTTTGGAGTGCGCATTCATGTTGTGGTGACCATCGAGCTTTTGAACAATAGTTATATACATGCAACCTTTGGATGCAATTGTGATGATCCTCACATGTTATTCTAATAAAGCCAAAACTCCAAACATGAGCCACTTTACATAAACACCCGCCAATCCCTGAAGACAATATTTATTATTTAAATAATTCTTCTTCCTAAGTGGTTCCTTCTCACCATATTGTTGTGTTTCATTCTTCTTAATATGTAGCAAGCGTGACTCCATATAAAGATCAAATTTCCACTCGTCGGGCTTGATAATTTGACATGATAAGTCGAGTATTCGATTGCTCATTTAAAGTTTTCTTTACACGTACCATACAATGTCGGGGAATTCCCTCCTTAATGCAGAAAACCAAGTCTAGTTTGATAGCCAAAATAGTTGCAACAACAAATGGTGTTGGTACATAAATGAGTGATGCATTTTCCTCTGCTTTAATCATTGCTTCTGTAGTCATATTAAAATACTGGAAGACCCAAGTGTTTTTCTTTTCATAGTGTCGCATGTTCACCCTTACCCAATGATTTCTCAGTGAAAAATTTCTTGGGTCTTTCCAATTTTTCATGTGAAGCCAAGTTGAGTGGTGCTCCTTTCATCGTTTGGGGCGATGCTTTTAACGAAACCCTGGGTTGGTTTATCCATGTGCACTCATGCCAACCACATGAGAAGAAGTGACCAAATACACATATGGTCGAGAGCCCTCTTGTATGTAGATCACCATGTCTTTATTTTTTTTGAATTGGTGGTCCCCCCTTAGCGGTTTAAGAAAAGACCTGCAATGCCACATTACAAGAAGGCATGAGCCACAACATAAAACAATACGACTACTAATAGAAATAGTAAGTCCCTTTATGTCTCTACGCTATCACTATCCAAAGTTGTTTCACATTCGCAATATAAAAAAGTGGTTATCAACCAAATAGCATAATTTCAAGCATGAATTAAGTAAGGACTTCAACGAGCATGATCAAGTTATCCTTAACTTAAGTATATATTACGATGATTACACTAGAGACTTTTAGGTGGTTTTGTTAACCATTATGACCTGAATTTTCAGAAATTCCTTCTAACCCTAATGAAATGAGAGGGAATGGGGACTAATTATATATGAGGTACCTTGTAAACCATGATGCATATGAGTGATCTAGTTTAAGATAAGATGAGAAGGTGAAGATGATAAGCACCCTCGAGAGTAAGGATTAATTCATGGCAGGGTTGGACCTTCAATCACCAATGCCTAAGGTTTCAAGGATTTTGGGGAAAATATGTAATTCTCTCAAACCCTAATGCACATGCTAAGGCATAAGACTAGTCAAGGGCGTAGGGTGACATGTTATGCAATAAATCTCACCATGGTGTCGTCCGATGTTGATGATACTGTGGCCTTAGAGTTGTAGGTTAAAAACAGAAATGAGGTCACTTTCTTGCCAAATTAGGGTTTCTTGTAAACCCTAGTATAGTCAACATAAGGGGAGCCAAAAATGAAATCCCAGTTGTCCACATGCAGTGCTTTTTTTGGTTGCGATACATAATAGGGAAAGATAAGTTTTGAAGTCATGGGAGTCTCTTGGCATGTCACTGAAGCGACATGCCTTCAAAACCCTAATGTAGTCATAAGGTCAACATCTGAGGGAACACATGATGTGTGGGGGGAACATGTAAAGTGAGACTGGGGACAACATGAGAGTTTGACAGAAAATGGGAGAGGAGAGTAATCAGTTAAGAGTCTCATTGTTTCGGGAAATAACTTCCTAAAGGTTTTTGGGTCGGAAACCTTCACATATCGGGGGCATACCATTCAAGAAGGACTCACTTAACCTATCTTTTAGGCTAAAAAATAGATTTAATCAATTACAGAACTTACCCGAAAGTGCTATGTTTGATGTAGATCTCACAGGATTCAAAGCCTCAGCAACTCCTCGTGCTTCGTAACCTGGAAATGAAGAAAGAATGAACACAAAACACTATTTGTATAGCATATATTGTTCTTAGATGTCATTATAATCAATGTATAATATCATATAAGAAATACTTAATGTTTAACTAACAATATTTACACATATATAGACACGTGAATATTTGGGAACAAGACGGTACTCTTATTATAAATGGCATGTACAAGAATAGAAAATGGAGATATCACCTAAATCCTTCCACGGCCTTCGAGTAGACCATCCTTTGGATCCGTCTAGCCCTCACCTCGCTAGGATTCTTCCAAGGTGTGTGCACATTAGATTTCATATAAGATGATGATCATCTTCAAGGAAACAAGGGTTTCCTTAATATACTTGGGAAGTGCAGGAGGCACAGGAACATCAGACTTGAAATGGGGATCCAACAGAGTATAATATCTATAATTTTCTCTCTCCCTTAGGCCATACACATGAGGGGCTTTTATACTCCCTCAAGGTAGTTTCAGCAGTTGGAAACAGTTGGGCCATGAGCTGGGGTGGTTGAATTACGAGAATAACCATCACCCTGCCATGAAAATAAGGAATTTATATACTTTTTTAATGATTTAAATGGCATACACGGAAAAGTATGAATGGACTCGCGTGTATACGCGGAAAATTCTAGGCATAGTCACGTATGGGAATTTTAACCCTGTTTTTATGAATGTGTTCAAGTCTAGAAGGAAAGGGTGCCTAGGGTCAAAGAGACAATCATAATTCACATGAGGGTGAAAAATTATGCTATAAAAAATGCCCCTTAATATATGAGGTCATAAGGGGTATATGATGGCCGAAATATATTATGTGCATAGAAAGAACCTTGCGAAGACAAGAGAGGACGTCACCAGATTTCAGCCTATCAAAAAACCAATGAAAGAAGTCAGAGATTCAACTCATGTCTGAGGCGGGCATCCCCATGCTCAGTGAAATAAAAGCACGTTTATAGATCCAAAATGTATACTAGTGTAACAGAAATGGAAAGTACATAGTGAGTGATTTGAGCACTTCCTGAAATTACAAGTCAAAAATCAAGTGCAAGTATCACATATAGAATACTAATCAATGATGTTGTAGTAGATGTCTAATCACTCAAGTAACTGAATCTCCAGGCACCAAATCATAAGAGGTGGAAAACATGGTACAATCACGCAACTCAGGGGCTAACATACAAGATTCTGTTGTACTGAAACTGCAACATATAAGGGTGGACAGTGTCACTAGCAGAAGCTGAATGAAAATGTCAACAATGAACTGAAGCATGTTGATGCAAACCCGAGGTCTTCACTGATCACTATGGCACAATTCTACATAATGGGAATGAATGAGCTGAATTCGACCACATGAGGAATTATCTAATTACCAATCAATAATGTCAACCATTAACAAATGCGATACAACCCACCGATAATGATAATGGGTGTCAACGTGCCCCAGTACAATATAACAAGTGCGAATGAATGAGTTGAAGTCGAACACTTGTAAGAATCTATCAATAAGGAGGCAATAATGAATCCTCACTGTTGACAGTGAAGAGTCTGCCCACTAATGACTACAAACCCTAAGGTACTGACAAAAAGACTCTAGACCTTATTCCCAAAGCAATGATTCGGAGTCGATGGGAAAATATATACTGGAAGGAAGGCATTGAGGCATCCCACATCAGTCTAGAACAAGTGTAACCTGCAGGCTAAGATTTGGAAGGAATCAGACGAAGTAGAGTGAAGGAACCAACCCAAAGTATCTTTCTGACATGTACAAGATGAAGCTAGCACATGGAAGAAACCCTCTCAACCAACCAATAATCAAAGTTGACAACGAGGTGAGATATCCATCGATAGGGTCAAATGGAAATCAACGTACTACACGAATCCCAAGTGTGATAATGTATGCTAACATAGAACACAAGGAAAACCACTCAGTCAAAGACCCATAATGATGATCAAATGATGAGCACAAGGTCACCTATTAATAATGTAAATAGGGCCAGGGTGCAGCTCTAGGTTTACTCTCAGAGAAATATGTCGTAGTCAATAAGATACAAACCCGCCATCAAGAATTCAATGGAGACCTTCTCAAACCAGCACGAGCATAGGACCAAACATCTGATGTGATAGTACAAGATACTAAAAAAACCAGGGAGGCCTGAAGAATAAGTCAAGAGATACTGCAAAATGGCTGACTCGGGTTTAACTTCCCTTGAACAAAAGCACGACTCATGATGACCATGGCAGCAAATAATGACATTGTATAAGTTTGTTATGCACGAGAAAAAAACAAACTCTCCATATGATTGGAAGAGATAACAAACCGGGAGAGAACTGACTCATGAAACAAGGCTACAACAACTCCTAGGTAAAAAATAAAACCATCCCAAATGAGAAAAAGACATAGTGGTATGTGCTTTGTTCAAGGGTGACAAACTCATACTGTAACTGCCATCAAAATATGAAGTAACATCCCATTCCTGCTCTTTTTAACATATTTTATTATTTTGTCTTTTTCATTGTTAGAGAGGTAAATCCCCTCTGCAGACAAAGGCGATCCCTACTAGCCCAGAACGGGTCTAGCAACAATCATCAAATGCTACAGCGCAAGTTCCTAATTGCGAATAAACAGACCAACGATGGAAGCCTACTTGGAGTCCAGTGGTATGATTCATAGAAGAGACCGTGTTCCCGTTCCTCAGCCTCGACAGATCACGATCCCCACGATCTCCGTGAATGGACACCTGCACATGCAAGAAACAACACGAATACAAGCATAAAATCCAAAATACGCAACTATATATCAGTCAGAAAGGATATAACTCATCATTATCATAAGTGAAAAACATAGTGGAACCATAACCAGTAGTCATTCATTAATAAGCAATCGAAAGAGAGTACAACCAATGTTCTGACGTTGAGGTCTCCTTCGGAGGGGTCTCTAGTCATACACGTCTCGCAAAGCCTGCCAGGGATGGGACAAGCCTCTCTTAGAGTCTCTCGACGATAGTCTCCTTGCTCGAGTTTGGCCTTAAGGGAAGAATGAGGGCTCTTACAGCATGAAGGCTCTTAGGAATTTGAGAACTTGGAGATTCAAGGCTCAGGCACTTCAAGACCAGCTTGCAATGGCAATGAGCTAGCTTTTATAGATGGAGGAAGGGGAGTTGGGATCCCTATAATTGTGGGATTGGCCCTATCTTCAAGGAAGCTTCCATGAGAGGTGGCAAACCACTTCCCTTTCATGGAACTCCCGGAGCCAAACCTCCCAACTCAAGATAGATAGCAGTTTTTGAGTCTGTTGAAACGAAACTTCCGCCATTCTTATTTAAAAAACACGCCTTAAATTGGCTGGCGCGACTGCAACTCTGGGACAGAGCGCCAGTTGGCGCGGCCTCTTTGTAGGATTTTCCTCATTGGCGCGAGTGCTAAACTAGAGACCCACGCCAATGCAAAAAGGGATGTTTTTATTGTTTTTTACAAGGAGATGTCTTCAGGGCAATTGAAGCTCATGTTTAGAGAAATGCAATGATAATGGTTTCAAGGCATGACATTTCTCACAGGTCACAAAATGGGCCCTCCAATGTGCGGGACGGGGAAAGGTAGGGACCGTGACAAATTACTATGTAACAGATGCCCCCTAAAGCATGAGGCCTGAGAGAGAGAGGGGGTGAAATGCTTTATGAGAACGCGTCCAACTGAAACTCCACCATCGGAAAACCTACGTGGAGAAATACATCTGATATCTCAAGTACATGATGTATATGCGGTATGGGCGTAGCCATCCGAAACAGAGTATACTATAATCCAGATCCAAGGTATGGACGCAGCCATCCAGTGAGGATCAACAACTAGACTCAGGTATGGTCGTAGCCATCTAGTGAATAATTCATGTAAATGATAATCCACAAAATCGCAGCCTAGATTACAACAGACACAATCCAGGGTCTTGCGCTCCATCTTGACCCGAACAAAGTACAAGTTCAAGCATGCGAATATGTGAGCTAAAGTCGAACACGCAAGAGCATCGTCTGATTACCAGCCAATGATGAGAGATGTTAACAGACGCGAGAGGAACCACCAATAATGACGATGGCCCTCAAGGTACTATAGGTACAATCTACGGCATGTGAATCAATGATCTGGTGTCGAACACCCGTAGAATCATTCAATCGGAGGCCAATGATGAAAACCTCATGTCAAATGCGACGAACCTACCATTGAGGCATGCAGGCTCCAAGGTACCATAAGGGAGTCTCTAGATCAGCTTCTTGGATAATGAGCTGAAGTCGACAGGAAGTGACCTTGATCGAAGGTGGGCCATAATTTTTCCCACATCATCGACACGAGACAGAGGAACATGATGTTTTTCTTGTGAATCAGGATCATACGAGAATCAGAGGAAGGTTGATATTTGTAGAGGTCAACTTCTCTTGAACATATAATGGCACAAATAGTGGTTTTGGCAGTATTTGACATCAACGGATCAGAGGTCATGGTGACGAGGCAATGAGTAGAGGAGAGGTCAAAAAAGATTATCCAACCCACGAAAGCAAGTGAAAAACGAGATGAGATGTCCCCAACCTGACACGAATGCAGACAAGTGCCATGTTCAAGAGCGACATACTGCCGACACGACAATGATGATGGTTCCATTTTCCCCCACCATTTCTAGCGAGTACCCCAATTATTTTTGATAACAAGCTTGAAGGGGATAGCATATGCTTGTAATATAAGTCCGCCCTTCGGGCGAATCCACCCTAGTACATTTAACGAACGCTAGGAAGGAGGAACTTGGAGAACGTCATTTCGACTGAATCCGATGTCATCAGGTTTTAACGAGTCTGAAAAAGGAAGAACTCGGCGTCTTTTCATGTTTAGAGAGTTTGAAAAGACAGCAGAAAAGTAAACTCCAAAGGTCCCTTTTCGTAAATAGTTCCCCAGATCCGAAAAGGTAGAAAACAAAATCCGAGAAAACCTCCTAGTCGCGATAGGCTAGGGTATTCCTTTTTCGTAAATAATCCATCCTAGCCCGAAAAAGGGGTAAACGTATACTGGGTAGATTTTGTTTCGCAGCCACTTTAACGAGATCGAAACGACAAGGGCCTCGGCAATCTTTTCATGTTTCTAGAGTCAGAAAAGAGCTGAAAGATGACTCCAAAGTGACTTTTTCGTGTTTTTACCGAGTCCGAAAAAGTATAAAATACAACTCGTTTCGCCGTTTACGTTGCATAAAAACCTATTGCTGCACAGAAAGGGAAGTGTAAAATCCATTTTCGACAAAACATACGAATTTTCAAGGGAAAAATGACTTTTTAAACTTAAAATAGAGCTCAAAAACTTATAAATAAGTCTAAATGGTAAAAATTGAAATTACTTTTACTTTTTACCTGAGTGAAGAGCAACATTGGTCCATTTACTGTGCAAACTTCTCGTGGCGATTACGACCGATCCGGGCCACCATTCAGATTTCCGTCAGTTCCAGGTAAAAGGCGCTTCCTCATCCTTCATTTCAGTCCATTTTTTAATAGTTTTCCATCATGCAATAGACTTCTGTGGCAAATTTTTGAATTTTTAGGGCTCCGCTCATTGGCGCGGGTATCGGTCACGGACCCGCGCCAATGGGATTTTATATGCAAAGGGATCGCGCCAACTGGCGCGACTGTTCCTAAAACAGCCGCGCCAGCGGCCGAACCCAATTTTCCGCCTAAAAAATCAACATTTTGATCAATTTGAATGATTTTTGAAGCTCAACAGAGATCTAACTAACGGTTTGTGACCATGTTGATGCAGGAAACCGAGAAAAATGGTGATTGAGTGTAAAGAAAGAGAGCATGGGGAAGAGGACGAAATGGCCATGGAAAATGAGGCCTGCATGAATGCCCTCAGAAACTGTGGGCTCAAGAAATTCTTCCTGACACCTTGTTTGCGTGCTCAACCTAAGCTACTTTAGTACCTGGTGAGCATTTGGGATGAACAAGAACAAGTATTCAAGCTACGAGACCAGGTGTTAGAACTGGACGTTTCTGATGTGTACTTCATAACCGGACTGTCACGCAGAGGTCCGGTACCCATACTGACAGGGAGCAGACCGTCGGGTGAAAAAATGGAGGAAGTGATGGCACAAGTGTGTCCACGGGTACAAATGGGATCAGGGAGTAAAAAGGTGGATATCCACACTATCCCCGATCTGGCACTACGAGTAGTGCTACATACCATCACGCGGGCTGTAGGATCGTAGGCACCGCATGAAGCGACGAAAGCCAAACTCTTACTGGCTTCAGAGTGCATGAGTCACATACTATTTGACTGGGCTACAGCAGTAACGATCAACATCAAGAGACAGCTGACGAGATGCAAACAAGCCAAGCTGAAGCAGTTTGGCTATGGGTCCATCCTGGTATCGTTCATTCTGGAACGATTTCCAATCTTCTAGGGCCGAGGGGCCGCTGTAGCGGAGCCGATACCACGAGAGCCGAGAATGGCTCGCTAGGCAGCACTGATGCCTAGAGCAGGAGGAGGCCAACAGATGTCCTGGAGGCCAGAGTTTTTTGGGTGGTTGCGGCGCCAATTGATTGTAGTTTAGGACTGGCATTATGCCGGGACAGAATTTACTGAAGACCCATATCTCCCACTGCCGGAGGGAGAGGATTGGGATGAAGAGCTAGATATGATCTTTTTTTATTTTTTATGTTTTATGATTTTTTGTTAATACATGTCCGTTCTGACAGAAGTTACATGTGTATGCAGATGTTGGCCTAGAGAGACCAGCCGGGATGTCTCCTATCACACGGAGAACTCAGCTCGCAGTTGATCCTCATGAGGAGGGCGCGAAAGGAGGAGAGTTGGTTTAGAACCTCGAGGGGATTGCCCGAGGGATTCCGGATTACGCCCGGCTGGAGGATGTACCGTTAGCATATCAGAGACATACAGTGGGAGTGCCTAGTCGCCTCCACCGTCTACTGAGATGCCTAGTGCATGCAGTGACTTGTTATCATGAGCACCACGTAGACTAGCCTCTTAGGGTTTTATTTCATGCATATTTTTGAGAGACGTGTCGTCTCCGGATGTAATAAGACGAACATGTATATTTTTGATCTTATGCGACGCACACTATGTAAACATTTCGACACACACACACACACACACACACATATATATATATATATACATATGACTATTTTGGATGGATCTTTTACATGTGATGATGTTTTCTATATGTCATGCAAATGTCTAATACAAATGTAATCTAATGTATTAGTTACATGACAAACGAACCAATGCGAAATGTATTCACACAATGTATCTACTCACACATTTCATTTTTACGCAAGCTTAAAAGCACACATGAACACACACATATGCAAACTATGCTTGAAATGAGGAAGACGGGCATGCCCCCCAGCATGGTGTCTCAATTCGAGGTGCATGCCCCCCAAGCTTCAGTCCATTGAAAATGGAGTGAAGGTTCAAAACAAAAAGTTGAATTGAACATGCTTGTGTTTCATTATTTTAATGAGGTTCACACACTTTAAAAGAACTATCCTCAAACAGCTTGGTTCATTGTTTTTAGGAGCTTGACACAAGTGGAGGAACTATGCTCTGAGAACCTGGTTTCATTTTTTAAAGAGCTTGACACAGGGAGGAAACCGTGCTCTAACTGACTTTCATCAAAATGAACAAGAAGGCGGTGCTTCCAAGAGTTCCACTCCCGGTGGAAGGAAAACATCCTGGAAGTCAGGACCCAATGCCCCCAGCACATTATGTACAATGGCATCATCACTGAGCACAGGCACGGGGTAGGTAGCCACATAGTTGACCTGCGGTGAGGAAGATACAATGGGTGGATAAAAACCAGGAGGGGGTGATGGCGGGCCAGTTGCCACATTAGGACCAAAGAACGAAAGATGATCAATGGTCACGATCCGTCCTTCATGCGGAAAACAGGCTACACGAAAAAGGGAGGAGACAAGCGCTCCCATGGCATAGGTGTAACTGCGCCCCAGGAGAAGATTAAAATCCAAGGGGCTTGGAACGACCATCACGTCCATATGGACGGTTTTACCTCCCAAAGTAATAGGTAACCTTGGAAGGATCCCCAACGGTTGACTCGTCCTTCTGTTAAAGGTCAACAGATTCTGCGTAACAGGCGCAAGCGGCGATGAACCGAAATCTTGCCAGGTAGTTGAGGATAGAATACTAACAGACGCGCCTTCATCTATAATGGTGCTAGGTATGACCAGACCAAAAGCCTGTACTGTGATCTCGAAAGGCACATAAGATGGAAGGCGGAATCCTGCAAATCGACTCCAATCAAAGGAGGCGACCAAACTACTCGGAGGGGCTACCATCTAACCGAGAAGTTCTTCCCCTGGTGTTACGGAAGGGGGAGCATTCTCCATAACCTCCATCTCGAAGGCGAGAGGGGTATCCTCCAGAGCCTCCATGGTGGGAGGCAGACGAGCAGCTCCTTGAGGTACGGGGACAGGAGAATCTTTCTCCAAGTCTGAGGAATCTGAAGAAACCAGAAGAACATGAGGGGTGTGAGGTACACTCTCGACGGAAAAGACCTGGTGCACCGTAGACGGGGCCAACGCAACCGATCCCACAACCAATGGTTGGTCGGGGATGGATTCTTGAATCCGAATTTCTGAGGGAGTGGGATCGACCAAAGATGATTTTTGACCAATCATATCATCAGTAGGTGGAAGACTCAAAGAGAGTTGTTTATAACCAGCTGGGAGGCATGGTGTGGAAACAGCCGAGTTGTCCAATAATCGCTTGGCTTCATCCATATAAGGAAAAAGGTGAATGGCGTGATGCCCTTCACACAACTTACAGGGATTGGTGATCTTACTCTGCTTCTTAGGAGCCTTATCAGCACCAGTTGAAGATGTGCCCCCAAACTGTCTCCCGGGAGTCAAAGGAAATGGCGGACGACTGTTGTACCATGCTTCGAGCACCTTGGGGATGCCAGGGCAGTCTCGAAGAAGATGGTCTCCCGTGCACAACATGTAGGGGAACTTGACTTTCCGTGGAGGGTTGGGAGGTATATCAAGAGGAGATATTTCAGAAACAATAGTGGCAGCTTTAGCCTCTTTTTTATCAGACTTCTTCTTCTTTGTCTTCTTCTTCTTCTTCTTAGCCACCTGGTTACTCGAATCCATACTTTTGCCAGGCGAAGTAGAAGAGGAGGACGTAGAAACAGGCGAAGAAGGGGAGAGGTCCACCTTGGAATCAACATGACGTTGTCCAGGTGGAGGAACTGATTGACCAGTAGCGAAGATATTTGGGACCACAGAGGTTGAAAACAACCAAACAGGCAACCCAACAGTTTACCCAAGAAGGGATAATGTTGCCATGTAAGGAGCACCAACATTCCCAAAAGGAGGAAACTGACCAGGATTCCCTTCTGATGGGATTCCTTGGTTGGTAAACTCCGAAAAAGTTGCCATCAAAACTCAAAACCACACACGGGCTGAAAAAGAGCCAAGACACACGATCAAACGGTCAACAAGAAAAATCTAATAGGGCATGTAATCGTGGGTGATTAAGTTTTACCACATTGGAAAATAAGAAACTTCACCGTTTCATGTTTCAAGAGTCGAGAAATGGTTGAAAAGATGACTTTATCTCTTTCAGATTTGACACAAGCGTGAAAGGACAAGCGCTTGGTGATCCTTTCAAATTTAGGGAGTCAGATAGGATCAAAATGATTGCTCAGGAATACTAGGCAAAAGGGTGTACCAAATAACCGTGAACTGCAATATACACCTTGGTTTCAAAAATGAAAGAGAAATCAACCAAGGACTTTCCGTACGTGCAGGAAATCTCCCTGAATGCTGTGTCCAGTGTATCACGGGTATAGGGCGGCAGACTCAGCTTCCTATGGATAAAGGATTGAAACCTAAAGGGGTCTCCCTTTATATACGCGACGGTACGGGGAGCACAAGTTCGTACTAGCATTGTCTAAAGCCAAAAGGTGAACGACAGCTACTAGGTTTAAAGACCCCGGAACACGTCTCTAGCCTAGACCTCTAAATGTGTTTTGTTAGATTTCAATGCTGACTTAGTGTAAATTGAGTAGATTTTAAATTTGATCTTCAATTACATTTCAATTTTTAGGCCCTAACGAATGTGTGGTCTCAAAAATCTCCTAAATGCAAAACTACATGCCACAGTACATCATTTCGTTCGATGAAAACTAGCTACAGAAGAGTTGAGAGTTTTTACACAAACAAAATGATCGGAAGAAAATCAATGATATCTCTAATGCAACTAATGAAATCAAAACTTTTCATTCAAATCACTAAATACTAGTAAAATCGAAAAGATTTCAATTTGCACTAATCAACAAAAGCAAAAGAGATTTTTTGTATTTTCAATGTTTGATAGCTAGATGCACTAAACAAACTGAAAACAAAAGAGAAGCAATTTTAGAAATGATATTAAGAGAGAAAAAACAAACAAATTTCACTCAATGGCACAAGCAATCAGATCTCAAATCGACCAAAGTCTCTCAAAACCAAGAAAAAGTCTCGAAGGCTCCAATGGACCGTGTGATCTAGGTCCAAAGCAAGACCAAACGAAGTTTGAATGAAGAGAATAACAATCACCCAAAAATCGCAACGAAATGGTGAACAACCACTAAGAGAATGCGGAGGAGCAATTACAGAATTGACTGGACTAACAAAACACCAAAACTCCTAAGGAGGGCTCGACACACAAAGCCACTAGATGCCTTAGGGCTTAAAACGTGAAATCGATGGAGAAAAGCAAACAACCAAAGGACGAAGGAAAACTCCCAGTCAAACAAGACTCCAACACACTCAGGTAGCTGAAAAACCAAAAAGAAACACACTAATTAGACCCAGAGAGCTCAGAACTGAGCAAACCCTAATGCCTCACAGGAGTGGCACGACTGTGAGGTTGTAACTGGCGCTAGAAAGCAATTGGCACGGGCAATACAAAAGTAACATGCGCCAATTGGCGCGACTGTCGAGCTAAAAAGCGCGCCAGCCGAGTTCCTCAGCCAAAAATAAAAAAGAACTACTCCAGAAGCAGATCAATGATATCTAAGCAAACCAAGAAGCAAAAATAGCAAAAGAACCCAGCCCAGAAGGCCAACCAAGCAAGGAAAACCATGAAACAATCAAAATGAGACAATCAAAACGAGACAATCAAAACTAGACGATCCCCAGTGGAGTCGCCAAATTGTTGGAGAGGTAAATCCCCTTTGCGGACAGAGGCGATCCCTACTAGCCCAGAACGGGTCTAGCAACAATCGTCAAATGCTACAGCGCAAGTTCCTAATTGTGAATAAACAGACCAACGATGGAGGCCTACCTGGAGTCCAGTGCTATGATTCGTAGAAGATACAGCGTTTCCATTCCTCAACATCGGCAGATCATGATCCCCACGATCTCCGTGAATGGACACATGTACATGCAAGAAACAACACAAATACAAGCATAAAATCCAGAATACGCAACTATATATCAGTCAGAAAGGATATAACTCATCATTATCATAAGTGAAAAACAGAGTGGAACCATAACCAGTAGTCATTCATTAATAAGCAATCGAAAGAGAGTACAACCAATGTTCTGACGCTGAGGTATCCTTCGGAGGGGTCTCCAGTCGTACATGTCTCGCAAAGCCTGCCAGGGATGGGACAAGCCTCTCTTAGAGTCTCTCGACGATAGTCTCCTTGCTCGATTTTGGCCTTAAGGGAAGAATGAGGGCTCTTGCAGCATGAAGGCTCTCGGGAATTTGAGAACTTCGAGATTCAAGGCTTAGGCACTTCAAGACCAGCTTGCAATGGCAATGAGCTAGATTTTATAGATGGAGGAAGGGGATTTGGGATCCCTATAATTGTGGGATTGGCCCTATCTTCAAGGAAGCTTCCATGAGAGGTGGCAAAACGCTTCCCTTTCATGGAAATCCGAGAGCCAAACCTCCCAACTCAAGATAGATAGTAGTTTTTGAGTCTGTTGAAATGAAACTTCCGCCATTCTTATTTAAAAAACACTCCTTAAATTGGCTGGCGCGACTGCGACTCTGGGACAGAGCGCCAGTTGGTGCGGCCTCTTTGTAGGATTTTCCTCATTGGCACGAGTGCTAAAATGGAGACCCACGCCAATGTAAAAAGGGATGTTTTATGGTTTTTTGCAAGGAGATGTCTTCAGGGCAATTGAAGCTCATGTTTAGAGGAATGTAATGATAATGGTTTCAAGGCATGACATTGCTCACAGGTCACAAAATGGGCCCTCCAATGTGCGGGATGGGGAAAGGTAGGGACAATGACAAATTACTGTGTAACATAATAAGCTTGAAAAATAATAAAAGGATGCTATGGTACAATGGATAGAATGAGTATCAAGAAACAAATGCACTAGTTCCTGGAATAGGAACAATCCTATGCTCAATGCAAGGTGGCAAAAACTGGTAAGCGATACTCAAAGGAGTGTTCCATCCATGGGTAATGTTAGCGCTCGAATCTGCCTCACGCTGAGGAAGGCAAAACTCAAGGCAACATCAAACCAAGCTCAGCCTCGTAGCTAGCCCTACGAGGACAGGAGAGGGCTCTCTCCGGGTCTATCTCGGCGAAAGATCTTCAAATGGGCTGAGATGACCGATAAGGAAAACTAATCTTAGGCTAGTAAAGAGATATGAATAAGGTTTTTAATAAATGTTGGGTTTCTGGGCTGTGTGAGGCAAAGACAGCAAGAGCAGAGATTAAATAAAGAACGCAGATTATCTCCTGAGGCAAGGTAAGCATGAAGTTTAACAATCAAATTGGAATTATATGGAGTGAAAGACCGCTGCGAGGTTGACAAGGGCAATAATTGAATCCTTATCAAACAGAAGAAATTACACGAAACATGGATGCTTCTCCAGGGCAGAGCAGCAAGCTGAATTCTGCCCTTCTCACTTAGAATAATTCAATATTGAAATGGCGATTAATGAACTGTGAAACATAACGATAACATATGAAAACAAAGAAGAAACATTTGTCAAATTTCATGCCACAGGAATCTCAGAAAACAGAGTTGTATCTCTCCATTAAAATCTCTGTCAAACTGTACAATGAAACACTCTGTTCTTCACCACCAGCTCTCAGAATTCTCCCCCCTCTATACAAGTGATTTTACAATACATTAAATAAACTATGAGAAGTGCTAACTAATCGATGAAAATAAGGGGCAGTTACATCAATAATCATGAAAATAGGAAGACTCTGCTCTAAAAGGAATAACGTTATATTTGTTTGTTGATGACCAATGATTTGATAGAACCTGTAGCTAGACTTTCTGAGCTGCAGCTTGAAGACCCCAAATAGACCAACCAATTCGATTTATCTGCTGGGATAATTATCTGTATTTAAATTTGGCTTTTGACTTTTATTCTCTCCCATAATGTCACGACAAGTGTCTCTGCTGAAGGCACGTTTCCATGCTGCCACATATGTTCGAATGCCCAAATATTGCAACGATTGCCACGTTACATTTCCCATGTGCTTATCACCACATCATACATATACTGATACCTTTAATTCACCTGAAGAAGGTTTTATCATAAAATAAATCATCATATAAACAAATTAATGTGCCATCAACTATCTGATAATGTAATCATTTTCCTTAAAATATCAAGTTTCCATTTCCCACTGGTAACTTCATCGACAAATTTAGATTGCTAAAAGCTCCGAATTAAAAGAACATTCTGCCCAAAAATATTTTCATATACATTACGAGCAGAATGACCAACAGCAAGAACGACTGCATCAGATATAATTTTTCGCAGATTGGTTCTTGAGTCACCTCCTGCGTCAGAAACTTGAACTCCAACAACCTGTGTTTGCCTCATCAGCAGGTCATCCATTCGAGTACCAAACATTATCTGAACTCCCATTTCTCGTAAATGTTTCCGTAAGTTGAGTAGTATGCGAACCAATCTATCAGTTCCCAAGTGTGGCTTGCCATCAATCAATATAGATGCTGGAGCTCCAAAATGAATAAGTGTTTTTAGCACCATTTGCACGTTGTCACTATTCTTTCCAATTTTGGTGATCAATTTTCCATCACTCCATGTACCTTTGCAATCATGCAGTAGACTGATTAAATCTGAGGGACAAGCTGGAGAAGATATATATTCTAACTTCTTTGTCTTGGAGCATAGATCTGGGATAAAATCCCACAATCGGGGCTGCAAATTCAAGGCTTCTTTCACATCAAAATCACCACAAGCATAATAAAAATCTACTGCACAATGATCAAAACCTGTTTGCAATTCGTTGGAGTCGTTTTGGATGAAGACTGGGCGCGAAACATGAATTTTTGGACGATGTTGCTCTGTGGGTAGCGCCTCTGCCCAATGGGTAGCGCGCGGATCTATGGGTAGCGCCCGTGCAAATTTACTCTGGCTGTAAGTGCCCAATGGGTAGCGCCTGACCCAATGGGTAGCGCGCAGCTCCAATGAGTAGCGCGCAACCAAACTCTGTCCAGAACTCTGCTAAGCACGATTTCGGCCCTCAATCACTGCAATTCGACTTCTATGCTGTGGATTTTAGCAAATGAACTTGATTTCCATTTTTTATACATGAGAAAAATATCTTTCAAAATCAGATTTGATTTTTGAATTTGTTTGATAACCCACATTATAATGTTTTTGGTATTTTGTCCTTTGGTCCTTTAATACAATGTTTTCTCTTTGGCTTTTTCTGAATTTTTGAACTGAAATGCTTGTTGTCTTTTGCAGGGATGCTTGAAGCTGGTGCCACTGAAGAACTGTAAAATTTGAAATATTTTGACCACTTACCTATTTATTACCAAAACATATTTGATGATTTCTTCTTCAAAACAGGTTTTGAAGAAGAATCAATTTCTCATTGATGACATTCCTGATATAAACAGCTACTGAACCTTCTCCTAGCCTACAAGTGTTATTGAAACATTCCGAAAACAAGCTTTGCAAACATCTAAGTAGCAGTGGGTGAAAGCTGATTGGCATTGGCCTGTATATTGAACTGAGACTTTGACAGCTACCTGTCTGCATTTGACTCTGACAGAGGTTAGACAAGACAGAGTCTAACATTGGCTCCAATGGGGATGGCAGCTGCCACTTCTTGGAGGTGCCAAGAATCGCAGAGCTTTGGGAGAGCAGACAGTGCCTCCATCCATTGGGCGATGGAATCATTATTTTGACAAACAAACTAAAGACTGATAACTCAACTGGAAAATCGACTCAAACTGACTTAATGCAAACTGAAATGACTGAATTAAACAAAAACTTTCTGAAAAGGGCAGCAGTCCATCAAAATTTCAAAACCCTGATGGCAACCCCCTGCATATTGATGTGATATGTACAATCATGTATAATTGGCTTTCCAATGCAACCAATCCAGCAAATGGCTGCACCCCAAATTTCTGCTCTTATTCTCCTTGAGCAGGCAGAATGATGAACCTGTAGGCAACTCAACACAATCACTGAAACCAAAGCTCATGACAATAAACCAGGCAACATTTATCCTTTCTAATGTTTGCAGAAGAATGCTGAAGGGATCTTGAAAATCCTGAAGCACTGGCTTATCTGGAGATCCAGCTGCAAAAATACTAGTATTCACCTCACTCTGATCTGAAAGGACAATTGATTTCTGAGGGATAGAAATGCACAGAGAGGTATCTGCCATCTGAGTGTTAGCTGTAGTTTCCTTTACCATGAGAAATTCTGACATATATCCCTCAACTTCATGATCTAGATCATTTTTAAACAAAAAACAATCTTCAAGATTATCAAACATGACAGCCTTATCATCTTTGTGAAGGAAAAAATTATCTGTTTGCTGATCTACACAACTGATTACAAGACAATCATCTTTTTCAAAAGAGGAAGAGGTTTCACCAACACTTTCCTGACTATGTGTGCACTGCAAATCTGTTGTAGCTTTGGCTGAAACATGACCTTTCAAAAGTAGATCTATCTCATCTTCAGACAAAGGTGACAATGCTTTTTGTTTTCTTCTGCTTAAACAGTAATTATCTTCATATGACAGGGCATTCAAACTATCATTCATTACTGAGCTATTGAAAGGAGATTTATCACTTACTTGCACAAAGATCTCATTCTGATTTTCATGAACTGACTGGATTGCTTCTTCATGAAGGCTGTGTTCTAATGATGGGCTGACAGTATGACTGAGAACTTTTGGATCCATTACTGTGTCTTCTGCATCCCAGATGATTTCAACAGCAGAGTTCTCCTTGATGGGCTTCAGCACAAGATATGCTTGGTCATCCTGATCTGAATCTGAATCTGAAGTGGCTGTCTGGACATTATCACAATCTGCAATTAGTACTGGACTTACTTGCATGCTGTTGTCTTCTGTGGGCAGATCTGAAATGACATTCTCCCTTTCATCATTTTCAGCCATATGCCCATCAACCTGCTGCAAAGTATCCTGAGCATCTTGATGGGTATCCTTTAGGTTCTCTTCATATTGCTGAAATGGATTCTCGTACAAGGCCTCCATGATTTCATCATTCATGAAATTATCATCTTCATAATATTTCTCCAGGCTTTCAATAAAAGAATAAGCATGTTTGCAACAGTCATGAACTAAATTTAATGATGGATAAGACACTTGATATCTTTCAATGAACAGGGCATGAAAGTCCTTTAAACAGTAAATACAGGCCAGCGGAAAATTTTCATACCATGACTGAGCTTCACCTTCAAGAGTGGCCAGGAATATCTTCATCAAGCAATCTTCAGGAAAATCCACCTTCAACTTGCGAATATGCATGTGAAATCTGACTAAATGTAAAGCAGCATCTTTCTTACCATCATTGTTAAACGTAGGCAGATTCCTCGACCAATCCACCTTGGGCATCTTATTCGGAAAACCTCGAATGTGATCTCGGCTCAAGGGAGCATATCTTCTCGTGATCCGGTCCATCTTGAAAATCTCACAGCTACTGATCTCCCTGCAGTGAAGTCACCATGAAGGATTTGATTGTCTGGATTGTTTAGTGTGTGAAGTCGCCGGGTGAATGATTTCAGCCTTGCGGTGTCTGACTGCTGTCCACCATCAGCAATCGGATCTGAACTTTGTTATCCTTTACCGGGGAAAAGTCTCCCCAGTATGGTCGCCACTATGTTAGCGCTCGAATCTGCCTCAGGCTGAGGAAGGCAAAACTCGAGGCAACATCAAACCAAGCTCAGCCTCGTAGCTAGCCCTACGAGGACAGGAGAGGGCTCTCTCCGGGTCTATCTCGGCGAAAGATCTTCAAAGGGGCTGAGATGATCGATAAGGAAAACTAATCTTAGGCTAGTAAAGAGATATGAATAAGGTTTTTAATAAATGTTGGGTTTCTGGGCTGTGTGAGGCAAAGACAGCAAGAGCAGAGATTAAATAAAGAACGCAGATTATCTCCTGAGGCAAGGTAAGCATGAAGTTTAACAATCAAATTGGAATTATATGGAGTGAAAGACCGCTGCGAGGTTGACAAGGGCAATAATTGAATCCTTATCAAACAGAAGAAATTACACGAAACATGGATGCTTCTCCAGGGCAGAGCAGCAAGCTGAATTCTGCCCTTCTCACTTAGAATCATTCAATATTGAAATGGCGATTAATGAACTATGAAACATAACGATAACATATGAAAACAAAGAAGAAACATTTGTCAAATTTCATGCCACAGGAATCTCAGAAAACAGAGCTGTATCTCTCCATTAAAATCTCTGTCAAACTGTACAATGAAACACTATGTTCTTCACCACCAGCTCTCAGAATTCTCCCCCCTCTATACAAGTGATTTTACAATACATTAAATAAACTATGAGAAGTGCTAACTAATCGATGAAAATAAGGGGCAGTTACATCAATAATCATGAAAATAGGAAGACTCTGCTCTAAAAGGAATAGCATTATATTTGTTTGTTGATGACCAATGATTTGATAGAACCTGTAGCTAGACTTTCTGAGCTGCAGCTTGAAGACCCCAAATAGACCAACCAATTCGATTTCTCTGCTGGGATAATTATCTGTATTTAAATTTGGCTTTTGACTTTTATTCTCTCCCATAATGTCACGACAAGTGTCTCTGCTGAAGGCATGTTTCCACGCTGCCACATATGTTCGAATGCCCAAATATTGCAACGATTGCCACGTTACATTTCCCATGTGCTTATCACCACATCATACATATACTGATACCTTTAATTCACCTGAAGAAGGTTTTATCATAAAACAACGACTTATATAAACAACTCAATGCGGCCATCAACTATCTGATGCGAATGGACCATTTTCCTGAAAATACTGTTTCCATTTCCACTCTGAACTTCATCAGCAAATTTAGAAGAAGAAAAGTCTTTTGGAATCAAAAGAACATTCTACCCAAGAAGCTTTTCATATACATCACGAGCAGAATGACCAACAGCAAGAACGACTGCAACAGATATAATCTTTCGCAGATTGGTTCTTGAGTCACCTCCTGCGTCAGAAACCTGAACTCCAACAACCTGTGTTTGCCTCATCAGCAGGTCATCCATTCGAGTACCAAACATTATCTGAACTCCCATTTCTTGTAAATGTTTCCGGAAGTTGAGTAGTATGCGAACCAATCTATCAGTTCCCAAGTGTGGCTTTCCATCAATCAATATAGATGCTGGAGCTCCAAAATGAATAAGTGTTTTTAGCACCATTTGCACGTTGTCACTATTCTTTCCAATTTTGGTGATCAATTTTCCATCACTCCATGTACCTTTGCAATCATGCAGTAGACTGATTAAATCTGAGGGACAAGCTGGAGAAGATATATATTCTAACTTCTTTGTCTTGGAGCATAGATCTGGGATAAAATCCCACAATCGAGGCTGCAAATTCAAGGCTTCTTTCACATCAAAATCACCACAAGCATAATAAAAATCTACTGCACAATGATCAAAACCTGTTTGCAATTCGTTGGAGTCGTTTTGGATGAAGACTGGCGCAAAACATGAATTTTTGACGCCGTCGCTCTCGTGGGTAGCGCCTTCGCCCAATGGGCGCGCGTCGGCGGGGTAGCGCCCGTGCAAATGCATCGGGCCGTAAGTGCCCACGGTAGCGCGCCCCCGTGTGGGTAGCGCGTGCCTCCTATGGGTAGCGCGCAACCAAACTCTATCCATAACTCGCTACACGATTTTGGCCCTCAATCACTGCAATTCTACTTCTATGCTGTGGATTTTAGCAAATGAACCTGATTTCCATTATTTATACATGAGAGAAATATCCTTCCAAATCAGATTTGATTTTTTGAATTTGTTTGATAGCCCACACTATAATGTTTTTGGCATTTTGTCCTTTGGTCCTTTAATATAATGTTTTCTCTTTGGCTTTTCTGAATTTTTGAACTGAAATGCTTGTTGTCTTTTGCAGGGATGCTTGAAGCTAGTGCCACTGAAGAACTGTAAAATTTGAAATATTTTGACCACTTACCTATTTATTACCAAAACATATTTGATGATTTCTTCTTCAAAACAGGGTTTTGAAGAAGAATCAATTTCTCATTGATGACATTCCTGATATAAACAGATACTGAACCTTCTCCTAGCCTGCAAGTGTTATTGAAACATTCTGAAAACAAGCTTTGCAAACATCTAAGTAGCAGTGGGTGAAATCTGATTGGTATTGGCCTGTATATTGAACTGAGACTTTGACAGCTACCTGTCTGCATTTGACTCTGACAGAGGTTAGACAAGACGGAGTCTAACAGGTAACAAGGGTGTCAATTTGCGATAGCTAAGTGCTTTGGAATGGCTAACTTTGTATAGAGAATCAAGGTCAAAATCTGGCTTAAACATCGAGTCCAAATGAAGCTGGCTAAAGGCCAAGATAAACAAGTACTCAATGTGCAAGGTGGTAATGCAACTGAAGAACAACAGGGAGCCTCTAGGGAAATAGCCAGAAAAAGGATAATGAAGAAGCATAATCATGGAGCTTCAACATATAAGTCATGGCAGGACTAAAGAGGACTCCCGAGCCTACATAAAGTGCAGCATGGGAAACAAGTGCTAGCGAGGAACTAACTAGGAAGCCCATGTAAAGGAAGGCTCTACCACCAAGTCATGATTAAATAATCGGCGAGTGAAATGGGTTGAATACTCATGACATGATGGGATCGACCCTATGGCAAGTGATCAAAATGGAGGCTAGAATGCAGAATGCAATGGAAAGTGGATTACCTAACCTATATGCCAGTGGAGATCATATACCTACCATGACAAGTCAGTGGTCATGGTTTCAAAAACTAGAAAAATCTCAAAGTCAATAAAAAGTACCTGAAAATAGACTCATCCCAACACTTCCAAGAAACTGGGTTATGCAGCTTAATACAGATGTGAAAATGAAGCATAATGAAATTTTGCACAAAATTTTCAATTTCTGGGCATAAATATACATTTTACCTCACATTTGGTTCATTGTCACTTTGTTGAATTGGAGAAAAGAGCTCTAGAGGAAAAACCTCTTTCCTCAAATCAGGAGCAAACAACCATCAAACTTCGTCGGATTAGTCAGGTAAGCCTTAAATTCATCTTTGTGATTAATTTCATCCATTTATAGATTAAAAATTTTAATTTTTCACTGTTGAAATGATTTGTTTTTATTTATCATTATGCGCATATGTGGGTTCATGTGGACGAACCCGTGTATGATACGTGACTGTCCAAAAGGGAAGTTGCATATGCATAGATTGTGATTGCAAAAAGTGAACCTAATGATGAAATTAATGATTTTTTGTAGGATAACTATCTCTTGGAGAGAATGTGAGCACAGTGCCAATTATCAAGAGGTCATGGGAGACCAAAATTCGCTCAATATCCTTCGAAATTGCGGTTTACTCAAATTCTTCAAAATGCCAAATATGAAAAGTAATGTTCGGTTACTTGAAATGCTAGTAAATCATTGGGAACCGAAGGAGGATTGTTTCATGATTGATCAAATACCTATACACATAGAGGTGTAAGACATTTATTTTATTACTAGACTCTCCCGAAGAGGAGATCCAGTAGATTTACATGGCAAGCCTGTGGGAGGGCTTACAATGGAAGATTATGTCCACGTCTATTGTGTAGATGGGTCTCAAAAATTAGGGACTCAAAGTATGATCAAATATTTATCAGAGCTGCATATGAAAATTATCCTCTTTACCATTGGTAGGGTGGCAAGATCTACTCCCTTGCACCAGGCATCGAGGACACAGATGAGTATAGTTGTGGAATGTTTAGTGCATCTCTTTAATTGGTGTACAACTCTTCTGACCAACATGAAAAAACAATTGACCTCCATCCGGAAAGCTAAAACAAATAATTTTGGGTATGGAACCATATTTATTACATTCTTATTTGAGAAGATTCTTGGGCTTCGACCCAAAGTCATCTCATCCATCAGCAGCCCTAGAGACCCAAGAATAGCTGGGGGGAAGTGAAGTTCCCCGAACAACATGGGATGATGAGTTCTTCCAATGGTGGGAAGAACATATTATTGCATGGATGACTATCCCTATTTTGGGATGGATTTTCACGGTGATCCAGATTTGGTCCTTCCACCTGGCGCAACATGGGGTGTTATTGGTAAGACTGCAATATTTGATTGATTTTTTTATTTTTTCAATATATGTTAAGATAAATAAATAAATAAAAACAAACATGTTTTTTATTGGATTCCAAATGTCTTACAAAGTTATATGACCATGACACAGTTATGGGACTAGTTCGTCCGGAAGGATACCCACGGCACAAACGTCGCAAAGGCGAAGCGGATGCTAAAGACCTTGGTAGAATTCTACACATTGTTTCGAGAAACTTGGAGATTTTGACTCGCCAAGTGCCTATGTCTGTAGTAGAAGACTTACCAGAGGCTATTTAGAGACGGGTAGTTGGGGTACTGTGAGACTAGGTGCAGGTATTCTGTCGTGTGGCCACTGCGATCATGTTCTATAGGAACACAAATGTTGGATAGGGATCATAGGTTTGGTTAGATGATTGTATTATATTTTTGAGACAAAACATGATTGGGCATAAGCCCTAATTTTGTAGGACAGATGGGTTCAAATTTTTGTATAGTTTTTTTTTACACATTCTGATGATATATACATATATACAACAATTTATGATGCAATGAAAAAAGTGTGTGAAAATGTATGATGATTTTGATGATTTGATTTAAAGTATTGAATGAATAATATGCCAGACAATTGCTTAATTAGCTAATGAATCTGCCATGTGATTTTTAGCTCGAGGAATGTGAATAAACGTTATAAATTGAAATGATCTTTGCAATAAACGTACCCTAAAAAGCAATCGAAACAAGAAAGGATTCTAGACCCAATATATATTGTTCAATTGTGACACGACCAACTGGGAGTCCAAGAATACTACCAACGAATCAACACTCGAAGATATTGCTTCTGAAAGTAGATAAATGACTCCAGTGTATTCTGCTACATTATTGGAAGTAGCACCAATGCAAACCCCTCTTCAAACTAATAGTTGACCAGATGGATGATAAAGTACCCAAGCCACGGAAGCTAAGTTCTGGGTGTGCCTACTAGCACCATCGGCGAAACCATAATGACTCACGATATCCAATACAACCTGCCAGAGCAGATCAAAAATCATCACCATCACCTCATAGACTGAAAATTCAAATATGTACAAAAACAAAAACAAAAATATATACAAAAAGAAAGATGCCAGGCCAAGGCCTAAACATAATACCTTTTTAGATAGAGCCCATTTTTGGGCTCTGCCATCTCATTTCCCTCAAAATAAACCAAGGTATAAGCTCCTTTTTTAAGGACATTTTTAACAATGAAGGGGCCATACCACATAGACTTGAATTTACTTGCCCCTAGGGAATCCTTTCCTGGGCATAAACCAGAACAAGGTCGCCTTCGAAGAAAACCCTAGGTTTGAATTCTTTATCATACTGAACTTGGATCCATTTCTTATGTGCTTTGTTCATCGTGGCGGCATCTCGACGCTGCTCATCAAGATATTCCAGATGAAGGAGGTACTCTTCAAGAATTGAAGTGTCAGGGAGAAGTTCTACAGCCAAATTAAGAGAAGGAATCTCACACTCAATAGTAAATATTGATTCCAACCCGTAAGCTAGTTGAAACGGAGTAAAACCAGTTACAGTCTTGACTGACATCCGGTATGCCCAAAGTGTAGGATACAGCATAATGTGCCAGTTAGATCTAGCTTTATCAATTGTCCATTGAAGAATGGTCTTCAATGACTTTTTCACGGATTCCACTTGCGCATTGGCTTGAGGATAATAAGGAGATGAATGCTTATGCCAGAAACCCAATTTGAGTGCTAACTCAGCCATCATGCTGTTCTAAAAATGACTGCCATGATCAGTGACAATCTCTTTAGGAATACCAAAACGATAAATAACTTGATTGAAGAGAAAAATATTTGTTGTCTCACCGTCATTCCCAAAAGTAGGAATAGCCTGGACCCACTTTTTGAAGTAGTCTACTGCTAGAATAATGTACTTGTGACCTTTAGCTGAAGGCAGGTTACAATTAGTATTATCAATACCCCACTTTGTGAATGGATCGACAGTGACAACTGGGAAGAGCGGAGCTCGACGAGCGTGCATCTTTCGAGTATAAACTTGACACGGATGACACTATTTGACCAACTCAACATAATATTTGAAATTAGAAGGCCAACAGTATCCAGCACACAAGATCTTTTGGGCTGTAGCAAGCCTGGATAAATGACCACCACAAGCTCCATTGTGGCAATCATTCATCACAACTTCAGCTTCTTCGAGAGTTAAGAAACGTCTTAGGATCGAATCAAGCCCCTGACAATATAAAGCATCACCAATAATCAAGTAATTTTTAGCCAGGTGACGTAACTTACAGTGCTCATCTTTCGAAAAATTTGAAGGAAACTTCGCAGTCTGAAGATATACAATGAGATCCCCATACCAAGGATCCTATGAAGAGATGAGAAAAAGATGCTCATCCAGAAAGGATTTGTCATAAATTATATCCCCTCCACAGGGCAACTCACAAATTAATTCTGCGAAAACTAATGATTTATTGGACTTGGAATACATAAACTAAAGATCAAATTCCTGCAAGATCAGAATCCACCGATTGTATTTTCCCCCAATCACTTGCCTGCTGAGAACACACTGAAATGGATTGACTGCTGCCAAAACATAAGTTTTTCGAAGAAGAATATAATGTCTAAGCCACTACACATCATGTACAGCTGCTAAAGAAAGTTTTTCTATTGGAGAATACCAAAGTTCAGGTCCTACCAAACCTCGACTAAGGTATTATATAACATGCTCAACAAGAGCATCATCCTCCTGAACCAGAACCATACCGATAGTAGATTCTGCTACTATCAGATACAAGAGGAAATCCCTGTTGTAATCAGGTGGACTCAGGATAGGAGTAGAGTTCAATGCTTTTTTCAAAGCATCGAATGAGCATTGAGCAAAGTCATCCCATAAAAATGGGACTCCTTTCTTTAATAATCTCATGAATCCTCTTGTGATCTCGGAATAATTTACGATAAATATCCATATAAAATTAGCTTGTCCTTGTAGACTTTGAAGTTGAAAAATGGATGACGGGGGAGGCAACCAAAGTATTGCCTCAATCTGGAAGGGATCTACATGAATCCTTTATGTAGACACAATAAACCACAAGCAACTGACCAGATGTGACCGCGAAAACACACTTGTTTGGATTCAACTGAATTTTGTAAAAACAACACCGTTCAAATACTTGACGGAGGTGAGAAGGATGATCAATTATCTTGTGAGAATGACCATCTAGATCATCCAAGTACGCCTCAATAATATGTTTGATGTCATGGAAGGCATATGACATGGCCCGCTAAAACGTGGCTCTAGAATTTTTAAGGCCGAAAGGCATTTTTTTGTAAGAAAAGTTACCCTAGGGAAAAATAAAGGCATTCTTATGTTGATCTTCAAGATGGATAGTAGTTTGATTATATCCAGAAAAACCATCCATGAAAGAGAAAATTGCATTGCATGCACACTCATCGATAATCTGATCTATGAATGGTGTGGGGTAATTATATTTTGGACATGCTTTATTAAGATCTCTTAAATCAATGCAAATGCAAATTGTTCCTTGTTTTTTGTCCACTGGGACTAGATTTGAAACCCATTCAGTCAAAGGAACAGAGAAAATGAATCCCGCCTTGAGCAGGTTCTCTACCTCAGCTTTGATAACTGCAGCCTTCCTAAGGTTGACCGGATGAAGCTTTTGCCTTACAGGCTTAGCATTCTCGTAGATATTGATCTCATGATGGACAATAGATGGATCTATACCAGGCATTTCTTCATAAGACCAAGCGAACAGATCCCTAAACTCTTTAAAGAGATCGGTGTAAGCTTGAATCTCTTCAGGGGAACATTCAGCTCCGATGAAGACATTCTCGATAACATTGGGGTTCCTGGAGATATTCACTAGGATAGTCAAAGAAATCACAACCATGTTCCCTTCAGCAAATACCTGTGCTGGTGCTAAAGGGTTCAGGACTGGGTGAACAGGACCACAAGACTGAGGACTTGGAAAACTTGACTAAACTTCATTCAAGTCTATTAGAAAGTAAGACCGAAGATGCAAATCATCCCATGGTCTATCTACACCAGTCATAGCTTCCAGGATAGCCTCTTCAGATGGAAGAGTGGTATCTAGGAAATCCTAGGCAGAAGAAGAACTAAGTGTCCAAGTTAGAGCCACATCGCCATCCAATTACTTTGGTGAAAGAGAAATAGGAATGGATTATGCAGATTCAACAATGGACTTATAAGCAATCTCTGCTGCAGACATTGGAAATTCCATTCCACCCACTTGACCTTCCACTAATGTGGAAGTAGGGGAAGGTAAGGTCAAAGGATCCGAAGAATAATGAGTTTGGAAGAACTCTCTTCAAATAGGAGCCCTAGAGGATGAAATTTCATTTATGAGAACGGAAGGAGGTGGAATATCAAAAGTACCCATGAGAGAAGAATACATTCCAACCCTGAGATTCTCAACAGGCGGCTTAACATTATCCACCAAAGAGATAGTTGAGTCAGTAGATGCATTCTAGTCTACAGGAGAACAATCCAGTTGGTCAACTGTGACAATCCTCCCTTCGTGAGGGAAACAAACAATACGAAACAAGGAGGACACAATAGCATCCATCTCATAAATCTAGTTTCGCCCCAACAGAAGGTTGTAGTCCAAGCTTGCATCAACTATCTCAACGTCGATATTTACAGTTGTACCCCCAACACAGATGGGAAAAGCGAGGACAATACCATGCAGCCTGTGAGAATGACCATCAAACACATTCAGAAGAGTGGTCGATGGAACAACTGCAGAAGATCTGATTCCTTTCCGGCAGGTGAGAGAGATCACACACGTGGAAGCACCCTCATCAATGACCATTCAAAATATAGTGAATATTCAAAACAACAATATAATATGGAAATCCATATGTTGTGGGAGTCTCTTTTTAAAATTAGTCATATCAAATGTAATCATAAAATATTTTTTCGGATCAACACCCCCAATAGCAGTAAGAAGAGCACTTCGCTGAGCTGGAAAAGACTAGAGCACATTAAGAGCAGACATAGCACAAGGACTCTAGGTGAGATCTTCTAAAACAAAGTAGTTCTGAGCAGCCTTGGCATTTCGATTAATCATCGTACGCTTTGTAGATGCTTTCGACATCTGAGGTATGGACTCAACAGTTGGCTTCGGAATGTGAAATGGTTCAGTAGTATCAGAAGTACCCTTAGATTTTGAAGACTCAGCTATACCATAATCACAAGATCGAGTAGCGATATCTGTGTGAGCACTCATCATATATATGTTTGAAGGAGTTTCCCCATCCTGGGTGCCTCCAGAGGAAGACCCAGTATTTTGATTCGCGCCAACAACTAATTGTTGCCCTTGGGGAAAAGGGTTTATTAACACATCCTGGGAACTGGAAGATCCCTGTTGAGCTAACAAGCGCTATGCATCCTGAATTTTAGGACAAAGGTGAGTAAGATGATCTCTAGTACATAACTTGCATTGAAATTTCACTTTCTTTTTATCCTTCTATCCTTCACCAACATGCTCATTGGATTTATTCGCATCACCCTTCCCATATTTGCCCTTATTTCTATTATTATTTTTTCCTTTCTTCTTCCCCTCAGATTGTTGATTTCCTTTGGGTTTTGAAGTCTGGATAGAATTTATCGACAAAGCTTGAGAAGAGGTTGGCACTGAAGGTACACCCTGACCTGAAGAAGGAGTTTGTATGGACAACTGCTGCAATTGGTTAAGCAGGTTAGCTGCACCACTATCAATTGACGCAATAATTCCATCACCATGAGGACCAGGTTTAGTTTTGGACAAATCCAATTTGGAGTGAGGAGCATCAAGCAAGATTTTATTGAGGACTCCAGACTGAGAATAAATCAGTTCTAATTGTTGGGCCCTGAAAATAGCCTGTTCCTCAGAAAATACCCTTGACAGGGATACATCCTTCGAAATATCTGGTTGCAATGATTTCAAACACCATTATAGAAGGAATTCATTCGGAATGTAGGCTTTAATGAGCTGCTTCCTTCTCCGCCATTCCTGAATATGATCATAAATGTGGGTTGCCTTTTCCTGCTTAAAATTAGCCAATAGTTCATTCTCGGCATCATAACGAATAGGCAACTGAAAGTGATTTATAAACATGGTATCCAGATCTCCAAAAGTGGAAAAACTTCCCCCAGGTAACTCAACATACCACTTAGCTGCATTTCTCGTCAATATCAACCTAATAGAATCATCTATCAGGGAGTTTGATGAACACCAAAGATGAAAAGTGGTGATGTGATCTGCCGGATCCTCTCCATTCTTTCCTTCAAATTTTGGAATGTCTGAAGCTAGTTTGGTAGGGACCAAAGGCCACCCTGGACTATACCGGATTGGATCATTAGTCAATTTTGACAAATATGGCAAGTTTAACATTGCTAGAAATGGTAAACGAGAAGGATCCTGAGAATTCCATCCTTGATAGGATGAATTTCCCACATTCTGAAAATAATACCCTAAATTTGATGAGGCACCATGTTTCCAGAAGGAGTTCATAGAAAAATTTGGGCCATAGGAAAACCCCTATGACACAGCACTCAGAGTAGAACCCCCTCCCAACGTAGAGTTACTATAAACCAGACCAATTCCCCCCACTAAAGTAGTGAATGAAGAAGAAACCCCCTGATAAGGGTTCCAAGCATTTGAAAAGGGAGAAAAATCCTGATAAGCACTAGATGAAGAGATAGGAACATTCCCTTGGTGACCAGCGAGAAACTGATTCCCTGCCCCTACTGCAGTAAAGATAGGGTTCCACCCCGTGAAGGTAGTAGAAGTTTGACCTCCAGACCATGGATTAAAATTCTGAGTCTGGGAAATAAAATGAAAATATCCTAAGGAAGGATTCGAGTGAGGAATATGCCCACTTCCAAAAGGGAACCCTTGAAAAGAAGTCAATCTGCTAACCATAGAGGAGATGGTTCCGGATCCATTTGCAGCAGTAGAAAAGGAGAACAGACGAATTCCATTAACGGACATTCCAAGACAAAAGGGACTAAATTGAGAAGCCTGTGCTTGGGTATAACTAGAACCAAACACAACATCACTAGAAGAAATCGAAGATATAGTAATAGTGCCTCCTCCCTCAACTTTAGGAGGATTCTGAATACCTGCAGCACTCACAGCCGAAGCTGTGTTCCCAGTCATGGCCATTGAAATGTAAGAATGTGATGGATAAGGACTCTCAAGTCTCTCAGACTCAGGTCCGATGTACTCGATGATAAACGGAGAATTAGAAGAAAGAGGAGATGGAAGCAATTCAGGAGATTGAGGTACTTCCTCTACTTCTACTTCTAGAAATAAAACTGTCGAGGTGGGTGGATTACTCCTCTCAGTACTGATACCAACACCAAGACCAGCTACAGAAACTTCAAGTCCTAACGGAGGATCTCTCTCCAATGCGTTAGATAACACTAGGTGATAACCGCCTTCTAAATTGCTCCTACGCCTTCTTGAAGAAGGCTCGGCACTCGCGGGAGACAACCCACGAAGCCGTCTCGATCGACGAATCGATCGGTCATCCACTTTAAAAGATTGATTAGACTCAAAAAAGTATAAATCTAAGCAAGCTAGGAGCAAATATCACTCACTACAAAGTCCCTAAGATACAGCCAAGTAAACGGCTTTCAAGTATTTCCGCTCCGGGTGATTAGGACCGGATACCAAAATACAAGAAAGCAAAAAATAGGACCTCCCAAAAGTTTTCTGGGGTAATAACGACCCAAATCCACTAGCAAAGGTAACAGAGGCAGTTATGCTAACCTCCTAACAATAGCCTTTACTGGTGCAAGTACCCAAGCTTCGCAAGGGCACCCTCTAGAAGTACTGCTAGAAGTGATACAAGGTCTGCCTCATGTACCATGAGTATTCCCCCCTGCAGTCACATGTGTGATACCTAGGATGGGAAACTAAGGACACCAATCCATATTAGCAGCCGAGCGGAACGGTCTTAGGTCAAGATTCAGTAAATCAGAGAGGGGGTATCTCTCTTTTCTACTTGCACTTTCCCTCGCGCTTGACTCTTTGGAGGAGAGCTTTCCCGGTCCACCTAATGGTGTTGGATTTCACTCATTAATAAACTTCTATGTTTCAAAATATGGGCGGCCTTGGAGATTTAACTCTCCACTCACCTGATCCAAGGCCCTACAACCTAGCTAGTTCATGTATGACACTTAAAACAAAAATTCCTAGTTGTTTTTAATTTATATCGCTTATTTTAATTGGCTGTTACTTTATGTCAAGGGCATATGGAAATGAAACCAATGATGTTTGTATGACACAACAAGAAACCAATGAAAACCAAACTATATGAAAATGCATTGATTTCCTTTCAATGAAGAGTGATTTCTACACAGGTTCTACGAGACCATATATTTTACTTTTCTTTTCAGATAACCAGACCTCACACATAGACAACTACGAAAAAGACTAAAATGATTATGTGCACCTAATGAAAATTACTGATGGCATGCAAATTCTAAGATGCAAGATCTAAGAAAGCAAAGAGAATTTTCTAATGATACCAAGGTTCAATCACTTTTTGGCATTCCACTAGTCTAATTCCAAATCAGAAGCTCAAGGTATAAAAATGCCAAAAATCAAACTTAATATAACAGACTGAAATCAAAAGAAGACTCCCTTCCTAATCAAGTCAAGAACTGAAGAATAAAAACTTCATCAAGGCTTCAAAAAAGATGAAAAGAAACCATAAATCAAAAAAGAAGCAATGGGAAACAAAAAATGTGTTTTGGCTTTTGAGGTTTATGAAGAAAATAGACTTCAAAAAAAAACTAACTATCAAATTACTGAGCCAAACCAACTTCGAATTTCAAGCAAAACTTCAACAAGATGCTCTAAGCCAACTGTGCTACTCTCGTAGTAGGACTTGTATGAGCAAGAGGAAGACAAGAAACTCAACAAATCAACTCAGTACAATAGCATAAACTTGCAGCAAACTCAAACTCCAAAGAATCAAAAAAGACTCTTCGAAAATTGCAACAAGACCTAGTCAATGAAATCAAGAAAACCAAATGCAAAAAGAGGCAAAAACCAAGATGCAAAGCAACTTATAAAGTTAGGAAAGAGCCAATGAGAAAAATCTCTCTGTCCCGAATACTTAGAACAACCAAGAATCTTTAGAAAAAGACCTTAGTGCTCAAGCCGGAATTGCAAGCACAATAAACGAAGATTTCACTAAATGATCCGGTCTTCAAACAACCAAGAGTGAAACAATTATTAAACCACTTTAAACACAGTACAGAGACTTCAAATATATCACAGGGACAAGTCTCCACAAGCAGACAAGACCAAAAAATCTTAAAACCAAAAATTTCAAAATTTACCCAAACATATGCGCTTTAGTAGTTTTACAAATAGCGTGCATGCATGACTATTGCAAAGGAAACTCCCATATGCGCGGCTTCCTTTACACAAACTAGCATATATACATGACTGTGCAGAAGAAAAACCGTGTATGAAAAGGTAAATAAGAAAAAATAAAAAAGTTCAAGCTTGATCAAGAGACCAGGTCTTCAGTCTGACTGGAAAAAGATTTACTGAACTGAAAAAATGATTAAAATTGTTGGAAACCTTCAAGATAGATGAAAAAACCCAAAGGGAAATCACAAAAGTGTGATCCCTAGTGGAGTCACCATTTTTGTTTCAGAAAATAACTCCCTAAAGGTTTTTGGGTCGACAACCTTCACATATCGGGGGAATACCATTGAATAAGGACTCACTTAACCTATCTTTTATGCTGAAAACTAGATTTAATAAATTGCGGAACTTACCCAAAAGTCGTACGTTTGATGTAGATACCACAGGGTTCAAACCCCGAGCAAATCCTCGTGCTTCATAACCTGGAAATCAAGAAAGAATGAACACGAAAAACTAGTTTTACATCATATATTGTTCCTATATGTCAGTATAATCCATGTATAATATCATATAATAAATACTGAATGTTTAACTAACAATATTTACACATATATAGACACGTGAATATTCGGGAACAAGATGTTACTTCTTATTATAAATGGCATGTAAAAGAATAGAAAGTGGAGAGATCACCTGAATCCTTCCATGGCCTTCGAGTAGACCATCCTCTGGATCCGTCCAGCCCTCACCTCGCTAGGATTCTTCCAAGATGTGTGCACACGAGATGTCATATAATATGATGATCATCTTCAAGGAAACAAGGGTTTCCTGAATATACTTTGGAAGTGCAGGAGGCATAGGAACATCAGACTTGAAATAGGGATCCAACAGATTATAGTATCTATAATTTTCTCTCTCCCATAGGCCATACACATGAGGGGCTTTTATACTCCCTCAAAGTAGTTTCAGCAGTTGGAAATAGTTGGGCCACGGGCTGGGGTGGTTGAATTATGGGAATAACCATCACCCTGCCACGAAAATAAGGAATTTATATGTTTTTTTAATGATTTAAATGGCATACGTGGAAAAGTATGAATGGACATGGGTGTATACGCAGAAAAGTCTAGGCATAATCGCGTATGGGAATTTTAACACTGTTTTGATGAATTTGTTCAAGTCTGGAAGGAAAGGGTGCCTAGGGCCAAAGAGACAATCGTTATTCACATGAGGGTGAAAAATGATGCTATAACACTCATCAAATCCCTAATGGGTTGAACGAGCAAAATGGAGGAACCCAAGATTTGAATATGCCCAAAATTTTGGGTGGTGTTGTAGCAACTACAACACTCTCTTAATGCTAAATCTGGGCAATTGGCCTCATTATGATAGGTGGAAGCTTAGTCCAAAAAAAATAATAACTATCAAACCTTAAGAAAAGGAATTTATCATACCTTTCTATATCTATATTAGAACAAGAAAAAACCACTTAAATTTAATTTTGAATCTTTTAATTTAAATATTACCACATAAATAGCTATAAATACTAATTAATTACATATTAAATAATTTATATGAAACCTAATATCTTATTTATTTATATTGAACTTTTAATTTAATACTATATATAATTTTTTTTAAATATTATTATTCACATTTAATTTATATTTTTTATTTTAATTTTATATTAATTTGAATTCCCACCTCCAAAAATTCTACCTTTTCACCCTTGCTCTTAGACAATTCAATTTTGATAGTTCTAAGGAAGTGAACGATTCTATTTTTAATTTTTTGATAATTTTTTATTCCCGCCTGCAAAAAAATCCAGGAGCAGGAGCAAGTGTAAACTTGTGGTGCACATTCTACCGAATTTTTAAGAGGAATGCTCTATTCAGCTGGTTGATTCCATAGTTGTGGAGATGCACATGATATTGTGGAGATGCAAGCAGGCAACCAGTTGTGGAGATGCACGACGTATTGTGGAGATGCAAGCGGGATTGGCCTGAGTGGGAAGTAATCTCAAGATGTTTCTTAGCTCGGTCGACAACCTGTCCACCTAGTATTTATAAAATGAACCTCCATAAATAATAAATTTGAATCTTTTTATACTTTCTAATTGCGTTTAGCTCATCAAAACCCCATATTTTAATGGCTTGGAAGCAAATTTATTGATCTTGTTTGATTTAGATTTCTAGAACTTGAGTTGCATGTGAGTTTTAAGTTGCGTTTGCTGTAGTCTCTAATGTATTTTTTTGGTCTAGACCCTCTATTTGATGTGTCTCTGTCCTTTCAACTTATTGATAGAGATATTTAAAATCATGAGGCCTTTGAGCAACCCAAAATGTGGAGTTCTATCGCTTAGCATATTGTTTGACAAGTCGATGAAACCCTTAGATAAATAAATAATTTGAAGTTGAAAATTTTATTCGTTGAAGTTGAAAAATTTTTTCCTGTCCCTTGAAATGGAACATAGAACATAGCATCAGTCTTATCGGAGCTAGTGAAACCATTAGCAGACAATGCATCAAAAATTCCCCATAGATTTTCGTACTAAGAGCCGAGCCTACCTATGATGGACTGGGTGTAGTCCAGAGAGCTTGCAATTCAGACACTTGGGTGGGAATCTCTCCATAAAACAAATTATTTTAGAAACTAAACATGTGCAAATCCTTGAATTTCTAGATCCATTTTAGAGGAAACTCTGTCAACTAGTTATGTTTCGAATGATAACAAGAGAAAACTTTGTATGCCCTTCTAACTTGTAGGTATTGTACCAATTAAACTACTCTAGCCCAAGATAAGCTACTCAGATTTCCAAATGAAGCTAGAAGATTTCCTATGAGGTAGTTAGTTGATAGAGAAAATACCAAAAGGTTTTTCATTAAGCCAATATCAGGAGGGATTTGTCCTTCCAATAAATTATCTAGAAAATGTACTATCAAATAATAAATATTCTTACATTACCAGGTTCCATCTAACCTATGGAGCCTCTCAGCGTTATTGAAATTGTGCTACTGCAAAGCTGTGGATCATTAAACGTTCAATTCCAAAATCATTGATATGTTCCACAAATAGTTCATCAAGAAGAATATTGTTGGGCTTAATATCATAGTGGACAATCTCCCCAATTCCACATTCTTTGTGTAAATACACTAGTGCCTCTGCAACTCCCATAGAAATTTTGAGCCTTGTCACCCAATCGAGTTAAGTAGAGTTCCCGTGTAAATGCATGTATAAACTACCATTGGGAATGAATTGGAGTATAGGGATTTTGACATTCCAATTGGAAATTAAATGCATAATTTTCAAAAGGTTCTGATGCCTTATTTTACCCAGTGTCTTACACTCTACCATAAAATAGCTTTATGCCTCTGCTTCTAATTCAACTTTGAGCTTTGTGATTGCCACTGTCATCCCATTAACAAGATGCCCTTTGTACACTTTACACAATTACACCAACACAAATCAAGCATAGAAACATGAATATGCTTGAGGCACCACTGAGGATGATATTTCTCTCATTGTATCCTTCTGTGATATTATATATATTTCTCGCTCACCTTCAAGAGATACTCTTCAAACTAACACATCTCCAAATTTTAGAATCAGAAGGGGCAGAACTCTGCATCCAACAAATGGAAACCCCCATGACGATGAAGAATATTGTGAATATTGTTCTACTGATCGTCAATATGGAATTAGACTTATAATGAAACAAGATAGAGGATAATGGCGACATACATGTGAGAATGGAGCCAGAGAGATTGTTATAAGAGATTCAAAATTGCTAGGGAGTTTATCTTGATGAGGTCCTGCGGGATTCGACCATCCAACACATTCCTTGATAAATCCAATGATTCTAAAATGGGAAGATTCCCAAGTTCTGGGAGAATATGTCCTGTCAACTTATTTCTGGAGATATTAAAACTCCTCAGGCCTTTGAGCAATCCAAAATCTGAAGGAATTATATTGCTTAGCGTATTATTTAGCCTATTGTTTGACAAATAAATGAAACCAACAGATAAATAAAGAAGTTTAAAATTTTGTTCACGGCCCTTCAAATTGAGCATAGCATTAGTGTTGTCAGAGCTAGTGAAATCATTAGAAGACAATGCATCAAAACTTCCAGATAGAGTTTCATCTTCAACCTACCTCTGATGGATCAGGTGTATTCCACAACATAGTTACCAAGTTCAAATTTGAATCGGATTTGAATTCGATTCGATACAAAAAAAAAATCCTTTAAAAATCAATATGGCTAAAATTTGGGAGTATACATCTTATAAATATTCAATTTTTCTTTTTTTGAGAATTGGAAAGGAAAACTCATGAAAAGCATAAAGTCTCCAACATTGCTCTATATTGCTTAAAATGTTTTAAAATGAATATGGGAAAAATTGGAGTACACATCTTATAAATATTCAATTTTTCTTTTTTTTGAGAAATAAAAAGGAAAACTTAACAAGTCTCCAACATTGGTACATATTTCTTAAAATGTTATAGACTTTTTTAATTTAAAATATTCCAAAAATACTAAAAAATATAATGTATCAAATTTATTATTAAATATTAATAAACAAAATATAATGTAAATTTTGTAATTTACAATATAAAATCTCAAAGATTTAGATATAAATAATATGTTTGAAGTGATATCCACATATTCAAAATGTAGAAATTTATTAATATTGATGTATTACCGAATTCTACTGATCTAACAATATTTATCTTCTTGCTAAATATAGAATCCTTCCACTATTAAACATGCGGAAATTTAAAACTCGATTGCAAACACGTGAATAAATTCAATCGCACATAACACAGTTGTTTAACAGGAAAGCTTAAAGCTAAAAACCCCAACTATCATATGTTATGTATATCAATGGATCATGTAATAATCTCATACAAAGATTAGTACATCAAGCTCTCAGTAAAATCAACAATAATTACACACTGTCATGCAGAAATTTGCATCTCTATGCACCAATTTCTTGCCTCCTGACAGCCTGCCTCCACTGCGCAATCCCTACTGAAGAAGACCCCTGAATGAATTTGAATTGGCTTTGCCTTGACTGCATAATCTTCATTGGCAACTCCAATATGTGTCAGATGCATTGAATGCATCACTATAGTCACAATGGATAGTCCATCTCACCCTTTCACTTGTCTCTCCATTGGGTCTCCACTAGAACTGACATGCAAGTAGTTAACTGTTGTACTTGTTCAGTTTTTAGTGAGTTATTAGTTTTGAATTAATTCACTAAAATCTCACTAGTGTATCTTTCATTTAGACTAGATACAACTAGCTCAACTGAGTTTAACTCACTTGACTAAGTTAAACTAAATAACAACTCCCGTAACTCCTCTTCCAACTCTGTCATAACTTTGCCACTTCAATTCTAACTGAGTCTTCCTTGCATGAGCCACCAATAACCCTAGGAATTGCATAATTCCTTCAGCCCACTAATTTTTCAAATCTGTTCACTGAAATAAAGTGCTCCAAGAGAATAAGTTGATATTTATTGTCAGATTATCATTAAGGGCTAATAATAATCGACATGCATCTATTTTTAGATTGACGATCTATAAATAGACTTCGCCCAATATTCTAAAAATAGAATTTCATCTATTTTTTCACATTTGACCATCCATCTACAAATAGCATCCTCAACTTATAGAATATGCTCACCATATCTAAAAATAGATATACACCTAAAATAACTTGCGGGCCCCACTTAGTGAAGGTGCTTAATTTTCACTAAGCTCATCATCTTGTTGAATCTCAACACTCCCTCTCAACAAGATAGGTGTTATCCTTCACCCCGATCCTGCCTCTATGGTATTCGAATTTTCTCCTGCCAAGTGCCTTCGTCAGAATATCTGCATCCTAATCTTCTGTAGGAATGTACTGAAGCAACATGATTTTCCACTACACACAATCTCTAATATGATGATACCAGATATCAATATGTTTAAATCTATCATGAAATATAGGATTAATCAAGATTTTAATGCAACTTTGATTATCATAATGTATCAATGTAGGATCTAAAAGTGAACTGAACAAACCGACCAGAATCTTCCTCGTCTAGATAGCCTCACATGCAGCTTGACTTGCCGCCATGTATTCTTCTTCCGCTGAACTGAGTGCCACGGATCTTTATTTCCTACTGTACCAAGAAAATGTTGTAGATCCAATAATGAAAACCCCTCCTAATGTGCTCTTTCTATCCATTGGGCTTCCTGCCCAATCCGCATCCGTGAAGCCATGCAACTTCACCTCATCCGTATGTGTGTACCATAAACCATACTCAGATGTGCCCCTGAGATACCTCTGGACATGCTTGCCTGCCTTCCAAAAGAGCTTGGCGGGCTTAACCATCGCTTGTGAAAGCTGGTTCACCACATATCATATGTCTGGTCTTGTATTAACTAAATACATGAGAGAACCCACCAACTATTGATAAATAGTGGCATCCACTACCTCTGCCGATGTAGCATCCTCTTTCCTCCAATTTCCTGGAAGAGGAATATCCATGGGATTGCAGTCCTCCATGTGAAACTTACCAAGTATCTCCTGAGCATACTTGCCTTGAGACACAAACAGTTCACCTTCTCGCTACCATATTTTGAATCCAAGGAAATAATGAAGGAGGCCCAAATCCTTCATCTCAAACTCCTTTGCAAGATATGCCTTGCATGAGTGTATCAACTACTCATCACCCGTTAGTATTAAATCATCAACATAAATAACAATGATTAAAAATCTTACCCTCCACCACAATTTGGTATAGGTTGGCATCTGCTCACTCTTGGTGAAGCCAAGTCCAGTGAAATAGCTGTCGATCGATGTGTACCAAGCACGTGATGCTTGCTTCGGCCCATACAATGCTCTTTTGAGTCTGCACACATGCGACTCGCTGCTGAAGATCTCAAATCCTTCAGACTGCTCAATTTACACTTCTTCCTCAATGATCCCATTAAGGAACATAGTCTTCACATCCATCTTATGAATGTGCCAACCCATCTATGCTAAGAGAGCAAGGATGGTCCTTATGGAATAATATCGTGTGATAGGTGCAAAGGTTTCTTCATAATCAATCCCCTCGATCTGTGAGAAGCCTCGGGAAAAAAATCTTGCCTTATACTTCTAGAAGCTAACATCAATAGCATGCTTTACCTTGTATATCCATTTCGAATCTACCATTGATTTACCCACCGGCCTTGGAGCAATCTCCCAAGCATTGTTTCTGACAATGGAGTCATACTCCTCCACCATGGCATCTACCCATGTGGGCTCCTGCACTGCTTCTTTAAAAGAAGATGGCTCTGTCATGACACACTTTCTCATAAGATCCATGTATCCAGTAAATCATTCAGGTGACTATCTTTGTCTGCGTTGTGATGTAGGGACTCCTACATTCTCTGTCACATCAAGATTTAGTCTCTCAACTTCTGTGGTACGCTTTCTGCTAGATCTGATGTTTGGTTCTACCTTAGTGGACTCCTCCACTCCATGAATCTCCTCCTATGGTTGATCCACATCTAGAGGCTCATCTTTGGGAACAGGAATTTCCTCCTCCGCATGCAAGTGTAGCTCCCTCTCAAGCGACAACATCATGGCTTTCACCTCATTGAATTTTATATCTTGTCGCACCACAGTAATTCAAATGTTTGGAAAATACACATGATAATTATGGGGTGTTTCTGTGTACCCCACAAATATCCCAACTTCTGCAGTCGGCTCAAGCTTCTTCCTGGCGTCCTTTGTCACATGAATGTAAAAATATGAGCTAAAAATCTTCAACTGAGAAATATCAAGCTTCTTACTAGTAAAATCTTCTTTAGGTGTACTCATGCCAAGTACTCTTTGAGGACAACAGTTTTGCACATAAACCGCAGTGTTGCATGCTTCCGCCCACAGGTGCATCGGTAGGCCCTGGTGATGCAGCATAGCTTGTGCAACACCCATGATCATTCTTTTCTTCCTCTACACGACCCCATTCTATTGTGGGTTATGAGGTGCTATGAGTTCTCTTCGAATTCCTTATTTTCTACAGAAGTCTTTGAATTCGTTTGAGATATATTCACCACCATTATCGTTCCATAGAGCCTTCACTTGCTTCTCAGACTCCTTCTCCGCCAATTCTTTAAACTCACTGAACTTTGAGAATGTTTCAATCTTCTTTTACATGAATAAGATCCAACATCTATGAGAATATTCATCAACAAAAATAACATAATACCTGTATTTTTTTGTTGAAGCAACCTACAAAGGTCCACATGTCTATGTGAATTCTCTCCAGGATCACCGAAGCATGATTCTCCTTCTCATGAAAGGTGGTCTTCACAAACTTACCCATAGTACATCCCTTGCACTGATCTGACTATGCAAGAGTACCCTTAGGAAGTCCAGTAGAAATCTGCTGCAAAATCTTCAAGGTGCCATGGTGAAGATGGCCCAATCTCCTGTGCCATAATTCAACCTCATCCCAGCTCACCACTTTTTTTGCTTTGCCCATCATTGTAGCGCAACCATCTACCTCCAGCCTATAGAGATTCTTAACTTGAATCCATATTCTCCTAGTTTGACCCATTGTTTTATGTCACAGGAAAGCTTTTCCCTCGCTGAAAATAACTTCATAACCTTTGTCTTCCAACATTATGACTGAGACCAAGTTCTTGTTCAAACCTGGAACATGCATAACATCTTTCAACAGAAATGGTTTACCTGAATTCCTCTCAAAGGTAATGGTTCCAATGTTGGTCTCACTGTATCTACCATCATCGCCCATCTCTATATGCATTTGGAGATCCTTCTCCTCCAAGTCACTAAACAACTCCTTGTCTCCCGTCATATGGAAAGACTCACCACTATCAAGATAACACACCGATACCATTGCGCTTGAAACCAAGCATGCGATCAAAGAGAAATCAAGTTAAAATTGCAAGGCTAGGGTCTCACCCACTGCAGCTCCAAGAACCTTCTTGTTCTTCTTTTTCTGTGGGCAGTTAGTGGCAAGATGCCCATGTTTGCGACAGTGAAAACACTTCACTTTGGACAAATCCAACTTCTTGCCTTTAGCCTCAGATTTTGGATGGGATTTGTTCCCCTTCCCTTTCCTTGCTTTGGCAGCCAAAGCAAAATTCTCTTCATCATCATTCTTCGATGAAGATCCATCCCTAGTATTCCACCTTATCTCGTCCTGCACAAGATCTGACCAAAGTCGCTCCCAATCCGGCAGTTTCTCCTGTCCATTGACAGAGTCTTTGTATCTATGCCAACTCTTCAGAAGCCCAAGGAGAGAAAATCTCACCAATTCATCATCTGCAATTGTAATCCCCACACTCTCCAACTTATCCCTACATTGGACAAAATTCATGAGATATTTTGGAATATTGTTGCCTTTCTCCATTTTTATTTTTCTCAGCTTATCTTTCAGCGCCAACTTCCTATGGTTGCTGCTGCTTTGGAAAAGATCTGTCAAAGCCTTCCAAATTGAAAATGGAGTGGCTTTCCCATGAAGGCTTGACAAAATATGTTCTTTCACACCTTCCAACAAATTCTTCTTGTCTTTGCTACCTTCTTTTTCCATGCATCAAGTCCTGCAGCATCACTAGAAGTAGGCTTAGGAACATCACTATCGATGAACTCCTTCATTCCATTATCTTCAAGCAGAGGCTCCATCCTACCCTTCCATGCTATGTAATTCAAGCTACCCTCAAGGGAATACTCCAATCGCAACCCATTGAAAGACATTTCAATGAATACTCAACTGTCGCACCAAGAAATTTCTGCAACAAATTCGAATTGTCCACCAACACAAAACTCAACACTTATTCACAATTGTAATCTCTGGTGATCAATACTGCTCCGATACCATGTATACATTTATTAATACTGATGTATTACTAGATTCTCCTGATCTAACAATATTTATCTTCTTGCTAAATACAGAATCCTTCCACTGTTAAACTTGTGGAAATTTAAAACTCAATTGCAAACACATGTGAATAAATTCAATGCACATAACACAGTTGCTTAATGGGAAAGCTTAAAGCTAAAAACCAAAAATATAATATATTATGTATATAAATGGATCATGTAATAATATCATACAAATCTTAGTACATCAAGCTCCCAGTACAATCACCAATCATTACACACTATCATGCAGCAATTTGCATCTCTATGCACCAATTTCTTGCCTCCTGACAGCCTGCCTCCACTGCACAATCCCTGCTGAAGAAGACCCCTGAATGAATTCGAATTGGCCTTGCCTTGACTACGCAATCCTCATTGGAAACTCTAATGTGTTTCAGATGCATTGAATGCATCACTATAGTCAGAATGGATAGTCCATCTCACCCTTTCACCTATCTCTCCACTGGGTCTCCACTGGAACTGACATGCAAGTAGTTAACTACTGTATATGTTCATTTGTTAGTGAGTTATTAGTTGTGAATTAATTAACTAATTAATTAACTAAACTCTCACTAGTATATCTTTCAGTTATAATAGATACAACGAGCTCAACTGAGTTTAACTCACTTAACTGAGTTAAACTAAATAACAACTCCCGTAAGTACTCTTCCAACTCTGTCATAACTTTTCCACTTCAGTTCTAACTGATTCTTCCACGCATGAGCCACCAATAACCCTAGGAATTGCATAACTCCTTCAGCCCATTGATTTTCCAAATTTGTTCACTGAAGTAAAGTGCTCCAAGAGAATAAGTTGATATTTATTGTCAGATTATTATTAAGGGCCAATAATAATCGACATGCATCTATTTTTAGATTGATGGTCTATATATAGACTTCGCCCAATATTATAAAAATATAATTTCGTATATTTTTTCACATTTGACCATCCATCTACAAATAGCATCCTGCAACTTATTGAATATGCTCACCATGTCTAAAAATAGACATACACCTAAAAATAGCCTATGAGCCCCACTTAGTGAAGGTGCTTCCTTTTCCCTAAGCTCATCATCTTGTTGAATCTCAACACAAAAATATTTCTCAATATAAAATAGATTTAGAACACAGTAAAACTATCAAAGTATACTATAAAACTATTTACTTATACAATATAAATGTATATTTCAAAAATAATATGATAATATTGACAAACTAAAACTTTTTAATTATGATCCAATAAACTAGATTTCTATTTTTTTATACTGGTTCACAATTTTTCAATGAACATGAGTTGGAAATCACAACCACAATTTATAACACTTATTATTTCAGTGGAGAAGCACCTGTATAACTATTGCTCAAAAAATGTTTCGCCAAAAAGCCATATAATTTTTGTATAGCTTTTAATTTTTTTAAACCAAAAATATTTGGGAAATATTACCATATTGTATCCAAAACTACGTATTAATTCACCAATTGAATTGTATCATCAAATTATTGTATTTTTTAGGCCAATTCAGCCAAACTTGGTAACTATGGTCCACAGAGCTTGCATTTCAGATACTTACAAGTTTTTACAAGTCATCTCTCAAATTTTTCACTGAATGTGAAGAAGAAGGTCTCTCTTTATCTTCTGAATTTTATTGTGCTTTATTTTCTAAATTTTATTGTGTATGGTCCTATGGAGAAACACATGTGTCTTTAAAAATAAATATTCTTGATGACACTTCAAATTCCCATTTATATTGTTTTTTGAGTACAAGTTTTCATCCATAGCCTTTCACAAGATGGTGTTATTCATTTGTTTTTTCTATTTCTTTGTCTACATTTTCTTTTGTCTAATATTTGATCAAAATATGTTTCAGAATATTGTTATGTTTTTTCTACTCCAATTATTTTGACAAAGGTATCTCACTGGTGAAATATAATAATTATTTATCTGTATTAATTTTTTGGTCTAAATTCCATAACTATTCACAATGTTCTGTCACTTCTTTGGTTCTTTCCATGTTTCCCGCTGCACGTAATTTTCAAAATGCTTGAATAAAAAATTTCAAGATACAATTCAAATAATTCATATTGATCATTTTAAATCAAAATAGAAAATATTTTTGGTTGTTGGGATGTTATTTTTGAAAATTGGGCGAAATGGTATTTGGAGGGTGATCTACTACTTATAAAAGACTTCGAAAAATTGAAATCAACAAGACATAAAATTAAATGTAGAATATTATGATGATGACAAGCTTATGTTGTATAAACTCTTTCCAACTTGCTTTCAAAAGTTGAACCACTATTAGGTCCCTATATTACCAGTATAGTCCCTTATTGTTATTAGTGTAACCCTTTTATTGTTATTATTGTACCCTTGTAACCCCCATTTTGTTATTATTGTGCCCTTAAATTATTATTTTTAGGTTGGCTAGGATTACATTGTGGCCCACTAAGATTACCTTATGGCCCCATGGACTCCTATATATAGAAAGGAGGTTTTGTAAATTGTATCATCCAAGAATTGTTCATTTATGTAATGTATTGGAGGTTTCCCCCTCGAAGTAGCTTATTTCTAAGGCGTTGATATCTCTTTTCTTCTATTTTTGGAGCTGGTTACACAACATTTGGTATCAGAGCTTTGGATTCTAGGGTTTCGCTGCTCCAAACAGGTCATCGTGGAATTTTCGCTATAAATTTTTTTCTACGAAGTTTCAGAAGCTGAAATTTTTAGGGTGCGAAGCCAAAATCCTAAGGAATATCATCTAAAAATTTTCAGATCTTGGTTCATAACATTTTCGGAGATATGATCTGTGGAAGTTAGGTCTTGTTTCAGGCTCCTAAACAGGTAATCATGGCATTTGCGCTATAACGTTTTTTATACGAAGGTTCAGAATCTGAAAATTTTAGGGTGCGAAGCTGAAATCCTAAGGAAACGTGTCAAAAAATTTCAGATCTTGATTCGCAATATTTTTGGAGATGTGATCTGTGGAAGGTGGTGCTTTTTCAGGCTCCTGAATTTCATCTCAAAGAGGTGATTGTGGGAAAATTTCAATAACTCTCTCTCTGAGCATCAGATTGGAGCGCTGTAAAAAGTGGTCACAAGTAAATGGACTTTAGTTTCTTTTCTATCATTTTCAGAGGCGAAGGATGAAACAGTGACACATGGCGAGTCATACAAGTTCACTCTACTGAACCAGTCCATAATTAGGTCATTGTGGGAGATTGGACATAACTTTGTCTTGGAGAATCCAAATCAGGTCAAACCTATGGCATTCAAAAGAGAATTCATAGTGTTACTTTAATGCTAAATTTCAGATATTGAAGAGCCACAATCACAGATATAATCAAATTTCAATATCGATCTCCTCAAAAGAAAGAAAAAGGTGTGTATTTTTTTCCAAATTGCATAAGTCTTGTTTGAAAAATTAATTTGAATTGATTCCAAGGGCATATTGTAGAATAAATATCAGTATTGGGTTCTAAAAAAATGCCCAGTAAAAATAATTCAACACCCATTAAGCCTTTAGAAGGCTCTACTATGACTCATGAAGATGAAGAATTGCAACATGATCTATCAAAATTACAAGAGCAAATGCACCAAATTTCGCTCTCACAAAGAGCAGCAAAAAATGAAATGGAAATTTTGAAGAAAGTCATGGAAGCAAAGATGGATGGTGTGAAGAATAATATGGATGTTTTGAAGAAATACGTGGAATCTAAGATAGATGACATGGAAGCTGACATGGAATCTAAAATGGAAAACATGAAGAATTATCTAAAAGCATACATAGAAGGTTTGAAAAAGTTGATACAAGAAATGTTTACTAATGGTGAAAAGATAGTAGAGGAAACTCATGATGAGAAAAAAATAAATGTTAATCGTGATTTCATAAACTCTAATGTTGGTGGGAAGAACCAGCATATTCCAAAAATGGATATGAGGAAGTTTGATGGAAAGGATCCTGTAACATGGATACTACAGATGGAGCAATATTTTGATCTCCATAATGTGCAAAACACACAAAAGGTACGCATTGCAACTTTACATTTAGAACAAAATACATTTGTATGGTATCGATGGCTTTGCTGCCGTAAAAAAATTGTCACTTGGTCAATTTTTACGGAGGAAATGATAGCACATTATGAGGATACAAAGAGCAACACCTTCTTTAGCCAATTGATAAATCTCAAACAAAAGGGTTTAGTGGGGGAGCACATTGAGAACTTCCAAAAATTGAATATAAGGGTAACTGATATTCCAAAGGAACACAGGATTGATCTCTTCATAGGCACTTTAAAGGATAACATCCAACATGAAGTTCGCATTTTGGAACCTGATTCATTGGAGAAGGCATTCAGGTTGCCAAGAAAAATTGAATGTAAAATTATGGCGACAAGGGAGCCTACCACTCACTTCTATAAAGAAGGAAGTGTTTCTACGCCTAGATTTCCACAACCTACAAGGTTGACACCAAAAAAATTGGAAGAAAAAAGAGAAAAAGGGCTTTGCTATAGTTGTGATATCAAATACACTAAAGGTCATAAGTGTGCTGAGAAGAAATTATTTTACATATATTGTGAAGAAGAAGAAGAAAATGAACAAGAAGAGGATATACACCAGGAACCAGCCCTAGAAGAGGAAGAAATGAATCTGACCATATTGTGTAATGCACTAGCAGGCATTACCACTCCTCAAACTCTCAAGATAGAAGGACATATCAAGAAGAAAAAGGTAATAGTTTGATTGATTCAGGTAGCACCCATAATTTTATTCATTGCAAGGTAGCCAAGGAATTAAATTGTTTCCTATACCCAGCACCAGAATGTCAAGTGATGGTGGCAAATGGAGGAACTATAAATTTCTCTGGAAAATGCCATAATATCAAGCTAACCATGGGGGAATATGTATTGACTAGTCCATTGCTTTCCATTCCTATGGGAGGTGCTGATGTTGTACTAGGAGTACAATGGTTACAATCTTTGGGGACGGTAGCTTTTAATTTTCAAGAACTTTTCTTGAAATTTTTTTCAGAAGGAAAGGAAGTCAAATTACAGGGTATTGCGGGGAAGCCAGGAAGGATAATAAGCTCTAATGTCATGACAAAGCTTCTAAAGAAAGAACAGCGAGGCGTAATTGCACAATTATGCTCACTAGAAGTTCCAACATCAAAATCATCTATTTCTGCAGATCTCCAACAAGTCTTGGACAATCATTCCAAGGTGTTTGAAATTCCCAAAGGACTCCCACCTATTCGTGATCATGATCATGCTATTCATTTGATTCCAGGAAGTGTTCCTCCAAACATCCGGCCTTATAGATATCCTTACTTCCAAAAGAGCGAAATTGAACGCATGATTGCAGAAATGTTAGAGGCGGGTATAATTCAACTTAGTCAAAGTTCTTTCTCTGCTCCTGTAGTATTGGTACACAAGAAGGATGGATCATGGCGAATGTGTCCGGATTATAGGGAGCTCAATAAGCTCACCATTAAAGATAAATTTCCCATTCTGGTGATTGATGAATTATTGGATGAATTACATGGAGCAATTTATTTTACCAAGTTGGATCTTCGTTCAGGATATCATCAAATTAGAATGAAGACTGAAGATATTCCGAAAACAGCATTTCGAACTCATGACGGTCATTATGAATTTTTGGTCATGCCTTTTGGCCTTACCAATGCACCTTCTAGATTTCAAGGGTTGATGAATTCCATTTTCAAACCCTTCCTTAGAAAATTTGTGCTAGTATTTTTTGATGATATACTAATCTACAACAGGTCTTGGAAGGATCATGTTGAACATGTTGACAGGGTGCTCAAACTATTGCGGGAGAAACAATTATATGCAAAAAAATCCAAATGTTTCTTTGGAGTACAAGAGGTGGAATATCTGGGTCATATTGTATCTCACGAGGGTGTTAAAGTAGACCTAACAAAATTAAAGCCATTAAGGAATGGAAAGTCCCCACAACCATAAAGAAGTTGCGAGGATTTCTCGGGTTAACAGGGTATTATCGCAAGTTTGTTAAGAATTATGGGAGAATAGCAGCACCTCTAACAACATTATTAAATAAAGATGCATTTTCATGGACTCCTGAAGCAACTAAGGCCTTTGAACATCTTAAAGAGGCAATGTGCCTAGCACCGGTCTTAGCTACGCCAAACTTCACAAAAACCTTTGTTGTGGAATGTGATGCCTCAGGAAATGGAATTGGTGCAGTTTTAATGCAGGAAGGAAGACCCATTGCTTTTGAAAGTCGTCCAATCAAAGGAAAGTATTTACAGAAACTTATTTATGAGAAGGAAATGTTAGCAATACTGCATGCACTAAAGAAATGGCGAACTTACCTAATGGGAAGACACTTCAAGGTAAAAACTGATCATGATAGTCTTAAACACTTTTCGGAACAAAGACTATCTTCAGAAGAGCAGCAAAAATGGGTCACAAAGATGTTGGGTTATGACTTTGAAATAATCTACAAAAAAGGAAAGCTTAATGTTGTTGCGGATGCACTCTCAAGAAAGAATGAAGAGGTGGAAGCATTGCTTTGTGCCATTTCTATTATCCAACCAGATTGGATAACCGAAGCAAGAGATGAATGGAATAAGGACAAAGATGTATGGACACTCATTCAAAAGTTGTAGCAAGATCCTAGTACATCTGATACATTTAGTTGGAAAAATGATTCCTTATGGTACAAAGATCGCTTATATCTTGGTAAGAATTCCCAACTAAAACAAAAGATTCTTCTGGAATTGCACACTTCTCCTTTAGGAGGACACTCAGGATTTTTAAAAACTTACCACAGGGTGAAGAAAGAATTTTTTTGGGATGGCCTTAAATCTGATATTCAAAAGTTTGTGGCAGAATTTTTGGTTTGCCAGCAGAATAAAGTGGAGACAATTAAGACCCAGGGACTTCTACAACCTTTATCCATTCCAAGTCAACGTTGGGAGGATATTTCAATGGATTTTATCACAGGTTTACCTAAGTCCGAAGGAAAGAGTGTCACCATGGTGGTAGTTGATATACTTACCAAGTATGCACACTTTTGTGCATTATCTCATCCATTTAAAGAAAGTACAGTTGCTACTACATTTATGGACAGAATTCAAAAGCTACATGGAAGCCTAAGGGTTATTGTGAGTGACAGAGATCCCATTTTTACTGGAAATTTTTGGACGGATTTATTTTCTTGTTTGGGTACTCAATTAGCTCATAGCTCATCTTATCATTCTCAATATCATGGTCAAACTCAGATAGTAAATAAATGTTTGGAAGGATATCTTCGTTGTTTTGTATCTGATAAACAAGCACAATGGGTCAAGTGGTTACCTCTCGCTGAATGGTGGTATAACACTTCCTTCCATACTGCAGCAAATATGACCCCATTTATGGAACTTTATGGATATAATCCACCATCTATCACATCATATTTAAGGGAAAATTCAAAGGTTCAAGCAGTGGAATATCACATCAATCATCAGCAAGAAGTTCTCCAACTCTTAAAGGATAACCTAAATTTGGCACAAAATCGAATGAAACAACAGGCAGATCAACATCGTAGCGAGAGAAGTTTTGATGTAGGAGATTGGGTATTTTTACGGCTACAACCATACAAACAAATGTCCCTCAAGCAAGCTAAGAAGGATCATAAATTATTGCCAAAGTACTATGGTCCTTTTAAGGTGTTGCAAAAGATTGGTACTATGGAATACAAATTGGAGCTTCCTGCTTCTTCGCGAGTGCATCCAGTTTTCCATGTTTCATGCTTAAAAAAGGTTATAGGTGAAAATCTTCTAGTTCAAACAATATTGCCAGAACTTGATGAGGAAGGAAAAGTCATATTGGAACCTAAAGAGATCACGGAAACAAGAACTTGACAGCTACGGAATCGATCAATTTCAGAGTATCTCATCAAGTGGAAGAACTTAGCCGCTGAAGATTCTACATGGGAGGATGAGAAGTTTATCTACGAAGCACCGGAGGCATACTCAAGCATTAGCGGAACCAACACTTTTTTTGAAGGAGAGGGGCATGTTAGGTCCCTATATTACTAGTATAGTCCCTTATTGTTGTTAGTGTAACCCAATTATTTTTATTGTTGTACACCTGTAACATGAATATTGTTATTATTGTGCACTTACATTATCATTGTTAGGTCAGCTAGGATTATATTTTGACCCACTAGGATTACATTATGGCCACATGGACTCCTATAGAAGGAGGTTTTGTAATTTGTATCATCCAAGAATTGTTCATTCATGTAATGTATTGGAGGTTGCCCCCTCAAAGTGGCTTATTTTACAAAGATGTTGATATCTCTTTTCTTCTATTTTTGGGTAGTTTAACCAATTTAATTGGTGGGGTGTTGTGTTATTCAATTTTCTAGAATGTGTTTATCTAAATTAACCCCAAATTTTAGGGATATTAAATGATATGTAAAAATAAATATACATCTAATTGTATTTGATAATAAAAATTTTGATAATGTAAGGAAACATAGGTTAGCCTCATGGATTTTCATCTCCATAACCTTCGATACCCAACTTACATATTTGAAATGTCCCCCATTAAAAGTAAAAATTTTTGCATCACATTTCACTATTTTGGGGAGACTGCAAAATTTTCACTTAAGGTTTCATTGTCATGGAAGCGTGGGGATCATCCCCCAAGACTTGGTGAGAATTTCACTGTGTAACAGTGGGTTGTAATCAACATTGGATCAATTTTTTGAGTTTTGATGATGCCTTGTAAGAGGGATTTCCCTATTATGGGGGGCTTAAAATCTTGTGACATGGATTTGTCACAAGTGGTGGCATCCCCATAATCAAGATTCATTATAGGGCTTGATAGCCCTATACTAGGGATTTGTTATTTATTTTGTCATTATAAATAAACTGTAAAAAACAACATACATCAAGAGATATAGGTTTAGAGTCATGAAAGTGGAGAAAAACTTTTTGAGGGAATAAAAAAAATCTAGGTCTATTATTGTAGAGAAGCTACATCATAGCTAAGTGAATACAAAGACACATCCTCAATTGAAAATTATCTATTCATCTAAATATATAATCAAATCCTTCCTTTGTGGGATCTTACATTTCCAATGGAACTAAAACTAATAATAAATAGTCCAACTACATTGTACTGTATGGTTGTTGAATTTTTGTCTTTGGGCATAATTTCAAACAATTGGCGTACATCCCATTCTAACACTTCTTTTGAGTTCATAAAACTCCATTATTTAATGTAATTGAGCAAAACTATGTAGAATTTACTTGAAAATTATACAACTACAATGATGAAAAATCTTATACAACTTCTATTCACCAAGACACAAAATTTTTCTACTAAATCAACAGAGGAATAGAAACAGAGATATAGAACTAGTCACACATAATAACACAAAATTTTTCTAGGGATACTTAATGATATGAGATAAGATAACTTTATTAGTGTCCAATGAATGACCACAACAAATAAGTCAATGGGACTCAAAAATAGATAAAGTTTAAATGGCAAATACATATTGTGAGGGAAAATGTAGCTTGTAGTGTTACTCTATCAAATATAGAAAAAGAGGACAAGTTCAAAAAAAAACCTAGGGTAATTAGATAGGGTGTGAAGCCTCAAGGCATGTGGAACTAGAAGCCTTAGATATAATTTAGGGAAGAGAAGCTTACTCCTTGACCATGTCATCAATCATTGTGAAGGGTTGACGCATGGTTTGATAATGTTGTTTGGAGAGTACCAAGTATTAAGGAGGATTTTTTATGTAATCTTAGGAGGATTCCTAGATCAGCAAAGTCCATTCTTGGAAGCCAAGGTCTATCAAAGAATCTTCAAATGGAAGATTGGTTGCATTATTGAATTGTTAAATTTCCTTAACCCTAACAAACAATTTTTTTTTTGTTGTAGAAAAAAACCGTAATTTTTATTAAGAAGATAAAAATTACATTTTGTCGACATAGAGTGTGTATGCATATAACATCAAAAAACTAGCCTATCTTTGGAGCACAACAAGAAAATTTATGGTCCTATATTGTTAGATAACCATTATGCATATACGAAAAAACCTGTTGAGGGACAAAGAGTCCAAATACATATATATGCATAGTACCATATCGATTTTTAAACAACAAATAAAAATGGTTATCCAAGAGATAAACATAATTGTGTAAAGTATTGTCTATAATGGACCCGTGGTCAGCTAAACATGAGGATCCTAGAATGGCCACTGAGAATAAGTGTGACTGGTACCTTTGCGTTCCTCTCTAATCTACCACAGTCTATAATTGAAATATAGTGTTTCTTTGGAGAGTTGATCAACATCTTGGTTGTGTTCCCTATAAATTTTAAACATGATGGCACGAAAAAGGAATAATTGAGTTCTTTAGTTGAAGTCCTTCTTCCAAAAAGGGAGAAAGACTTATATTACAACATGATTGTATACAATTCAACCAATTAACCATGAATATGGAATGATCAAAAATTTGAATTTGAGAGACCCCATGATCAATAGAAAAAATTAGAAGATTTCTGCAAGTTTGAAGTTTAGCTTAATTGTTTGTGTCGGGCCCAAGACCCATGGAGACATGATGGGATTGGGAATCATGAATATATAAAATGAAACCACCCCTGATATTTTCCCTAAATCAATTGATGCCCCATCGAAAAAGGCCCATGGGAGCGAATAATCAGTTTGTATAACTTCAATAACCTGAACCGTGCAAACATATTTATTGTTTCAGGGAAATTATGAAATAGATTGAAGCATAGTATAACTAGTCTAGGCACATTTTCCATTGGTATTTTCAACTACAACCTTGTATACCTATTTATTCCAACATATAAACACTTGTAGCAAAAATTACTTGTCCCAGAGCATATTATATTATGACATCTCTTCACTATTAAACAAGCAATTTGCATAGCATTTCCTATAATGGAAAGATTTGAAACCCTCTAAAATAGATAGGAAGGATCATTTCCAACACATAGTTATAACATCAACACATAAACTTAATGATAGGTTCCAGATCTATATTCAATTACAGGGGTTATAAGCAAAGGGATAACTGAACTTTGGTTTGACATCTTAGATCTAGAGCTAAAATATGATGATCATCCCTACTCATTATGCTAACGATTTTAGGTCAACCCTACCATTTTAGGTTAGTACAAAAGGAAGTTTAGATTTCATTCAAGCAAATATTGAAAACTTGTTTTGAATTTCCTATGCTGTGTGCCCGAATATTTTTCATACTATCCTATGGTAGGCTATTTTGAAAATGAAAGTCGGTTTAGAGGGTATCAATAGCGCGTCATATCTACTTTCGAGACAAAATTCATAAAAAATTTCAGGTGACATGTGCTCAAATGATTAGTCCCACTACTTCCTCTAATATTGCATTTTAAATGGTGCAGATGCCATGTTCTGAAGATATATTATTGGCATATCTCATAGCCCTAAAATTATAGTTGATGATACATTCCAAAACAGTAAAGTGCTAGTTCAATTATACAAGAAATGGGGTGCTCGTTATGAGCCTTTTGCAAGGGACCTGATCAACCAAGAAGAAAAATGATCTCAGTATATTCATGAAAATTTAGAAATAACTTTGAATAAGGAATTCAAAAAAAAAATACTAACTCTATTTTGAAGTGGAGGTCTGGTTTTTCAAATCCATAGTGATCCATGGCTTTAGCGTACGTTATACTTGGGAAAGGAACACAAAATTAAATATCTTTAATCTTATTTCTATTGTACACCACCTCACATCCCAAGGCTCAAGCAGTAAGAAGATCTGACACCAAAAAAATATTCAAAAGGCAAGGAACATAAACATGGTAGGGCCTTTAATGTAGATGAAACATATAGTAAGTTAAGAAAACACAGAGAAAATTACTCCTAATCCAAGCATAACATAGATAACACAGTTTGAAAAAATCCCCATGGAGACTAAGACATTCACCACAATTGCAATCAACAAGAGAAAAACATCAATGCATCTAATAATGGCAATACATATCCAACTATAAATCAATATGATACATTTCTAGATCTTGTGAATCATGGTGACAAACTTTGCAATTGTAAGTTTTTTACTTGCCTATGTTCTAGCCTTAGAGTGCACTATTACAGATTTGGAAAATATCCAAAGGGTAATCAGGAAAGGAGAGAAGAATGTCAAAGAAATGAAAATTTTAGATAATTTCCTGCACACATGTTTATTAAAATCTCTCTTAGGTAGCTATATGCCTCTTCTACTAATATAAACCTAAAAGAAAAATTTTCAATCATAGATTGATCTCAAAGGCATTGGAGAGAAGGATTATTGATACATGGAAGCTGAGTAGTGCTACAATTACCAATAAGGCTGAGGAATTGAAGTGAAGGATTTTGATGGTTTCTCTCAAGATCTTCGATGTAGTTAGAGATTTGAAGCATTGTTGTGTTTGAGCTCTCAAAAAACCTGTAGGGCAATAGATGATGGTCCTTTGTTCCATTATCTCCAATGCTATTTTTCATCCATGATCCATTTTTCCAATGAATAAATTGATCAGTGTAAGGTATTGGGCTCAATGGTCTCATCAATGGGAGGCATTGTTGAAAAATTCTTCAAGATGTTTTTTGTAGTAAACACTGTTGGGTTTTGTTTTTAGGTATCACAATATAGACCTAGTTGATATCTTTTTCATATATGGATTGGGGATGATATTTTTAGTACATATTTATGGTCTACCATGTGCTAGATATACATTTTCAATCATGGAATAACAGATCCAAAATGAATTGGGGCCTGGAACATATGTACCTTTATTTGGAGAACTCTCACAACAATAGCATTGAATGTCCTTCAAGCCCTTCAAGGTATTCCTATTTTAGACCTAACAATGCTCATTCAAGTGTTTAGTTCATATCAGTTAGGCACAATTGCTTTAGGATCCTTATGCCTTGTTGGCATATCTGATGGGAAAGTATGCATGTCCTTGCTACTCAAAAAATGGATCAAAACTTGTTAGGTTATATAATAACCTTTGGATTTAAAAAAATATAGAGATATTGTTAACCCATTTCATTTTTGTGTCCTTCAAATTGCTCATTCAAATTTATATAGGTGAGTTTTTAATAATTCGCAAATAATCAGAGCTTGATGCTCTCATACTTTGTCTTTTCAAAAAATCATGCCTTGCAAAACTTGTTCCAGAAGGTTCCTACAAGATGGTCCATGTAATATGGAAAAAATCATTATTTATCCTCTGATAGATATGCTTATTGGCTATTTTTATTGCCATTAAGAGTTTATAACTACTCAAAAATAAATAACAATAGGAATCTTGTCTAAATAGATGTTTATGATCTATATAGTATATACAATGAATGATGTGTGCACCAATTATAAAAACACCAACTTTTTACATGTAAATATACCTTCAAGAAAACTTGCAACTCCAATGTTGTTGGAGCTTTCAATAACTACATGTTTTCTTTAGCAAGCTGAAGTCTCTCCCTCTCTCTCTCTCTCTCTCCCAGTATCTATATATAATAGGCATCCAACAAGGGAGGTAGAAATACTCAAAGGATCTGGTTGGATTTTATACCAACAACTCAAAATATTGGAGAAGACAAGTGAAGCAAGACTAAACAACAAATTATATTTGTTATCCTTTTCTTCTCCATCACAATGATAAAGGCACCATCCCTTGGATGCAAATATGCAGAGATCAAAATGAGTCAAGGGTTATTTTTCAGCTCCATCTTTAAAATTCATCAATTCCAAGTTTTATGTATTTTCTAGTTCAAAATAATGAAGTCTATTCACTAGGTTTTCCTCCAAAAGAGGTTGTTAAATACTGCAAAATATGGATGTCTGGACATGGAAGTTAGTGATGGAGTGTTTTATTCAAAAAACAAAATTTACATTGTTGTTATTAATTTTTATTTGTGATTTAGTATCAACTCTTTTGCTTCATTAGAATTAAGTCCATTTTGTACCGGCAGAGAATTGAACACATTGATTTTTTCCAATGTTTTACAGTCTTAAAGATAACTAATAAATGTGTTATTATTTTTTGTTCACTGCTAAAAAGAGATACTCTTACTATGATAAGTTTCAATTTTTTTATTTTTTGGTTGTCATATTTTGAGTGCGGACTTACGAAATTCGAAATCACATTTCGCTTTACGTGAACGGGATATATATATATATATATATATATATATATATATATATATATTCCCCATGGTTCTCTAGAGATCTGTGTTACATTTACACAGAAGTTTAGATATCATTCAGATATCTAAAATTTCTAATTTTCAATTTGAATATTTAGTGATAAAGGAAAGAAAAAGGTCCCAATTATAAAAATTCACCCAAAAACAACAACATTGATATTTTTCTTTCATTCAACCTATAATATATTTCATATATCTTCATCAATTCTCTTCTTCCATATCCTATCCACTTATGACATTTCCTTTGCAATATTTTGTGCATTTGCGAGTGATAAGTCATTTGTAGGCTATAAATGTATTTAGAGTTTCAATTCTAATTTATTATTCAAATTAACATATTGATTCTCTTATATGTAACTATTTTTCCCTCCACCCACTTTTCATAACTTCCATAACCATTAGGTAGGGACCTGAAAATTCGATGAAGTTTTTCTTGTTTAGTAAAATATTGTCGAGACTTTAATTTATTGAAGTTGTAGAACTTAAAATCTATAAAGTTTCAAGATATAATTTTTAAAATTATAATTCCTTAAAGGGTGCTATCTCAATGGAAGAGCAACTTCTTTACAAGCAGAAGGTTGGTGGTTCGATTCCATCATGCCCTGATATTCATATGGAATGGTGGTGATCAGTTTTTGGTGACAGAGACTCTTTTGACTATCACCAATTAGCTTATGGTGACATTTTTCGACCCTCACCAAAATATGAAATGGTGATGGTCAACAAATGCCACCATATATACGAATCAATAGTGACAGTCAACTAACACCACCATATATACGAATCAATAGTGACGACCATGAAAGGTCTATCACCATAAATCGTTTTTTTTTATATGAAATGGTGAGGGTCACTATCTTTATTTATAGTCACTATTCGTTACGTAATTTTATGTCACCAATGAGCTTATGATGACATTTTTTGACCCTCACCAAATATGAAGTGGTGACAGTCAACGAACGTCACCATATATATGCACTAATAGTGACGACCATGAAAGGTCCATTGCAAAAAATCATTGTTTATGAAATGGTGATGGTAAATATCTGTCATTATAATCAATATTCATGATGGACCTTGAATGTAACCACAACACATACTTTCGGCAATGCCACATTTGGTGGCATTCAGTTTTTTGGTGACAGAGGCTATTGTCCATCACCATTTCTCATATGAAATGTTGACGGTCACTATTCATCATTATAAGTCATTATTGGTGACAAAAATTTAATGTCACCACAACACCTATACTTACGGCGACGACACCTTAGGTGACGTTCATTTTTTGGTGAAAAAGTCTCTTTTGACCCTCACAAATGAGCTTATGGTGACATTTTTCACCCCTCACCCATGTCATTTTTTCTTCTAGTGCAACAAGCATGTATCTACCCTATTTTATTATTCACCTACTCAATTAAAATTCATGACATCATAATATCATCATAATTTATCAATTACACAAGTAAAATTCAAAATTGGTCAAATTTCCAGTGAAAAATACACACTGGAGAAAACAGAGTGAATTCTGGAGAAAACGCAATGTGCTTGGGGAAAAGGTAATTTGAAGGTCTTCGAGGTGTCCAAATGCTAATCTGAAAGTTGATATGGATAGCCCCAGATGTCTGATACATGATAATATGTTAAATCACTCAAAAAGGTGGCTTCTATCCCTCTAAAACATTATTCCCCCAAAATTACTCAGAAAACGCAGCGTGGCCTCCAAAAAGAGGGCAGAAAAGCAAGTTTTTGCTAGTTTTTGGGCATTTTGACCCTCCAAAAGTTGCTAACATGGCTCTAGTGCTGACTAGGATTGAAGTATGTGTCGATAGGAATCCACCAATGCTATGAATTCATCTATTATATCTCCCCCAAAAAAGCGCAGCATGGCCCACGTTGTGATTTTGCTAGTGGGACTAGTTTTCAAAATTGTCGATTTTGACCAAAAACTCACATAAACAAAAAATTCCTCCAAAAATCTTCAAAATTGGTCTAGAGATGCCTGAAAAGGTGTGTTATTCTATAAGAGAACCATCAACGAATATATCTAAATTACCCTTCTCCTTTTCATTAATTAGGGTTTCCTTCAGTTCTTCTTGCAATTATTTGACTTTGACTTTGAAAATTTAATTTCTTGTGTAAATGTGGGAAGCATTATTCCTTTTAATATTATTTTCTCTATTGGATTTTTCAAGGAGATTATATAAGTGAAAATTCTTTTTTTCAACCCAAAGCTCTCTATTTTCATTGATTTCCATGGCTATCCTTTCTTCAAATGTCAACTCTTCAACTGGTGGATTTTGTTCTTTCTTTCTGAAGTGCCCATCGAAGACCCATGGTCCTTGGAATTTTCTTTGTCATCTTCCCTTCATGCTTACCTAAATATTCAATGTCAACCACTTCTTTTCCCTTTACATCTTGCATACTATATTTGAACTGACTCTTCTTTAAAACTAGTTTCTTTACCTTCAGTTGATTGTTCCCCTACTCCAGGAATGAAATTATGAAATTATCATTGCCAAATTTTCCTTGAGTTCCTTGATTTATGCATATATCTCCATCATGACCTGCTTTAGGGTTTCATTATCTTCAATGGCCTCCAATTCCACTATGTCAAGGTCATGATGGATGGGCTTCTCTTCATGCAAATATGCTTCATGTTGTGATGATGATCCCTGTTTTGTTGATGTAGGCTTGGCCCCTTCCTAAATTTGTGGAGAAAGCACAAGCCTTCTGCCTCTGTCATATGTTTGAGTGACCTCAATCCTCCTCCTCATTGAAACTGTGCTAGGTGATCCAACCTCCACATTTTTATATGTTGCTGATGGTGCTGATGGTGAACTAGGGAAAGTAGGCTAGCTAATAGAAGGCAAAAGGACATATGATTTCATGATATTTTCCCAAGTGATTATCTTTTGTTTGAGCTAGTGTGAAAAAATGATTTTAATAATATAATGGTGGAAGAGGCTAACTTCAAGACCACTCTGCCTATGCTCAAATTTTGTTTCCATCTTTGCCAGACTTTTGTAGAGGTAGTAGGGAAAATTGAGTGGCTTTACCCCTGTGAAATGCATGAATAGTATGACATGGTACCCATATAGTATATAAAATATTCCCTCACAAGTTAATTACTTCATGATGATCTTCATCAGTGGTGTATACCTCTCAAGGAGCTTCCCAACATGGAAAACCTTCTTCATGTGGTGTTGATAATGTATTTTGAGGTAGGGCTTTTAGTTTTCAATCTCTAGGTCTTGGTTATTGAACCATTTCTCACCATGATTGGGTATCCTTGTGGCCTCTACTACTACATCATTTGATATAGTGAATTTAACCCCTGCAATCATGACCGTTTCCTTTTTGAGCTGAGTGGCAAACAATTTAGTCAATTTGGCATGGTATTTGACTCTCTCAACTTGCTGACAAAAAGGAAGACACGCTACCCTTTGAAAAAAAAAATTGGATAATTTCAAAGACATAAATTCATGAGTGGTTAAGGGCTCACACCTTGAATTTTTTCCTCCCTTGTTGTAAGGCCTCTTATCTCCATCCATATGTGCTTTCCAAGGGAAAACCCTAATAGTGAAAAATAGGGGTTATGTAGAAATGGACTAGGATGGAGGGGTTAGGAGAGGGAAATGGGGTGGGAAAAATTAGGGAAGTAAGGAAGGGTGTTAAGAAGGTTAGGAAGTGGAATGGTAGGGAATTATGATAGGAGTAAACCTAGGGAATTTTATGACAAGTCTAAGTCTAGAAGGTTGCCAAAAACGTAACGTAGGGATAATGGTGTGGTGTAGGGGCTAGGGCTTAGATGTGGAAACTTAGGGAATGAAAGTGAGGGGGTGTGAGGAATTCAGGGAGTGTATATGGATGTTGGGAAATGTAAAATGAATATGGGAAGGGTTTATTTGACTTAGAAATTTTCAAAGAAGAGCTCTCCCACAAAACACAATCTAGGGCTCTTTGGAGGAATTACATCATGAAAATAGGAAAACTTAATTGATAGGGAGGCTTAAAGAGACATTAATTAATTTTAGAAGGCTCAAAAATATTTGAAATTTATTTTCAAACCTATAGAACTTGGATTTTTTCCTCTTGAAGGAAAATGCAGTATAGGAGGGGAAAATGTAGCGTGGAGGCTAGGAAACACAACTAGCTTCCTTGCATCAAAATTTGAAGTGTGATCTAAACTTGGAACTAATAATAAGGATTTTTTTGACTTGAGAGAGCTCTTTGACAATTATATGAATGATAAAAATGAATTAATTGGTCTTTTATAGCTTTATTTATATTCATTTTCTTCAAAGAGGTAGGGTGGCCCACCCTATCATTTTCACTTTTCTTTTGGAACCTTGTAGAATTTAAAATTTCGATTGCAGCTTTAGAACTCTGAAACTTATTACATAATTGAAACATAAATTACATTTTGAAACCAAATTTCATTGAACAACCTTACCTATTACCACTCCTCATTTGTCGGTTTATGCATGGAATGACATATTTTGGTAACCTTTACCCTAATGACCTAATGGTGACACTGAGATCAATGAAAACCATGATGATATTGACTGAAGTGACCATGGTTATATTTAAATGATGGTACACTCAACTGAGTGATGACAAGGACCGACATGTGAAATTTTTCGAAAGGAGTGGAAATAGCCCTAGACACACTAACCAGTGACCAAATTTTTATTTGAAGACCTAATTAAATGACAAAAAATTTACTTGGGAACCTAAAAATACCTTGTAAGAGCATATTTTATCACTGGTGACAAGTTGAACATGCTGACACTAACAAAGTGTTAAGCCACTACTTCCTCCTCAAAAGGATTATCTTCTCTCCCATGCCAAGCCTGAGAACTCAAGGTGAAAAGTCCTTTGGTTGAGCTATGAGGGTTTACTTATAACAAATGAGGTGACCCTTCACCTCCCATATGAATCTTGAAATCCCTCATGATCTTCAGCTCCCATGTGACTTTTGAGTTCCTGCATGACTCTTGGACTTCCTAATGACTCTTTAAATTCCATGTGTGACTCTTGGGTTTCCACAAATTTAAAATTTTCTGATTTTGATAACGACAAAAATACATTCCACTAAAATGTGGCAAAATACATGTTTATGTCAATGGTAATTTGGTGACATGTGACATGATACTTTTTTGTAATGTGTCGATGTCAATTTATATTCTCTTGTGATGTGTCTTTGAATCCTCATGATGGATATGAAATGTATTCTATATTCATCCTGCAAAGGGTCTTGACATGGTATTGAGAGATTTTAAATCATCATCAATCACTATCCATCTGTCATAGTTTAGAGTTTTTCTATCTTCTGGATGATGGTATAGTTATGTTTCAGCTCCACAAGTGTCATATTACCATATTTCCTTAATTATCTCCCTGAACATTATCTATCATGTTAGGATTAAATTACCTATAAATGGAGCTCACTCATGGAAAGATAATATCAATCCAAAAATCACCTACTCTACCTTATTTTCATGCAATATATTGAATATGATGGGACAAGGTGAAAGGTATGAGAGAAAGAGGCTTTGTAGTGCACAATGAATAGGATCAAGAGGAAAGAATTGAAGGATTGGGCACTCAGAGAGTGCAATGTAAAATTTAAAGGGATGAGGAGGCATGTCTAGGCATAGTATGAAGTTTCAGGAGGAAGTAATGACAATATTTCCCACTAGGAATGCACAATTCATAGTACTTGAGGAGGATTATCCAGGTAATACATAGTTGATATGAAGGATGGACCTACTATCACTTAAAAAGTTTTCAGTTCATACAGAAGGAAAGGTTACTTAATGCATTGCAAAAAGGGAAATTACATGTAGGAAGAGTGATAAGCCTAGGCCCTGTGACTATGCAGTAGACAATGGCTAAGGAGGAACATCTAGGAATTATATAGGTTTCCATTGGAAGGGCCTATATATGACCCTACTATCCACTAAGAATGCATAACGAAAAATACAAGATAAAGTTGATTAAGGGTTGTGCAGTGGGTAGGTGTTGGCAGTAAGTTTTGATGGTATGCATTCTAACATTTATCAATGTGCAAGGAGGTTGTCCTAAAGGAAAAATAGTATATAATTCTAGGAGGTAAGTATCTCATCACTGAATATTTGGAGTGCACAGTGTGCTCATTACTTGGTGAGAACTCAGTGTGCTTACAACTTGCGCAAGATGAAAGGACAGGGAAAAACTTCAATGATTTCACTAAGCATGATATTAGTGAGACAAGAGAATAAGAGTAACAGAGTAAAACAAGTCCTTAATATGATCACGCACACATACACCCTCAAACACATGAAAATAATATGCTTAATACCCAAAATCAACATGTATTCATTAAAACAACAATAAAATGGCGCTTATCTCCAAGTGTGACGATTACGATACATGCCTTTACAACACAAGGGTTAAATACAATGATAGAGTGTTTTATTCCATGAAATTCCATCCAGTGCATGTTATTATGATATATGAGATGAATTAATTCAAGAGATTGCACTAGAACTACCTTTGAAAGGTGTGCCAGGACTACCTTTAATAAAAGATGACACATCGAGTTTCTTCGAAAAGGAACTTCAACGCCTAGAAAAAATCAAATAATAATCATGGAACATCCTAAATAACTTGAAACAAAATTTCACATGGACAATAAGAGGCTACAAAGTTTTAAAGTAAGAAAATTTTGGAGGGGGTTGTAGTAGCTACAACACTAGTGTAGCTAGGGATTTAGAGAGCTTGAAATATCATAATAGCTTTATGATAAAGTTGAAGCATGTACATATATGTCATTATATATATATATATATATATATATATATATATATATATATATATATATATATATATATAGATATATCTATGTGTGTGTGAAGTAACTTATATTATTTTATATTTAACTTTTCTACTTTCATTGTCTTATTAAATAGGTAATTTCCTACACTTACTGTTCATGTTGATTTAACATATAAAGAGCAAAAATTGTTCAATGATCTAAAAAACATATTGAGGATTATAAGGCAGGTTTATTGCTATAAATTTGTATTAATGGAAGTATTTTCATATACGGTTTTTTCTTGTAAAAGTGTGCTCTAATGGTTAGAACCTACTCATATATATTTAGTATATTTACACTTGGATTTCCAAGTGGAATAGGTTTGAAATGAAGTGAAATATTTTCCTTTTTTTATGTTGTAATTTATATTCTAGATCAACCATAAGGTTGAATATTCACATGTTATCAATCTAAGAAACACCTAATGTTAGTTGAAACCTTAGAAATGCATCATAAGATAGAATTCTCAATTTATCATACCTACTTCAATCTTTTGTCCAACTCATTAGTTTATGAGTGCTTTTTTATGTGAATAATTTATTTTCCAACTTGAAATGATAAACATATTAGGTCTTGTATGATTTTATTTTCATATCTTAAATAAATAATATTTGTGTGATGCATCATTATTAATAAATAGAAAATTTTCTAATAAATTCTTTCATATTGAAATAAATATTAATCAATTCCCAAATAAACATCTATGGAATAATTTGAATGTCCATTTCATGAAATTTTGTGATCTCCTAGTTGTATTATGAGTGTATTTGCATAATTTATAATGTGTAGCCATTGGATTGGTCATTATAGTAGTAATACTATGTAGTTATTACAATTTATAGAGATTTTATTCTAATAAAGGAACAACATTGTTTTTTTTATGGAAAATTCCCATAGGGGATTTGGATCGGTGAAATTTTTGTATGGAGTGCCTTAACAGAACACCCATTCACTATCCATCCAAATCCTTGTGGGAAATAAAGGAACATGAATTTTTTTTTTTAAGAAATGGTTAAGGTTTTATCATTAATTATACTAGATTGTGGGCTAGAACCCTTCCAAGATATTTTTGTTCTCTAACAATGTAAATATTCACCAGGCCATACAAAATTAGTGTAAAATATAGGGTTTCATTTCATCCCTATTCTAAATATTTATCTTCTTATGAATCTACATAAGATCTCAAGTATAAGAAGGTATTTATATTGCAACATATATCAACAAAATGTTTTAACTAAAACCAATATACTCATCCTTAGTTTCTCCCTTCAACAATGTCCAACAATAGGATTTCCATTCCTCTACGAGCGATTAGGCTTATTATTATGAGGAAATACATTAGAAGAAACACCTCCAAGATAGATTTGAGTTTTTCCAACCATACAATATCTAGAGCAGTAACCCAAGCACAGAGTGCAATAACTTCCTCATGCAATTCACTCAACGAAATTTCCATACTACTTAGAAGTTAGAGGAACTTAGCTTATAATAATATTTGTGAAGGCTAGCACTATCTCTCAGCCATTTCATACTCTTTTTTCTTGGAGACCCGCAAAACCTCAACCAAATCCAAAAATTTAAGAAACAACGCACCAACATCAAGGCTTTCTAGAAGACAATGAGGTTTTTCCATTTCAGGAAAGGACCACTGAACCTAACTTGCAAAATCACCAACATGCTTAACACACACCCCAAGACCACCAAGGTAAGGCTCCAAATAATTTTATAGAGTACCACATAATTTGTTATATAATTGAGACTGAAACACTGCCATGAGCCATATTAAGGATAATTTTCATATCCAACCCAAAATCCTTTGGAGGATGATGAATAAACTAATGGTTGAAAGTGCAGGGTGATGGAATTAAATCCAACACACTTCTCAAAGAAATAAGCTCTATAACCATAGTGAATTTTGGTCGCTCCCATCAAATAATAATTAAATTCTTATGCTTCGTTTTGTAATTGAGTGGAAAGATTTAGAGAGACATAATAAGGTCATGGGACACCTAGAGGAAAATTTTGAAGATTGGCATCAAAAAATAATAAATCTTAAGAACTGAATACCACATATCATTTGAACAAGATCCAAAGACCATTTAGAGAAGGAGGTATATGTCCCAACCCCACTTCGAAACAAATTTCCATATGTAGCAAAATTTGAATGAAAATGATTTCAAAATTTCCTTGATCCAAATGTAATATGGTATATAGATGATGGTATATAGATGATTTCAAAATTTCCTTGATCCAAATCTAATATTGCTTGGCCCAACATGGAGCCTTTATTTTCTAAATTGTGTACCATTGAATTCAAATTTCTGTAAAAATGGGAAATTTCCATATGCTTGAATTACGAGGCAAGTAAGACACTCCTTCGGAGAATAAGTTTCGAGACCCTTCCACAGAGAAAGAAACTCCATTTGATTTTTTCTGCATGACAAAGACCCCATGCAAATTATGCCACCATTTTTTCATTGGGGTTGAATAATTCCCCTCCTGCCTCCCCCATAAAGGAATATGATTATTAAAATAACAAATATGATGCATTATGTAGGATAGTTAACTTCCATAATGATTAGTTACACTAAAATAGAAGCATCAACATTTTCAACCATGAAAACCATTAACATTTTACTCAGAAAACTTTTTATTATCTTTAAAAAAAATTAAACATAAAGGGTGAATTTTGTAGCTTAAAAAATATATTTCTATTAATACGAGGTATATGATATCATTTCCTATTCTGTGTGGCCTTATAATTTGACATTTTGTTACAAGGTAACATTTTCATACATTGAGGGTGCTCGCGAATATTCTCTTGGATCTACATATATAAACTTAGCATAGTTTCAATCTTTTTTTATTTTTACAATAGACAAATAGCTTAACTTCTGCATTTTATTCACATAAATTAAGAGTTGTGTTTTTTCATTTGGATTTTTCTTAGGTGGTTTGAAGAAATAATTGTTGTCCTCCCCACTTAGGTTCAAATCTCTCAAGACACATGTTGAGGTTTTTTGTAATGCATTTGAGGCTTATTGTTGAGTATGATTACTCCCTAGAGGAATAAAACATGTATGTTCCTCATATGGAATATAAATATATTTTTGATAAGGAGGGCAAGAAAGAATTATATTGTAGACATCACATTGCTCAATGTAACAAACTCTGATGATGTAAAAAAACTATAAGTAATAAAAATTTGTTTTAGTATTGTTATATATGGAATATCTATTAATCGATCAAGTAACCCGTAATTAGCTTGCAACCAATTCAAACATTATCATGATAACATTGTACTATGTGTATTATATGTTGAATCTATAGTGGCACAAAATGTTGGTTTATGTTTGAATCTATAGTAGTACAAAGGGTTGGCCCTTGAATACATTTAAATATTTATAACCTTCTACCACACTTACACTAGTATGACCATATTTTTTTAAAGGCCAAACTTATTGGCACATAAGGTTTCTCTGATATATTGTATTTTTTTCAATGTTGAAAATATCAGGGAAAAACTTGGATTATTCATGCCATAAGGCCAGTCGAAAATAAGGATGAAAGACATTAGTGCAATATACTCTCTATGAGCTCAACATGTCACTTGTGGGAATCAAACCTCACTGGGGAGGATGATAATCATTCCTCCACCCACCTGAGATAAATCCAATTGTATGTTAATGCAATAATTTGGTAGTACATTGGATAAAATATCCAATGTCAATAAAATATTTGATAGAATTAAATCTTGAAAGGGTTGTTTATTATATAATCTGTTCGATAATAGAATTATTTAAATGTATGATATTGAATAGTTGTGCATAGGTAAATATCTCCTTTAGAAGTATAAGTTATGAGGAATAAGAAAAATTACCATGGATGCTTCCACATACACAAATAATGATTACAATGATGGTAAAGAAGGAAAACGATAATACTCACAATAATATATACCAACATGGAAAAAATCAATAAATACAAAGCGATATATTCATATAATGTTGAACATTGTTAAAAGTAAAATATTAAATTTGGTTTGAAGAATAGATATCAATGATATAAAACACATTCATATTCTTTTGTAGCCAAAATTTCTCCTTGGAAATTTATTTGATATTTTTGAAAATTGATGGAAGATACTTCCGTACTTCTCTTTATTTTGGAGATTTAGTTTAAACAACATTTCTTTGTGACTATTTCTCTTTATCATAATAACTGTTTTTTTTCTCTCTCTCAATATAACTAGAAATTTGGATAGAGATGCCACTTTCTAACACTTAATTTCATAAATTGTGTATGGAAAGGGAAGTAGTTCTAGTCTAAAACTTCCATCTTTGTTATATATCTAGAGGTTCCAGGATTGGATATGATGAGAAAACATCCCTCTCCCAACGATATTTTATTGTATCATCTTAATAAATACATCTATGATATGAGATAGTGAAATTTCAAAATTGGTAGCATGATTAGTGAAGGAGAATTGTGAACATGAGAAATCATGATTCATTAAAGCCAAAGCTACTTGATAGGTTCCATTTATTGCAATACTATGCTATACATTATGGTAGAAATAAATCTAATACATCCACTTCTACTCAAAGGGTTCAAATAATTCTCATCACACATGGATTTATTGTCTTAATATACTCTTTTCTTGAACATTATTTGTTATCTTCCATTAATTAATTCAGTTACGAACTTTTATTTCATATTTCCAGTTCATGTTTTTACTGTTCCTCTTAATATTGTGCATATAAAAATTCAATATTGAGGTTAATATTATGTCATTAACATACATTACGGGAGGCTTTATGAAATTTTTGAGTACAGATAATTAACACTAATAAAGTGAAGAGATGGATTTATATGTTATCCATAGAGATCATTTTTAAGCCATAACTATATTCTTCAAATGATACTATATGAAAATAAAAATGAGATAATTGATTCAAAAGCATAACTTGAGCCTTGTCCTGTGAAGCATATTGTGATATAGGCTATTATATTTGTTTCCACATAGGCCTTTCTATAATGTAAACAAAATAGAAATTGTATCATAAATAATAAGAATCAATGCATATAAAGGACAAAATTACCTTAAATTTCCATGAGAATGTAATGTCAATAAACACTTGAAATTGGCATCTTATAGTAACATTCCAACCAAAACTGAAATAGAAAACCATCATTATTCTTGATGATACATACATAAATCCCATCAAAAAATATTATAATACAAGATACAAATGCTAATTTTCATCATTGAATCTAGTCTTTAGAGAAGTTGAAATATTACTTACCAACATTGTTATGTTGTATAATCTTAGAGAGTGTTATACCAATATGACTTGAGATTATCTAACATAGGTATTTCTTACTTATTACTTAATTGTTGTTTATGGGCTATTTCTTTCAAATATAAAATGAGAAAGACATAATTAAAATGATAAAATTGAAATACACATATGAAAAACACAATTGCATTCTAGAAAAACTGAGTGGAATACATTTATGTTTTTTTTGGGAAAAATAAATTCAAACTTAAAAATATCCCAACAAATTACCTATAAATCATGAAGATACAAGTCCCATGGATTTTTTTTTTTGGATGAATATCACTAATTATATGAAGGCATGCACTTTCAAAGATAAATCTTTTTCAAATGAAACCTGACACTACTCATGGTGTGTTGATGTGTAGAATTGAATATTGGACAAATATTAAATTTCATATTTATAACTATTTCTCTTTATGATCTCTTACAACATTTATTTGCACCCTTTGGACCAATATATAGGTTAAAACATTGCTATGAGGAAGTAAATTTAGCTCTTTAAATAATTAAACAAAGACAATTTTATAAAACATTAAAATCCTAGGGATCACAAGTCAATTACTATGATAGGCGAGTCTTTTTATTTTTTCAATACAAATTTGGATTTTATGTACATGTGTGTTAATACCATGCAAATTACATTGGGTGTGTCACCATGGAGAAGGTTGAGCTCATCCCCTTAACTAGGTTCATTATCTTAAATACATCCACCACGGAAGGAAAGGATGAGCTAATGAGCGTAATAAAGGATGAGTTCACAAATGATTTCAAGTTTTTGATAGCCATGCAAGCTAGAAAATCTACGATTTGACCAGGTTCTTCGATGGATAAAGAGGAGTGAGATAATAATATAGCAGAAGAGATGTCCACCATATGCAAATATTTGAGATATAGGGATGAGAATTGGCCCATCCACAACAATAAAGAAGCCCCACTCTCACATTAACACCTTATTTTTTCACTCCCAATATAATTTATGTTATGCTATGTGAAGTGTGTAACATGCTTTGTTTGTTTGTTTTGGGAATCAAGTGCATCTACCTCGGTCCCTACCCCCTCATAATTTTGGCCAATTGAATTTACTTCTTCCAATATTTGAGATTCTCATGACCCTCCATCACATAGGTTACATATCGCTAAGAAATGTTCAAGCAATGTGGCTGGCATGCGCATTTCCCATATCATTCTTTTATTATTTTATCAATATGACACATGCTCCATTACCAATTTCAATTCAACACTAATTATTTAAGCAAGTGTTAACTAATTAGGATGACCTGTGTGCACCAGTATGCTTACATAGATTACTTAAGCTTGCAATTATTTTTCTTTCCCATGCCACTTGATCCTAGGATCTTGTAGTCTTAAATTGATCACTTTTCTTCAAAATGAACCACAATTCCTTTAATGTAAAACAATTATTGAACTTTACTGCCACTATGTATTTATATTTATTTTTCAATGGATTCAAAGTCCTCCATTTGGGTGAAGAGAAATTTTTTACCTTGGATATCTCTGTTACATAGACTTCATTTGAGCGACACAAATTGTATGTAGTAAATGTGGAACAAAAATGGAGAAAAATCCTTCATTACAAGAGGTTATCCATGGAGAAGGGTGTGTCACCATGGATAAGGGTGAGCTCATACCCATAGTTGGGGTCGTGATCTTAAAAACATCCACCACGGAAGGAAAGGATGAGGTAATGAGTACGATAAAGGATGAATTCACAAAGGATTTCAAGTTTTTGGTTGCCATGGAAGCTATAAAATCTATGATTAGAGGAGGTTCTTCGACGAATAAAGAGTGAGATGATAATATAACATAATAGATGTCTGCCATATGAAAATATCTGAGAGATAGGGATGAGAATTGGCTGACATGGGCTGAACCCTATCCACAACAATAAAGAGGCCCCACTCTCCCATTAACACATTATTTTTTCACTCCCAATAGAGTTTATGTTATGTGATGTGAAGTGTGTAACATTTTTTGTTTGTTTGTTTTGGGAATCAGGTGCCTCGATCCCTACCCCCTCATAATTTTGGCCAGTTGAATTTACTTCTTCCAATGTTTGAGATTCTCGTGACCCTCCATCACATAGGTTACATATCGCTAAGCAATGTTCGAGCAATGTGGCTAGCATGCCCATTTCCCATATCATCCTTTTATTATTTTATCAATATGACACATGCTCCATTACCAATTTCAATTAAACACTAATTATTTGGGTTAAGAGAGATTTTGGGTTAAGAGGGTTATTTCAATTTCAATGGATTCAAAGTCCACCGTTTGGGTTAAGAGAGATTTTTTTACCTTGGATAGCATATACTTCATTTGAACCACACAAATTGTATATAGTAAACATGGAACAAAAATGGAGAAACATACTTTGTTGCAAGTGGTTATCCAACTTACTTCTAGTGATGGGGAGTGATGGGGGATTGCACTATACTTTTCATCATGTTATTTCTGCAATGAACATGCATCCTTAATGTGTGACAACAAAGAATCAATTGTCTCTCAAGATATGCATTGCAAGAATATATAATATAGAAAAATAGGTTTTTGATCCAATATAAGAACCACCCACTTAGGTATGTATAGTGAATCTTGCTTCTCTGTTGGTTTCTAAAAACTCTGAGTATTAAGTGGTTGTGAAGGGACTTCTGATTTTGTGTTTTAAGTTCTATGTGTGATGGCGATTTCCATGTTTCTAGCGATATAAGGGTAGTTGATATTCCCTTGCATTTTTGTCGAGTGAAAATGAACTTGGTTGATTGGAAAAAAGTGTTTTTTAATTTTATTTTAGGAAAACTAGTTTGAAGGTGGAATTTGTAAGTATTAGTAGCTAGAAAACTATCGTAAGCTAATGCATGGGCCAAGATGAAAACTATTAGAAATGGATATGTAGTTTTAAAACATCAGAAACCAATGCATGGAGCAAGATTATAGCTAGCAAGAATGGATGGATGACCAATTATGAAGTGGAATTCATCCAATACAAATTAGTTGTATTGCTTGTGACAACGCACATCAAGACGCACGCTGAATGGTTTACAATGTAATCAAGAAAGCTAGCAAGAAACAGATGGAAGGGTGGGTTGTTATTACTTTGATGAAATGAATATTATTTCAACCTTACCTGTAGGAAAGAATGGTTTGGAGAAGACCTATGTTTGATTATGGTGTGAGTTTGTTTTCCTACATGTACAATTGTAAGATGAAGGAGATGTACATAAAGAGAAGGCTCGCTATTCTTGTCCTATAAGGCACTCAACATCATAAGCATACACACTCTTCTAAATACATTGGAAAATTTATATTTATTTGGAAGTTTTTATGTTATTATTATAGTTGTATAAATATGTATGTTGAAATAAATTAATTAATTAAAAAATATAGCATGTTAAATTAATTGAAGTCTAAATCTAATGTCTATGAGTCAAAATACTCATCCTTATCTAATTGTAAGTTAGATTTTGACTCTCATGCCATAGACATTCCTTGGAAGCTTACATTGTTTCAAATAGAGTCATATTATAATCTCACTTTTAGGAATGCATTCATAATGTTCTCAATGTGTTGTCCCAAAAATAACTTCGTTCAAGACATCCTTTATGTTTTTCTTTGAGAGATATTCAACCCTTAGTGAATGTAAGCTTGGAGGAAAAGAAGAAAAAGTTAATATTTACCTTCAAAGTGACATTATTCACAAATGAATTTGAAACAAAGCTTTTAATATAAAAATTACATCAATAATAGATTAAAAAGAAAAGGGTCAAAAAATATATCAATGCAAATATTTGTTAGCTTGATATTAACTATTACAAGTATCTATTTTACTTAGACAATTTTTCTAAGTTTGTAAGACTAGGTATAAACAATTGCTATCCATTTGAAAATACATAGAGAGAAAGAACAATTTTGATACCCTAGTCATGCGTGAAGAAAAAGTCTTCCTCTACTACTAAACTTGAGATCTCTAATAAAAATAATATTAACAATATGTTTTTGTTACCAATAATAATATTTGATTCTCATTATTTCATATATAGAAAAAAATAACTATCTCCAGAATTAATATATATATAATAATATTACATAAATTTGAAATAAATTTAAATTTTACAATTATCATTACTCTATTTTTATTAATTTATTTTATATTTATATATCCCACTCAATAACACTACAAGCCTTTGCTCCATTAATATTAAATATTAAATGCATTCCCATCTATAACTTTCACCCTATGCACACCCACAGAACTGAAAAATGCAGGTCACAAATACTACAGCCCTTGCATTTATAAAAATGGAAAGGTATGGCTCTCAGTATATGGAAAAGTTTTAGAAAGCTCAGTTTTAAAAAAGATCGTAAATTATATAATAGTAAATTTACTGAGTTAAAAATTATAAATGGAAAGATATGGAGCTGGATTGAACTGTATATGGACAAGTTTTAAAAAGCTCAGTTTTAAAAAATATGGTAAATTATATAATAGTAAATTCACTGAGTTAAACGATGCTTTAAAGAAAGGTAATTTAAAGACTGATTTAAGGAACGGTCATTAAAAGATTGGTTAGAGCTAATTTCGAACGCAACGTTCCAAAAAAACTTCGAACATTAAACTCACGAATTCCCAAGTCAGGGTTGAATTAATGAATCTTAATTAAAAGACTGAATGGTAATTAAAAGATGGGTTAAAGCTAATTTTGAATGCAACGGTCCAAAAAAGCAAGCATGAAACTCAGGAATTTCGAGTGATTATATACTCTGGTGCCTGATGAATGGAGAATGAGTCTTTATATACTCTTGGTGCCTGATGAATGGAGAATGAGAGGGATCAGTGCTTGCCATGAATGAAGAATGGGGTAGGGAATTTGCGAATGAAGAGGAGGTGATCGAAATTTTTGCACTTTGGCAGTAGGAGTTAGAGCAGTTTTATGTTCCCTTAATTAATTTGCGTGTGTTTAATTCATTTTACAGAGATCTGAAAATTTGTTTTTCTATGTGTACAGGTTAAGAATGGGTGTTCTTCTTTCTCTCTCAAGCACTCTGTTGTTTTCTGCCTTATGGAGCGCTCCATAAATGTGGTTTTGTGTAGTGTTGTATGTATCAATGTCATGTGTAGTGTTGTGGTATGCTTTTGTGTTGTGTAGTTGTAAGTGTTGTGTGTGTAAATGTCTGTTTTGTATGTATGTCTGTGGATTTGTGTTGATTGAGAGAGAAAATAATCTTGGCTAAGGAGAATATGCATTAATGGTCTTCCTAAGGACCAACTTGATCCACAAATAATGATTTCAAAGTGAGTTGGAGTGATTTGGTATTCATGGAAATATTTTATTCAGTGATTTTTAAATTCATTCCTGGCCTTTTTCTTTTTTTCTTTTTATGTTTCATTTTCTGATGAGTTGGAATTTTATATATAGGAGCTCCTAGTAGCGTTTCCAGTGCACAAACTTTTGCAGCAGAGAATGAAGATTTTCTAGCTCTTTTGCAACTACAGGTTAGTATTTGTTATCCTCTGTTTCTTGTTGCAGTTTACCAATATCTGTCTTATATGTTAACATACCTCACATAAGTGTGAGGTATTATGTGGTTTTCCAGTTGACAACATTCGTGTCTGGGAACCTTCGTCTCAGTTCATGGCTGCTCGGTTTGTTAGTCATTAACCTTACTACAACTCACAGCTTAACCTGAAGGGATGCTATATAAGTTTTTCCTTTGCAGTTGGTTCTTCACAGATAGAATAGCAGTAGGCCCTGTTTATTGACATGGAGATTGTGCAGCCTTGAGTAATCTATAAACCCCCAAATAGTCAAGATGCTAGAGAGTGGAGATCGTATGCTTATGATCGTAGCAGAACCAATAGCTGCTTCTTCTTATGATCCCGGTGGTTCACTCACTTGAGACCAAAAATCTTATGATGCCGGTGGTTCACTCACTTGAGAAGCACCACCAAAAACAGAGGCAGCTGAAAAACCCAGATCTAGACATTGGTGAGAAAGACCCAGCCCTTTCTGTTGATTGTGCAATTCAAAAGTGAAAGCGACCCCTCCAAGAAACCCCAGAATAATATTCATTTTCGCCCTAGGGCTTAGGAGTAAAGAAGCTAGCTGCATAGCTGAAATTTTATTCCGTTTTGATTATCACAGAAAACAAATTCTGCCAATGGTCGTAAATGTTTGGTTATCTGCATAATCTTGCTTGGAGTTTCAGTTTCAGGAGATAATGTCTTTTAGTTCGCAGTAATATGCAACTCTGGTGGCATTTTTGATATATAGGTTTTCCTAGAAGTGCAACCCCAACCCCACTTAATGATTAAATGCAATGTGTATAGCAGGTCGAACCTGGTTTATGAATAATAATCCAGTAATCAGGGATAAATAGTTGTTTATGATTTCTTCTAATATTAAAAATTAATTATTGATTAAAATTATTTTATTAAAATATTATTTAATTTAATTAAATTTAAAAAAAAAAATCATGATAGTTTCCCGTGCCCAATACAGTACCAAGCCAAGCCACATAGGAAACCCAGAATACCAAATATACTCCAAATATATTCCAACTCTTCGGTAAAACCGAGGGAAATTACATAATTGATCGAACTGGTCGAAGGGTTTACCATGGATGGTACCATTAGTTGCAATAGTTGGTACCAGTAGTTGTAATGGTTAGTTGAGGATTTCATATCTATTTTTATTATTTTATTTTATTTCTATTAAACCAAATTCTGCCCGAGAGAGAGAGGTGTACATCTTTCGTCATTTTATTTTATTTTTTTCTATTAAACCAACTTTTGCCAGAGAGAGAGGTATACATCTTTCGTCCTCTTCAGACGCCTCTTTGTCATCTTACACTTTCATGTCTCTTTTGATATATATATATATATATATATATATAAATACAAGTCTAGCAAGTATTGCCTGCTACAACAACACGTGTTCATCAATACTCGTTTCCTGTTCAGCGATGAAAAAAATCCTCAATATTGATGTGTTTTGATGTGTAGCCGCTTTCATTGGTTAGTAGTCAACAATCACTCCTCTTGCGCGGCATGCGCAGTCCCAAAACAAGAGATATCATGCAATCAGAATGTCATGATGATGACAGATATCATGCAATCATATGACTTGACAACGATCTCCTAAGAACAGTGTCACCTGGAAACTCTTTGATAATCAAAGATTCATTTTGCAGTTTTAATAATTATATAGTAGGGTGTTTTAGCTTTCAGCGTTTATTTATTTATTTACTGAAGTTTCCAATGTAACATTAACATTTATTTTTAGTAAGAGTAACAAAATTCTGTGTGATCTATTTAGAATCTAAAAAATAAACATGTATTTTGTTATCATATATTTTATTACTATAATTTATTTAATATTTTGTTTTGTTTTATATTTTAATTTGAAAAATATATAATTTTAGATTCTAAAAAATAAACATCTATTTTGTTATCATATATTTTATTTTATTATAATGAATTATTCATTATTTTATTTTATATTTTAATATGAAAAATATATAATTTTATTTACTCAATAAAATTTTAGTAATAAAAACATATTACTGTTATATTGAAATTAATTTAAATGTTATTATATAAAATTTGCAAATTATATCATATTTATATTACTTTACATGATAATATTGTATTAATATTTCTCATGCATTAGGGGTATATATATATATTATGCATTTTCTTTATGAATTGTGCATTTAATTATCTTATAAGTTGTTAGGAAAGGTTTATATATACTAATAATATCATCTCAATTTTGTATGTTGCAGAAAATTTATATCATTGTTCGGGAGTGGAAGACATTATCTACTTTTATGTTTTGTAATGTTGCCATTAGAAAAAAAAATATATCCTTTTTTTTAGATGCGCTCATCAAAGCATGTACATGAACTCAAACTATCATTAATAAAAGGAGTAGGCTCTTTTTTTTGTGGAGGGGAATTCAACCCCTCCAAAAAAACTCTTAGGAAGGTTAAATTGTAACCCTCCTTTGAGTTGTGTTCCTTGTACTCATGGTTTTCTTCATATTTAGTTTATAGTAACTCCAATATGCAAAAACAAAAATATATCATTTTATTATAATAATGTTTTATAGATATATTTTAAACATACACACAAATGAAAAAATCACTTTTATTCACATAAATCACTTAACATTTTTTCAATATTTTAAACATCTTACTCACATATACACAAATGGAAAAATCACTCTTATTCACATAAATTATTTCACATTTTTATAATGTTCTAAACAACTTCCCAACATGTACACAAATGGAAAATCACTATTATATATATATATATATATATATATATATATATATATATATATATATATATATATATATATATATATATATATATATATATATATAATTTTTGATTTTTTGACTTTTTATTATTTAATTATATATTTTTATCATAATATTAGGATATTTATATTATATTTTTTTATATTAACTCAATATTATTTAATATTTAAATTAAATGTGAATATATTATTTAAAGTATTTTATTATTTATTTGTATAAATTTATCAGGTTTAAATACTCTTGTATTGGTTTTATTATTTATACATAATAAATATATTTATGTCGTAAGACGTTCTTATTTGAAAACAACTCCCCTAGGTGTCACTGTGTCAATGTCTGACACTCGAATCCAAATGTTAGATGATTGAAATGTTTTAGGCCATTACATTCAAATAAAAGTTTGATGCAAGGTTTTTTATAATGTTAGTTTTTTTTTAATAAGTGATTGAATTTACGTTTTGGTGACTTTGTCAAATTACACAAAAATAAAAATAAAAGTAAATTAAATAAAAATATTGACATATTATAATGAACATTTTAACTAGGTCAAATAAAAAATAAAAATAATACTAAACTATAAAAACAACTCATGGTATTGACTCATGGTATTCATGTGGAATGTGGTTTATGTAAAGGGGGAAATTAAGATGGCCTAACTCTGGATCTACCAAGAGCCAAGAGAGATCAAATGTCTTGTTATGCAAACCTCATTGATCCCTCTCATCAATAATATAGATCTAAACTAATTATTTAATAAAATTATTTACTAAACTATAAAAACAACCCATGGTATTGACTCATGGTATTCATGTGGTATGTGGTTTATCTAAAGGGGGAAATTAAGATGGCCTAACTCTGGATCTATCAAGAGTCAAGAGGGATCAAATGTCTTGATATGCAAACCTCATTGATCCAACTAATTATTTAATAAAATTATTTATAAATGTTTATAACCATTATTCTTTTAAAATTTCACTTAATTAAATGTATCTAATTTTTCATACATCCAAATATACATAGTTTTTCTTGTTCCATATTATTTTTGTTACAACTATTTTATTATTTCAAGAATAGATGATTTTTTTGTTATATATTATTTATGTTACAATTGTTTTATTATTCATGAGTAGTATTTCTTAATATATAAAAAATTAAATTAATAATGAAATTTTTTAAAATATGTGATCTTTTTAAATTTACAAATTATTTCACACGACATGATTTATCTTGAGCAATAATGATGAATGTTCATAATTCTCATTTCTTAAATAACACTAAATTTACCTTTAATTACTTAATTGTAATAGTTTGTAACTACATACAAACTATAATTTACCTTTAATTTCTTTCTTCCGTTACAAACAAACTATGTACATATCTTTAATTACCTAATTTTAGGTAAAATATCTTACATGTTTTTTACTTTATAATCATAAACAATTTTCATATTATATGATGTCAAACTTACTCAACTTTTTATTCTGAAATATTAAACGATGTTTCCCAATACATAAATTTAGCTTTTATAATTTATTTATTTATTTTTCAATTCCAAACAAAACCTACAAAAGAGAAATCCCACTCATTCCTTATTGTAGATTATAGTTTTACAAAATTGACACTATGATTAACAATAGAGTAAGTTGAGACAACCTTAAGGGGTTTTTTTGTACAATTTTTATCATAACCTTTCCCTCCATCCAATATATAATATAGAGTCTTCCAAAGAGAGAGTATATTTTAGTTTATAACTTGATCCACAATCAAAGAAAATGGCTAGGGATTTCACAAGTTATTAGTTTATAACTTGATCCATAATAAAAGAAAATGACTATGGATGTCACAAGTTATCATTCGCACAGTGATGTATTGACGTTCTTAGTTGAAATGGATCCTATGAGATGCATGGTGGCCAGAGACACAAAAAAATTCAAAAAATATATATGTTATGACATCCATATTGTCTAAAAACCATCGAAATTTCCCATCTTATACAACAATTTCTAACAATAACCACTCAATTTACTCTCCAATATTTGAAACCCTCGCACATGTTGGGGAGATCACATTGTAAAATCTAATGTTCCTCTGGTTTTTTTAAGGGGTTCATAAACAAAACAGACAACAAGAAAGTCAATATTGTGGTATTGTAATTGATTTTTGAATCATTGTGACAAACAAAACATCACATTAGCTCACATAGTGTATATAATGCTATAAGGATATAAGATGATAACAAATTTTGAATCATGATAACTATGTGAAAACCAAAACTAAATTGTAGCCACAAGAAAAAAATTCTCAACAACTCACAGAATATATACAAGGTTATAATGAACCCCATACATTTTGATGGACCTCATGGGAATTTTAGTGCACATAGAACACCACACTAATAATTCTATACTCTTGATCAATTTAGAATAATCTAGAATGTGTAAAGTACTTTAATAAGATAAACAAAACATGCAACAAGAAAGTCAATATTGTGGTATAATAATTGATTTTTGAATCATTGTGACAAATAAAACATCACATTAGCTCATATAATATATATAATGCCATAAGGATCTAAGATGATAACAAAGTTTTGAATCATGATAACTAGGTGAAAACCAAAACTAAGTTGTAGCCACAAGCAAAAAATCACAACAATTCACAGAATATATCCAAGGTTGCAATGAACCCCATACATTGTGATGGACCTCATGGGAATTTTAGTGCACATAGAACACGACTCTAATAATTCTATACTCTTGATCAATTTAGAATAACCTAGGATGTGTAAAATATTTTAATAAGAAACTAGATTTGTAATTATGAAATATAAAACTATAACTTAAATTTGTGAATTTACTTTGTATTTTTCTTTCTTATGTATATAGAGAAAGAATAAACCAAGTTTGGAGTTAATAAAATGAACCATAACATAAAGAACAATATCTCCTTCCAAAAATGTCTCCATATTAAAATGACATTCACTTTCTTGTATACCAAGACTATTGTTCTTCATATACAATTTCTGATAAGCATGTAATTGGCTCTAAGATATGTAGATGAAATTGAAGTAAACTCTATTTTTGTTAATAAAAAATCTCTTTATTTACATCTATGCTAGATAGATTTTACTTGAATATATTTAAAATATCTTATTTGAGTTACGTGTTAGATTATTAATCACCAAAATATTTTCACCCCCAATTTCCTATTTCAATATCTATAACAAAATTTGTATATATGTGAACATATTATGTTGGTTTACATATATGTTTTCACCCCCAATTGCCTATTTCAAAAACTATAACAAAATTTTTTGGTTGATATCTCCTATCATCAATATCTTTGAAACCTCCACGACTTGCTTCCATGGAAGCAAAATTTTCCTTTCATTCCTTCACGATGACTTGTTCTCTGCAACATCTTATTTCTTCTAGGCTACTCTTTCCTATGCTATTGCCTTCTTATTTCTTATAGGCTACTCTTTCCTATGTTATTGCCTTACGACGTTTCTTTTGCAACATATGGTGCAATTGCTAGTTATATATATGTTTTGGATATTTTAAATTTGGTATTTATATGAATGTATTATTTTGAGAATTGAAATGGTGTTTTTATTAGTTGCATTTTCATAGTTGGAATTTTTTTCTAGAGGATTTTATTTTGGTACGGATTAATGAATAGAATATCTACTTATATATAATGTGTGTGAATGTATTATTGGGAGTGATGACATTACTTGTCTGTATTTTTTTGGAGTGTTTATTCTTCTATGTTTATGAGTGTCTCATTTTTCATGCTTTTTTAGTATTCTTTATAAGTGTATCGTATGAGTATTCCTTGAGTGTTATACTTGTGGTTTTATTGTTTGTATGTATATAGATTCATTTATCTTGAAGATTTTCTTGTATTATTAGCTTTGTGTGTGTATTTTTTTTAATTTTGTTATGTATGTATATTGTTTACTTGTATGTGTTGATTATTTTTGTGTATGTATATTGTTTACTTGCATGTGTTTAATATTGTTGTGTATGTCTTGTTTACTTTTATTCTTTGTAGGTGTTTGTATGAATGTTTTCTTCATGTGTGTATGAATCTATTCATTGCTACATTTGTATGTGTATTGTTTACTTGTATTTTTTGTATGTGTACGAATGACTTCTTCATGTGTGTATGAATCTATTCTTTGCTACATTAGTTCTGTCTTGTTTACTTGTATTATTTCTATGTGTATGAATGTATGTCCTCTTCATTTGACTTCTCCATGTATGTATGAATCTATTCTTTGCTACATTAGTATGTGTCTTGTTTACTTGTATTCTTTCTATGTGTATGCATGTATTTCCTCTTAATTTCATGTGTGTATGAATATATTCTTAGTTACATTTGCATGTGTCTTCTCTACTTGTATTCTTTGTATATGTATGAATGTATGTCTTCTTCATGTGTGTATGAATCTATTCTTTGTTTCATTTGCATGTGTCTTATTACTTGTATTCTTTGTATGCATATGAATGTCTTCTTCAAGTGTGTATGATATTATTTGCTACATTAGTATGTGTCTTGTTTACTTGTATTCTTTCTATGTGTATGTATGTATGTCCTCTTAATTCCATGTGTGTATGAATATATTCTTAGTTACATTTTCATGTGTCTTATCTACTTGTATTCTTTGTATGTGTATGAATGTATGTCTTCTTCATGTGTGTGTGAATCTATTCTTTGTTACAGTTGCATGTGTTTTATTTACTTGTATTCTTTGTATGTGTATGAATGTCTTCTTTGTGTATGTAGGAATCTACTCTTTGCTATATTTTTATATGTATTATTTAATTGTAGATACATAAGTGTAATATGTGTGAATATATATGGTTATAAATATATTATCATTATTTCTATATATAAATATATTATTTAGAATATTAACATGTAAATAAATTAGTTTAAATACTTGTAAAATTGCTATTATTCTTATTTTTGTTATTATTTTGGTTTTTTATTTTAAAACTTTTCTTTTCTTTTTCAATTGATTTTTTTTTTCCTTTGCTATTGAATTTTTTTTCCTTTTCTATCGAAATTTTAAATATTGATAAATTAAATTATCACTTTAAAATAAAAAATAATATGCATATTCCAATAACATTTAAAGTACATAATATTATGCCTAGGGGTGCTCCTCAATTAACGATTGCCACGTTATAAAGTATAATGCAAACCATGAAACTTAAGGTTCAAAACCCTTAGAATGGAAAACACATTAATGATTGTCAAGTTATAAAGTATAGTGCAAACCATGAGACTTAAGGTTCAAAACCCTTAGAATGGAAAACACAATAACATGATATTTATAATAGGATTAATTTGTAATAACACTTATAAATTACTTATTTAATATTAAAATCAATTCAATACAATAAATTTAATTAATTTTATTTAAGATCTTCATTAATTTTAATAATTGATAATAAAAAAATTCATAATACTATAATTTAAAAACATGTGGAACAAATTTTAATTCTAAAATTTTGTTAATGATACTCATTGTTTTAAAAATATTAAAGAAAATAAATACTTTTCAATTTTCATAACATTCTAATTAACTTATAAAATAATGGTAATTATCAACATTATATTTTCTATACTCGATCTTCATCACATGCATAAAATAATGTTAATTCTAAAATTCATAATAAGTGTGATGTGTGTGAACATGTCACCTTGTGAGTCAATGTGTATAAAGTTTGTGGGTATGTGTATGTTTGTGTGCACCTTTTGTTACCTTGTGAGTCAATGTGTATAAAGTTTGTGGGTATGTGTATGTTTGTGTGCACCCTTTGTTTGTTGTGTGCATGTATGCATGTGAGTGATTCTGCTTCATTAGCAATGGATTGTGTGGGTGCGCATTAATGGTTAGTCCCATGCCAATGATGGACCGTTTTTGTGGTCATATAAGCTCTCACCTTCACGTGGTCGACACTGTTAGTAGAGATTTTACATCTCCAAACCAAGAAGAGCTTTCTATACAATGCTTTTTAATTTATTTAAAACATAACATTCACTTCAAAACTTTAAAATGATTTTTAGTTAATATTTTCATTATTTTAAAAACATATAAATACACTAGCTTAATAAAATTATAACATGATAAAATAAATTAAAATATTCATTACTAATATTAAACATTACTAAGAATAAAAATATTAATATATAACCTTTTTCAACTATATTAATTATAAAAATAAATTAATATAATTTAATTGTTAATTATTATTATGTTTTACTATCAAACTTTATAAAAAAAATTCAACAATATTAATTATAATAAAAATAAATTAATATATTTTAATTGTTAATCATTATAAAAATATTTATAATAAAATACATATGTCATTATATTTATAATTTACATGTAATTATTAAATTGAAATAATAAATAATAAATTATATTGTTATTAGATATCATTTTTGCGATTCAACTACATTAAGTAATTAAAATTTAAAATATATAAATATAATTAAAAAAAATATTATTTATTTTATTAAAGTTGAAAATATATAAGATATATTTAAAAAATACTTGAAATTAAATTATTAAATATTATAGTTTCAAAATTTTTAAATATATAAATATAATTAAAATAAAATAAAATAAAATTATTATTTATTTTATTAAAGTTGAAAATATATAAAATATAATTAAAACATATTTGAAATTAAATTATTAAATATTATAACTTCATATATTTCATATAAATCATATCATTAGGACCAAATCTTGTGATTAATCTCAAAGACATGAAACTACATTATGAATCACAAAAGTCTTGGATAAAATATTAAATATTATTTTAAATTAGAAATAAAATAAATATATATATATATATATATATATATATATATATATATATATATATATATATATATGTGTGTGTGTGTGCTAAGAGGTGCTCTATAACTTAATATACTAGAGATGTTGTAAGGTCTAAATAAAAATAAATAAATAAATTAAGTTAAATTAAAGGAAAAGATTATTGTAATGTAAAGAAAGTAGAAAATAACAAAATAAAAATAAAAATTATTGTTTGCTTGCACATCTCTATAGTATATATATTTACTTGTTTTGATCAACATAATCATCATTCTCTTGATGATGAAGTACCAACACAATCATGGTTCTTCTATTGATGAACTACACTTAGTAGTTCTTGATGATGAACTACCAACACAATCATGATTCTCCTATTGATGAACTACACTTAGTAGTTCCTGATGATGAGCTACCAACACAATCATCATTCTCCTATTGAAGAACTACACTTAGTAGTTCGAAACACAACATGTAGTCTCCCTAAATTCTATTGTGATTTTACTGAAGATTTTTATTGAAAATGACCCATGGTATTCATGTGAAAAATATTATATTTAAAGAGTGAAATTCAACTAGCTTAGATCTATTTTAACTATAGAACAAACAGCATTAAGAAATTAAATCTCTTTTCACTCTAAAATAAGTTTCTATCTCAAGAAAAAAGAAGTTTCTATCTCAAGAGATTTGATCAACCTTGATGCTTAGTGAATCTGGTGTTAAGATGAAATCTAGATAGGTTATATTAGTATCCTACTTTTTCATTTTATCATATATTCTACAATTATAAAATAAACTAATATAATTTCAAAAAATTTATAAAATATATATTTAATAAAATATATAAACATATACCATTCATTTACACTTAATCTATATATCCAATTCAATGAAATAATAATAATATTATATTATTATATTTATAAAACACTTTCAATTATTCAAACATAATCATAATAGCCTATAATCAAATTTAACAATCTAGAATATTTATTTAACTAAAATTTGAAATATTGTTAAACCAACATTTAAAAATTATAACATTAAATATTTCAAAAAATATTTAAAAGTATAAATAAATAATAATAATGATATATTATTTTATTTAAATCCCAAAAGTTCAACATTAAAACATTTGAAAATGGAATGTTTTAATAACATATTAATATATTTTATAAAATAATAATTTAGTAAAATTATAATAAAATAATTAATAAAACATTTATTTTATTTTATTTTAAAATATTTAAATTGTCCATGGTTGACATTTCGAGCCGACTCATTTTCATCTATATTATTTTTCTTTAAAAAAAATTACTACTCTGCAATTATATAAATTAGCAATTGCACCATCATAATATGTTGCAAAGGAAACATCGTAAAATTTTTAAAGAGACCTAATAATTGCTAAGCAAAATATCTGTAATAATTTTAGTTAATTTTAAAAGGCAAGAAACAATCACATTGATAAATGCTATTTTTTAAACTCCATATTACACGTTCTCCTTGACCTTCAATAATGTGCAAAGAACCTTTTTTTTTAAGAAATAATGCTGGCTCCATTGTTGCTTAAGAGGGTTGCAAGCCAGAGTTTTGAAACTGAGCCCATCGAACCCTGAAAAACATACAAATCTGAAATGTGTTATTGTTGTTATTGCCAAATAGATTCAACCACGTTATTATAAATTCCTTAGAGCTAATGTTAGTCACTATTCAAAGTATTATAAATTCCTTAGAGCTAATTTCAGTCACGTATTCAGAGTATTATAAATTCCTGAGATACTAATCAGAATGTGAATTCCATCCCATTAAATTGCTAATTTCAGTCACTTTCATATTAAGATTATTATAGATTCCTTAGAGCTAATTTCAGACCCTATTCATTAGATTATTATAAATTCGTGAGATACGAATCAGAATGTGAATTATATTTTGATTTATCTTAGTAAAATCAAAATACTCTGGAACATGTTAAGTTTGAAATGAGATCTTATACTAGTGAATCATTAGTTTGTTAGGCTGAAAATAAACCGAACGTAAATTGTTCTAAATGATAACAGTTAATAGTAAATCTTAACAAAGAGGGAATTGTTAGTTGGATAAAATTGAAAGAAAATTTTATATAAATTTGATAATTGAGGTGTTATCAACTGCAAAAAAAATTGAAAATCTGAAGTCAACCAAAATAAAAATAATTTTGAATTTAGAGACAACCCACATCAGATATTTTCATTTCTATTCGCATATATGAGACCACCCAAATAAACATTTCGCATTTCAAGGTTAGTGGAAAAGAACTTTCGAGGGCTGGAGAGAATGGGGAGCGAAAAGTTGCAGAAAGTCATCCCATCCATTAAATAGCTAATTTCAGTCACTTTCGTATTCAGATTATTATAAATTCCTGAGAGCTAATTTTAGTAGCTTTAGTATTCAGATTATTATAAATTCCTGAGATATAAATTAGAATGTGAATTATATTTTGATTTATCTCTTTAAAATCAAAATAATCCGTACATGTTATGTTTGAAATGAGATCTTATACTAATGAATTATTAGTTTGTTAGGGTGAAAATAACCCGAAGGTAAATTGTTCTAAATGATAACTGTAACAGAAATAAAAAATTTGAATTTTGAGATCAGTGGAAAGAGAGAATGGGGAGCGAAAAGTTGCAGAAAGTCATCCCCATCCCACTAAATAGCTAATTTCAGTCACTTTCGTATTCAAATTATTATAAATTCCTGAGCCTCCAAGAACATAGCCGGGGCGTCAGGGCTGAAGGTGTCAGAGGTAATGTCTGTCAAGAAAACCAAGAAATCATCTATGCAAACATGAATGTCTATGAAGAAAACCAAAAAAGCGTATACACAGACATTCTCATGAATGTATGTCAAGGAAACCAAGAAACCGTCGCCTGGGATATGGGAGATCTTGCCCAAAACCTAACCCTGTCAATATTACAAACTGGACTTACCAGCTTATCTGTGTCTGCCTCTTTCTAACCATTGGAGGGCAAGACCATCAAACTGGCAAGTTGCCTGTCTTCTCAGTAAAAAGGCATGGTTCCTTTAAGAGAAGATAAATACCAGTGTGTGTGGTTAGGAATGTTCGACGAGGAAGAAGACGCTGCTAAGGCCGATGACCGAGTAGTCCTCAAGTTCCAGGGTTGAGATTCCATTACTAACTTTAGTCCTACAAGAGATGGAGATTTGAGGCTCGATTCATGAGGGAGCATAGCAAGGGAGAAATCATTGACATTCTCTGGAATCACACACATGACACAGAATTCAAGCATCATAGCAAGAGTCTCAGGGCTGAAGGTGTTCGGCCTGCAAGCTAATGTTTGTCAAGAAAACCAAGAAACCATCTATGCAAACATGAATGTCTGTCAAGAAAACCAAAAAAGTCTCTATGCAAACATGAATCTCTGTGACTCAAGAAAACCAAGAAACTGTCGCGGAGGATATGGGAGATCTTGCCCAAAACCTAAACCTGTCAAAATTACAAACTGGAGATCTTGCCCAAAATCTAACCCTGTCAAAATTACAAACTGGACTTACCATCTCATTTGCGTCTGCGTATTTTGACCATTGGAGGGTGAAACCATGAAATCATTCAAATTACATGATGTATCGTATTTTATATCAAGTGGAAGGTGGAAGACATTAATAATATTCAATGAGTTAGTTAGTTAGTTAGGCTGAAGGAGGCATTGGATCTAATGGTCTAAAACTTTTCAATCGTCTAACATTTCATCCAATGGCCCAAACAATGATAGAGTGGCAGCTACGAAAGTTGTTTTCAAATAATAACGCCTTACGATGTAAATATATATCACATGGTTAATTTGGGAGCAAGAATAAATAAAAGTGAACTTTGATTGTAGGGGAAAAAAGGGTATGTCCCCTTCCTTAATGGTTAATCAAGATACTTAAAAATTAAAGTGGAGGAATAATTCATCGTAGTTTATAATAGCATTTTGATGCTTTGTAAACTTTAATTTATTAGTTTAGTAATAGTAAATGTACAACTGGAATATTGTAGATATTGTAGTATTTTGTTTAAAAGCTTCAAGGTTAAAATAGATGGTTATTAATACAAACTCCATTATCACAATATCAACTAGTTTCACCTTGCTTATGTAAATCATGTATCTAAACTGAGCTTTAACTTAATTTCATTTAATGCAATAAATATTCCCAATTCTAGTTAATATATAAGAAAAACAACTTGGATAAGAATTATCGTTTCAGTTCCTTACAAAATGTAATATCCTTTTTCTTGGGGACTTTAATGCTCAAACTACTACTAACCAAGATATTATGTTAATTAACAACTCTAACCTCAACCCCTTATGGATTGATGAGTATGATAACTTAGCTAATAGATACAAGAGAAACTCTAAAGCCTTAACTCAGAACTTATTCGACACTGATCTCCTCAAGCTTTGTAGTTCCCATGACCTAATCATTTGTAATGGCATTAACAACTGGCCTCTCTCCGGTCAGATCACTTGTTTCCATGGGCTGGGTAGCAGTGTCATGGATTATGTGATTTCTGACACCCATGTCTTCAACCATATTACAAACTTTGCGCTTATTAATGGGTACGATCTTGAATCTAACCATGAACCTTTGTATTTATCCCTCAAACTTGTTATGCATACCACCCACATGCAAGAGACCATTGAAAGAAAAATACACATTTTCTTTGATAGAAGTATTGTCTAGCTTTTCTTAAGGGATTTAGGCTCCCTAACTTATAAGAACAACATTAATCACATTTATTACCATTTTACTACTAACATTTCCACTACCATTAGCAAGTTATCTAGCAAGACTTTGTATAAGTATAATAATAGAAATTCCAATCCTTTGTATGACAAAGACTGTAAAATTTCCAGGAAACCAATCAGAGATGCCCCTAATGAAATAATTAATCTCCAAAATATAAGTATATACAAATCTCTCATCAAGAGGAAGAAGAGGTCATCTATTAATAAGAGACAAGAGCATCTTCTCTGCCTTTCTAAAGTTGTGCCTAGAAGATTTTGGTGGAATGTGGTTGTTCATAAAACTAAAGATAATAATTTTATCCCCTTGGATGCCATGGGCACCATATTAAATACTCATATTAAGGAAGATATATTTTCTCTGGAAGACATTGAGTCTGAGATTAATAATCTCGCTAATAGGAGAGTTAAATATATTTAAGGATACCAGTCTGAGATATTTAAAATGGGAAACTCTATCCTCATTCATCATCTCTACAAGCTTCTCTATTTTGATGTAAAACATGGCTTCCCTAATCTTTGGACACAAACCCTTACTGTGCCTATCTTTAAAATTGGGGACAAATGTTTTCCCTCTAACTAAAGGACGATTATGATCAGCCACATCCTAGATAAGCTAAATGGGCTCATTTTGGAAAGTAAGCTTATCATTTGGCTTCAAAACCAAGGTAAAAGGGCTAAAGGACAAGTTGGTCTTAGGATACATCCCTCGACTATCAACCACCTTCTCACTTTCAGGATCATTGTAGTGGAATTTCGCAATAGTAAAGTCAATATCTTATTTTTCTTTTTGGACTTTAGAAAATATTTCAACATGGTTCCTTGAGATAAGCTCTAAGAGAGAGACTTGAAGAGATCATGGTTCCTCCTGAACTCAGGATTGTTGTGATCCGCCTCTATGAGACTGTCATTTCCAAGATTAAGACCAAAAAAGAGTGGTCTAAATATATTAAATGTATATCAGGGTTGAGCAAGGGTTTCCCCCATACCCTACTATTTTTGTTATTTACATCGATAAGATAAAGGATTGTCTGGAGATTGCAGGTTCCAAAGGAACCAAGCTCGTTGGTATAATCATTATTCTTCTCGTTTATGTTGATGATATTTTTCTTCTTGAAAGAAACCATGATGGGAAAGACAAGAATATTAAGACTCTTCATGTCTACTGCTCCAAGATGGGTATGATAGTTAATACCGACAAGAAGAAAGTGATGATCATTAAATACAAAAAGATCACCCATGGTAGTTTTGTCTTGATAACCATTATCTAGAGAAGGCTTATTCTTATAAATATTTGGGTATTGACTTTCCTCATAAGCTCAAATGGAATTATAGCATTGAGAAAATAATTATTGGAGGTTAGAAAGATTATTACGAGCTTGAAAACAATTTTAAGTCGAATGATATTTTCATTTGGAGTAAAACAAGGTTCCTCTTTGAGCCTCTTGTCACCCCCATTGTCTTATATATATGTGAATTTTGGGTTTGTATTATATCTAAATATTTTTTGAGAAATATTGAGATGATTCAAAAGAAATTCATAAACTATAACCTCAAGATAAAGGGAATATTCCCTATCCTATCCTCTTGATCGAATCTAGACTATCTCCCATTGAAAATATGGCCATGTTTAGATATTTGATGTATAAGAAGAAGAGTTACAACATGGAATCCAAGAGGCTCCCAAAATTTTCTTCTAAATTTATTCAAAACCCCTACTTGTGCCTCAAGTGTGGGCGGCATAAAGATGCCCAGTATTGGCTCAACCATTAGGGGATTATGAGGGAGATCATCATGGGAAGAAAGGATAATGTTAAATATACTATTACATACAATTTTAGGGACAAGATGTGGGATGATAAGGAGATCGAGGGTAAAAGGAAGCTAAGATATTATAAGGAGGTTATCAACCCCACTCTTGATAACCAATATTATGTCTATGTCTTGACTAACACTAAGAAGGAAATGAACATTGCTAGGATAAGAAATAATTCTCATGATCTTGTTAGGGTCCTATAATTTATAGGATCATAAGTTGATTGAATATTTTCTCTCGGTAATATGAAATTGTAAATAATATTGCATTTTGCATATGATTTCCAAAAAAACAAGATATAAATAAAAGTAAAAAATGAAAAGAGGGTTATGAAAAGAAAAATAGAATTAAAAAAAATTAGAATAAAAGAATAAATGAATGATGATTAAAGAACCCCATAAAAAAAATTGATGTGAAAATGATGCAAATTCAAAAGCCACTAGAAGAAAAATAGTTTGTTTTGAAAAATAAAGTAGTACGTTGTGTATAGCTTGTTTTAAATTCCACAACCCTAAATCCTTGTTAAGATCATAGAATTTAATCATGGTCAACCATATTTGAATTTATGTTATTATATTATAGAATAATTTAGCCAAATTGTTTAAACTTGGTTAAAAATGGTTAGGTAGATGAAGAAACTCGTCCAATCTTTTAAGTTGGATCAATGATGTAAAAATGAGTAGGTTAAAACTAGATTAGAGGATTCTTATTTCAAAGAAAAAATAAACAAGTGTCTGCACATTTTAATGCACCCTTAGATAGTGATAATTAGCCTTAGTTTAGGAGAAAATAGTGGAATGAAAAGGTTGAAAATGTTATAAATCATGTTTTTAATTATATGTGATTTTATCCAAATTATTTGTGCTTATGATTATAATGTTCACAAAATAAAAAAGGTTTGGGCATATAGTGGTTAAAGTGGCGCTCATGATCCAATGATCTAATAATCATTCACCCAAATCGATAGTTCTCAACGCCTTTCGGCCCCGCCTTCCCTTCATGCCTTTGTTGGTAGGGGAGGGGTTCATAAATTGGTTTGGCCCCCCGCTGGCCCCACATAGCATGTCACTCCCTTTTGATTTCGCAACCCCCTCTCCATACCAGTTAATGTCTCTACCTCCCTCTGAAAACCATCAAAACGCTACCCTCTCTATCCAATGCTTCTTGTGCCCTCACCTCCACTCCGTTCACAACATCTATCCTATTCATTATGCATTAAATCCCTCCCTGGATTACCATTTCCTTCTAACGGTCTTGCGTCCCCAATGGATGTCTATTGTGACCATAAAAACCTCTCAATTCACTCATTTTTGCATCATTTTACCGCATTTTCACTCATTCGGATCCGATATACTCTTTCAAACTTTCTTTTGCACAGTGAAAAAGTCTTGAAGTCGGGCACTTAAACCAGAGTATGATGTGAAAGAAAAATAACTACCACCAACTATCAACTACCAACAATTTCCTGGTAATTATCCACTTTCAACCTTTCTTTTTCCTATTGTCTTAATTGTCAAAATGCCTCCTAAAGGAAAAAATAATGGTAATTCAAATATCCTAATGATCCCTCCATAGTTGATCTCGACCATATCCCTCTAGCTGACAAAGAATACAAAATTTGAGTTCCAAAATGTCAATTTGACCTATTCATATTGCATTATTGGCTCAAATATAATAACATAGATGATAGTGATGAAATTTGAATCTCGGAATCTAGTTTCCCCCTTTATATGTTTCCTCGGACATACCATTTCCTAGAGAGCTATTATAGCTGACATTGGGGAGGTTTTATTTACAATTACCCCCAAAACTATCAATAAAATGCTACATATCCCCCAAAATGATTCCACAATCCCTTTCTCAGTGGAATCCCTAAATGAACTATAGGAGAGATTAATTTTTTCCCAAAGAGCTAGGATTTTTAAAATATTCCTTCCAGAAGATGCCCATTTACCTAAGAATAATCCACCCTATCCTTCATCCAATTTTCTAGACAAGGCCAAGAAAATCATCTCCATGCTTTCATGTTTTTTAGGTTATTATTCAGATGAATGGGTGGATGAACCTATCTTAGGTTTTCTGTCCATTTTCTCCACTAAAGAGAAACCCTTTGTAATTTTAAATTTCAACCAATTTCTCACTGATAGCAACCATGAATAATTCCTTAAGTTTCAAAATTGAAGGAATGTTCAAATATGCCTCTATTTTAATTTAAATGTTTCTTTTTTATCAAGCGAAGAGTTTTCCATTTGCACTACAAAAGATGAATGAATAATGAGATCCACATTGATTCATTTTTTGGACTTCCTTGATAAGGAAGAATTCAAAAGAATACAGTTTTAAATATTATATTGATCAGTATATTCATCAAGCCACATGTTTACTCAGCTGTAATGCAGAACCCGGGGTTAATGATGAGATTCATAATATTTTACACCTTAGTGAGTAAGATAAGATAGGTGGCTGGTACTTATACCAGAACTGCACTGAAATACGAGTGTATGGGTGTGAACTACCACCCTACAAGATGCCTAAATACCTCCCAATGAGGGTGTTTTCATTAGAATACATTAAGAAGGTTATAATTTCATATTAAATTCACTTTGATTTAGCCAAGAGGGAATCACAGTTTAGAGTAAAGACTTAGATTGGACCTTTTATCTACAATGGTAGGAGAACAAGAGAGGAGAGAGACATCAGATGAAGTTTCCCTTGAGCTTCACTTGGTGAGATGATCCATTTGGCATAATTTCTAAGAAAAGGTGGAAAAGAAAACCAGTCCTTATGTTCATACACAAAGACCTGAAATTGAGAAGTACATGAACTAGGATGATAGGGAAGAAAACACCTTGCAAGAATATGAAGAGAAACATCTGTCTACATCAACTTCACAGACTTCCACACCTCAGGAAAAAAATAGAGAAACGACAAAGGGAGGAAGAATCTCCTTCAGTCATAGATATTTCAACAAAAAAATTCAAGATTTACAAGAAGAAACCAAAGTCCAATCCTAAAACAAACTTTTCAAAATTGGAGGAAGAGAAACCTACCATATTACTAAAGGGTCCACACTCTATAGCAAAGTAGGATAGTTTCTTTGTTGTATCTCTAGCATCATCAGTTTCATAGGGGAATCCAAACATAATGCTAACATTAGGATTGATTCAAGGACAAACAAATAAAAGCATCCTTGATAAGTATAAATAGATAAAGCTAAAAAATGAACTTCTCAAAGTCAACACTTACGATCAGTTCTGGAAAAAAACTACCACAACCCATCAGAGGCTCTTATCGGCCTTCGACACCGAGAAAGGAAGAATGTAGGTGTAATTCTTGCAAGAACAGGATTCCCATCCTAAATATGTTGTTGATTATAAGAATAATTCATTTGAATTTGATTCAAAATACATCCATTCTATTTTTCATATGGATATGCATAGGGAGATAGGGGAAATTATATGTTCCACATTAACAAATAATGTAATGACTGCCTCTAAATTGCAAGTATAAATCACCAATATTCAGTCTCAATTAAAATTGAAAATATTTCTTCTTTGGCAAAAGATAATAAAATAAAATCCTTAGAATAATTGGTAATTAAGATAGGATATGACCTAGTAAATGTTAAGGCAACCGAAGAATTGATCAAGAACAAGAATGTTGACATTGCAACACTCGGGAAACCATTGAAATTGTCAACAACTGAGGATCCGCAAACCAAAGAAATAGGGGAGACAAAAGGCCAAAAATTAGACATGTTGATGATAATTATGGAGCAAAATGCACAAATAAGGAACATGGAAGTAGATATGGACAAGCTATTCAAGGAAAAAGAAAAAAATGCACAGCTAGTTGTAGTCCCACTAGATGTAGTACCTATTATAACAATAGCATAGAAAATAATGGCTACCTCAACTGTAATAGGGTTTTTACATCAATAAAAACCCTACCATAAGACTTAGATGCTGCTGGAAAATTGGTAAAGCAATGGATGGTATGTCTATAGAAGGAGAAGGAATCAAAAGACTACAAGTACAGGTAAAGGCCATGCAAGAGAAGAAAGCAAGGATTGATACCTCAAATCTAACTGAAGTACATAAATTCCAGAGACTCACTCATAGGCTACAATAGTTGGGAAATGAAACTTCCATGGCTCAAACCTTAGCCGAAGCTAAGGAAAACATCTGGATACATATAAAAAAAATCTATGACAAAAATCTTGCCACTAATACAAATTATTTTTGAACAAAACGAGCTAATTAAGAAAGCCAAAGAAGTCACTGAAAAACTCAGAGAAAAGATGGAAGAAAAACCTGTTGAATCCATAAATCTCATCAAATTTCTCAACTCCAAAAACAGATATGAGTTAGAAGAATTGGGGATTGAGGAAAAAACTGAAACCATATTAGAAATCAAGAAAGTGTTAACCAAGAAAAATCTCATCATACAGTTGGAGGAAAAATGTCAAGTTCTAGAAATTGGTCTCTAAAGGTTTTTTAACAAGTTTGAAGTGATGAATAAGAGAGGACTTCCAAGTTTGTTTTTTCTTAATGACAAATTAATCACTTTTTTCTGATTACAACCAGAAATTGATAGATGTGGCTAAGGATAGTTCCAAATTTTTGGGGATACATGGGAGCATCACAGGTAAAGCCTTCCTAAAGACACTGGAGTATGATTTAAACATTCAACATAAGATCAAGCACATTTTTATCACAAAGGCCACCTTTACCAAATATAGAGAGGCAGATGAGATTTACAAAAATGTACTGAAGATGTGCATCCCAAGTGAAGAGAGTTAGGACAAATTATGCGAGTTACTTGATTAGAAAATTGACTCTATCTTCAGCAATAAGACCAACAACGTAGTAAGGGTCAAAGGATAGACCAACAAAAATCTCCTGAAGAATAGTTCCAACAATCCGAAGTAGTTCAAAATTGCCCTATATTTTTCTAATACAAGAAGTAATCAGTTTATATATTCCTAAAATCAATCCTTGTCTGATATTACAGGATATTTTGTAAATAAACTTATAAATACTTTTGATTTTTAAGTATGAAGGGTTGATATTTGCATCCAAGAAGGTTACTTTACATTTTCAATTTTTGTGTACTGGTCAGTAATGAAGAAGACTCTTTTACGGGATTCATGTGTCAAATTGTTGGTGAAGTGCATATCTCACTATTTATGTTTTTATTTTCTTTGTTTTCCATGCTTATGTATTCATAATCTGAATTATTCGACAGAAAATTAAAAGAACATAATTTGTATTAAAACACACTCTGATTCTAACTTTGATTAATTTTAATATTTTTATTTGAAATTAAGTAAATTAATTCTTAAGTTCTCTTTACTTAATGGAATTTATTTCATCTCTTCTCGTATGCTTCATTTAAATTTATAGAATCCAGTTGTTTTGGCTACCCTTCCCTATGAAATCTATTTATAAAAGCTAAAATAGATTCAATTTTAATTCATAGACTCCATAGCCCAATGGTAATTTAGGAATTCAATCAACCAAACAACCAAAATAAATCAAAAAAAACATTGAACATTCATAACTAGCCTAATATCTCAATATAAACGAATATTTATCTGAAAGAGAGATCCCACTCTAAAGGTGGCAGGGCTAGATCCCAACTTCCTAAGTGGTTTTGTGGTTACCTCTGTAATTTATTTTACAACCTCGGAAATTATAGAGTGATAACATAGTGGCGACCATAATGGGGACATAACAAAGTTTGACTTCTAAAGATACATTTCCCTAGTTAAAAAAACTTTATTTCAGGAAAATTAACAGTTCAAATTTCAAAAACAAATGTTCATAGGTTGTAAACCTTGTAAATAATTCAGTTTTCTATTTAAAACTTTAGTTCTGGCTCAAAAAAGAACTCACACCAGATCTCATCCTAATATAGAACCTTCTAAGATCTTATATGACCCTTAAAATTTGATTAGGAAGAAAAGTTTAGCTAAAAGTCAAGGATGCAAAATTTCCCCACTGAGAGAAAAATATTTCCCTAAGATTTTTTTCACTTTAGAGGATATTGAGTTTGATCTGCAATTTGAACATAGTCTATTTAGGACTAAGTTTGAGAATTTTGTGGAGGAGACAGTGTTTGATAAATCTATTTTACAACCCTATACACCTGGAAGTCAATATATTGAACCATAATTTTATCAAGTTGTACATCAGGCATATATCCAGCAGTGTGCTGAACTCTCTGCCCTTACAATAGCAACATCTTATGCTTCCTCTCAATATGTTCATCTTATATCAACTAGTCCCACTTCCTATATAATCTCCACTACTTCTCAAATAGAATCGCAAATAGTGTTTCAACCTATAGTAGGAACTCCTACACCTACACCCCTCATAGCCTAATCTATTATTCATCCCCGGATCCCAATCATGGTAGCAAGGTATGCTCCCCTGTTTTTGGCTACTCCTTTGCATAATATGCCCTAGGAATATCAAATTAGGATCCCTCAGTTTAATGGTACTATACCCATCACTGCAAAACAACATGTTGATAGAATGAATGATTATTCTTATCTTTAGGAAGTTGATGTAAAATTGAGAATTTTTGCTCAATTTCCAGCCAGGGAAGTTAGAAAATGGTTCAAAGATTTAATAGTAGCTAGTACAAATGATCTCACTTCTTTTCACCAATATTTCCTCGATAGATGGGAAATTAAGAGAAACCCCCTTCATATTATATCAGCATATGAGAACATTATAAGGGCCCTTGGAGAGACTGTACAAGATTATTGCACTAGATTTAACAATGTCTACAATGCAATTCCAACAAGCATTAAGCCCCCTCAAGTTTGAGCCCTGATTAAATTCTCAAATTCTCATATGAATTCGATGTTGACATGTCTTACCAATTAAGAGAAAGAAACTATGAAACCTTGGAAGATATGAAGATGGATGTTGTGACTGTAGATGCTAAATTTTTAGCTAAAAGGGCTAGAATTAGGACTGAGAGGAGGGTAACTATAAAAGAAGAACCATATAGTTCTTTTGTTGATTCAAAAATAGATACCTGAGTTAGAACCATGGAGAGAATTATGCAAAGAATAAATATAAATGATAGGGCCTCTCCTAGAGAAAACCAACCTGGTCCCCAAATTTGAAATCCTAACTTTAGGATAAACCCACCACAGATCAAACAAAGGGAACAAAAATGTCCAGATCAGTAGATAAGACCCCCATTTGAATAGAACTATGCATATGAAGAGGGAGAGTTAGTAGAAGACCTTGATGAAAATCAGATAAACTTAATGGGATTAAATTATATTGAATACAATTTCTTAACTCAGGAAGAAGGAGATCTATTTTTTCTTTCATAACCCGAAGTAAATTCTAAGGAATCAGAAGATTACAAAGAAGGTTTTGAGAATGCAATAATGGAAGTCCATAAAAAATATAACTTAAGTAGTAAGAAAAACACTAACAATCCTACTAAGAAAACTGCTGACACTCAAATTAAAAAGATAGTTGACACCCCTACAAAAAAAGGCCCTGATATTCCTCCTAAAAAGAATGTAGAAACTACATCTCAGAAAACATCTGAGATTGTGTAATATTCAGAATTTTCCATTAGTTAATTTGAATATTAGATTTCTTACTTTTCTTAATTAGTTAAGTAAATAAAATGGTGGAGGGACCCATAAACCCCATATATGAATAAAATCCACTTTTTTTGTGTGAATGTGGGTTTGTTAGATTGTAGATCATCATTATGGAGTAGTGGAGCAAATTATTAGTGAAGGAAGAGTGGAGATCATAGATAATTGATGAGGGAGATGATGGAGATAGTGAAGGAATACAAGTAATCTCATGGAGGAATAACGATGAAGTGATGGAGGAAGTGGTGCATTAAATGTACACATGATGGAGGGTGTGGAGAGTAAATGCAGAGATGATGGAAACCATGGGGAGACAACACAATCTTCTTGGAGACCAGTGGCCACATGTGCAGCACATTAATGAGTTGGGCCAAGGCTAGGGGAGGCTCAGAAAGCATAAAAGGAAGGTGAAGGCAGTTATAGAAATCATTCTGGATTTAGATCTTGTTTTTTCATTTGACATTTCTTCGCATGCTTCAGTTGTTTAGCTAAGTCTGTAGTAATGTTTAACACACAGGTGTTCTCGAGTGTGAATCCCACCCTTATCCATGGGGGACATCGATTGCTTACTCTGGAAAGGTTTCTTCGAGAAACCATTCATCATCTAACATTGGTTCCACATTCAACCCCCCTCTTCAGCACATACAGATTTAGGAATTACGCATTCTTGCTTAAGGGATTGAGAGGAGGAAGGCAGTTTCTAGAATTTCAGCTAGGAAACCTGTGGAGAGATAAATCCTTCACCTTATGCTTCCATTTCAGTCTTCCAGGAGCAACATTGTGACATCTGGTATCAGGCCATGATTTTACACCTCCATGCAGCCACAGTTCCTCCAGGAATTTCATAGTCCAGCAGTATAGATCCAATAGAGGAAGGAAGTTCCAAGTATTTCATCTTGGAATCCTGTGAGGAACCATCCCCTCACTTGGCTAAGATTATTTCCATTAGTTGTGAGCTATATTTCATCACCTAGCAACATGCTACAACTTCATCTCTCTTGTTTGTGCAGTCCATTCCAAAAGTTGTGTATTCAGCACGTGCAACTCGAGAGGAGGAAGGAGGATCTAGATCTCAAGCTTATATCTTGGAGATCAGGAGGAGGGATCAACCCTTCATGAATTGAGCTAATTGTGTATGATTGTAGCCCTTTTATCTTTCAATTCATGCTACAAATCTGCATACCCAACAGTTATGCATTTCTCACCCTAGGAGGGTGATTTTCCAAGGTGATCCAATCTGGAAATCCTTTCTGGGTTATTTTGGGTTTTCATCATAGAGTTTGGATTCCAATTCCTGACATTTTATGAGCTCCGAAATAGCTTGATCTATGCATCCATTTTCAACTAGCAGTTATATTTCCAGCATTTCCAACAAGAACAATATAGTATGGCCTCTAGCAGTTTAGTAGTTACGTAGTTCTTTCAGTGAGATGACTTGAGGGTCACTCTAGCCATCTTTGTCGGCTTGAGTGTTGTTATTTTTTAGTAGTGTTGTACCTATATTTTCACCTCCTTATTAATGAAATGACTCAGTTGTTTTGTCTATTTTCATGGTGTTTAAATTTTATTTCCATATTGATGTAGTTTCTAGTTATTTTGTTTTGTATTATTGTTTTTTCCTATTTTTGGATATTACAGTGGTATGTGAGCATTATATTTTTCTCAACTTGTGGGCATTACATTTCATGACATCAAAATAAGACACAAAAAGTAGAGATCTACAATGACAGGGGGATTAAGTTTTTCTACACTTCTCTTTAGATCTATGCAGGATCTCTCCAAGGAGGTCAAATAAATGAGAAGGGAGAGGAAAAAATAAACCTCAAGAAGGTTTCTGAATGAGGAAGGTCCAAGCACTTCCTATCAGAAATATAATAAATCGACAATGCAGGGAGCTCCACAACATTTTACTATGTTCACTTTCCTTGCAAAAGGAGATGAATGACATGGAGATGTAGGATACTTAGAGCATGAGACTATGAGTAACTATCTTACAGAGTAAAAATCTCAATCGAGAGCATTCAAAGATAATATGACCCACCAACATTTTTTCCAAATAAAATAGAATCAGAGACCCCGTAGCAACACTAGAAGAAAAGGGCACATTCAGAATATATTTTTCCTACCTACATTTTATGGGTCATCCACAAGCACAAAAAAGCTTGGATGAAAGAGTTAGATGATTTCTTCCAGCTACACCTAGTAGTGGAAAGATAGGTTGTTGAGATTGCAGTGATGCACCTTGAGGGTGAGGAAAAGGATTGGTGGTTCATCAATATGAAACATGAAAGGGTGGATTCTTACACAGAGTTCAATCAAATCTTGGTAAAGAGTTTTGATAGAAGAAAACCAGAGGTAATTCCCATTGAGACATTTTTCGACATTGATGAGGGAGCACATGAGGAGTAAAATGAATATGTCAACACTATCACTCCGGGAAAGGAGAAAATACCACCACCAGTAGCTGTAGAAGTAATTTCATCAGTATAAGGAGCATTTTCATCTTTGAAAGATGATCCTGAGCCTTTGACATTGAGAGTCCCATGCATGATTCAGGAGGTGCATGAGGAGGAGGAAGAAGATACCAGCAGTGGTGTAGCAGTAGAGGAGAAACCATCACCATCACCAGCAGTTGGAGAGGCCATTGCGCTGGTTGTAGGAACTCTTGTAGCTTTGGAAGATGTTCCCAAGTATCAGCTTATCCAAGGTTTGCAAACATTTCCATCCCATATCATTTCATCACCTCATCTTGAGATTTTATGGGTCATGCCATCAGGGCAATTTCATAACCAAGGGTTAGAGCACCTTGCTGATTTGGAGTAGCCGAATATCACTATGCAGAAGACCCTTGACTTTTTCAAGGAGATGTATAGCCATCCCAGTTTTACATTGTTGATCTGTACACAACACTTTGTGTTGGAGTGTGGATTTTTGGAGGATAGTATGAGCATAGGCCTAATCAGTACAATGTAGGACTATGAGTTCAACATTTTGTATGAAGAGGTCCATGAGACAACAGATGCACCATCATGTAGATCATCAATGCTATCACTGAGGAGTTGTGATGATTTTGGGGCCCAATTATTCTTGGATCATTTTCATGACAACTTCATTTATGAAGCATTGGATGGGAAGATGGTAGATGGTAGACATCTTGTGATGGATAGAATTTTCCATTATCGGGATGGAGCCTTCTTGATGAGCACCTCACAACTCAAAGAGAAGCTTTTGCCTACAACATATTCAAAACCTCATAGGCTCTATTGGGCCATCGGTGAGAGGATATCATGGAGACACCTCAAGGAGGATGCACTTCAACATATCATGGAGTGCAAGTATTGTCACCAGATTGGGGAGGATGGTATTCTCCATTGGGTGGATACCAAGCTGGAGCATGATAGGAGTCATCACCCACAATTGTATGGATTGGTGTTGATGATGATAAAGTGGTTGAAATTCTACTTTCAGATCTATGACACGAGGTAGTAAGAAGCATGAATGTGCTATTTTCTTTTGGGTGAGTATGGTTACTACCCAACATTCCACATTTGTATGATCCATGGCTTGCATAGTACTGGTTGTTAGTCATTAGTATTTTTCATTATCTATAGATGACTAAATATTGGTTCTATATTTATAAAAAAAAACTCTTTGAACATTGTGAGTTTTAGAAATCTCACTGCCTTCATTATCCTTATGGAATTGTTTTCACTATTTCATCAGTTTTTCATTCCATGGTCTCTTTGTCACTCCTAAAAAGACTCCTTATAGGCTTGTGCCACTCATATCCATCCTTTTTCTTACCTATTTCCTCAATACTCTGTTTTCCCTTGCCCATAACTCCATTTGACATCTAGGGTTACCTAGTATAACCTAACTCATTCCCATCACCTAGGGCCAGTTTTTCTTCAAACTATGTTTTTGATCAAACAGATCTGAATTTGAAAAAAGTGAGAGAGGTTTCTCTCCCTCATAGGTCCAAGAAGAAAAAACTCCTTCATATTTTATACACGTGTCATGGTTTTAGAGCAATGTCAAAAATACAGTTGTCACGGGAGAATTGTTGCACTTCTGGAGTGACCTTGGGAAAATCAAGTTTTCTCATAGCTAGAGTGTCCAAGTGAATTTCTTGATGAGTCAAATGATAACTAGACTAGAAGATATTTCCAATGAGATATCATGACCTCAATTTGGAGTTAAGGAAGGCCTAAAAAAGTTTTTTTCACCAACACTCTGCATTTTTGCACCATCATTCATCACTTTTTGACCAGTCTTGGGAGAATCAACTTTTGACAGGTCAACTCAACTCCAATTAGACAGGATAAGATTTCCAACAAACTATCATGGGCCCAATTTTGACACCGAGAAGGCCTCCAAATTCCCTCTACAAAAAGGTGTTGCGCCTTCAGAAACTGGCGCTGTGCCTTTGGACAGGAAAAGCTTCTAATCCTAACAACTCAAATCACCTCAAAGCTTCCAAAATCTTGCTGAGGGTCCCCCAAACATATTTAAAAACTGATGAGGTAAGTGGTTTGTCCCTAATGAAGAACATATTGCAGCAAAGAAGACAGGAAGCACTTGTCTTTAAGAAGAACTAGGGTTTTACACTTGGCGGTCTAGAAAAGTGCCAACACAGTGATCAAATGCAAAAATGGTATGAAGAAAGTGTTGAAGCTGCTGCTAGGGAAAAATCCTCCCAAAGGTGTTTGATGAACTACCAAACAGTGAGAAGGTTAATTTGAGTTTCATAAATAAAATCACACTGGATTTTGAAGATGTCACTATGCAATCATCACAAAGGAACCAAGATCATTTGTCATTCCACAAGCCAAAAGGATGAATTCCAATTCATCATCTCAGTCCCCTACAGGCAAACAGTGAAAGAGGATTAGTAAGAAAGGGTGAGAGGTTGTTTTCAAACCTCATGGTGGAGACTACACAATAAATCAAATATGTTTCTATATGTATGAGAATATCCTAAAAATGGAAAATAAACATATCAAATGTCAAAGAACAAATGAAAGGCTAAATCAGTGATTTCAGCAATCCACAGACAATGGCATAAACAGTTATTAGTTGAAAAAGAAAAAGGGCTTAAAAAACTTAGAAAATAGGCTTGTCAAGATTAAGATCAACTCATAAAGCCTATTCAAACTCATTTACACCTGAAAGAATCTTTGATTCCTTACAAAGAGTTAAAGGTCTTAAGGAAAAATAAAATTGGAGTTTTTGAGCCAAACTTAGGCAAAATTGCCTGGTGTTGCATGTTCAAGGTTGCGCGCTGCGCCTTTGGAGAAGTTTCCTTTGTAAATTTTCTCTATGCTGCACGTTCAAAGGCACGCACAGGCAAAATTGCCTGGTGCTGCGCATTCAAGGTCGCGCAATGCGCCTTTGGAGAAGTTTCCTTTGTAAATTTTCTCTGTGTTATGCGTTCAAAGGCACGTGCTTCGCCTTCAGAGGTGCGCTACGCGTTCACCTAGAAGACCCAACAAGCTACCCAACTACACGTTTAGGTGCTGCGTGTCGGACTTGGAATGCCTCTTGCACCTGCAAACACTCAAATGACCTCAGAAACACCTCCAAGCTACCTCCAAAGGCCCTTCAAGCATTGTTAAGGTGCAAGGTGAGGGAAAGAAAAGTTTTTCAAAGGTCAATAGAGGGAGATAGTGGCAGTAATATTGAGTCTAAAATGCCAAAAATCATGAGCACAAAGGTGCAGAAATAACCCTCTTTCATCTCCTTTTACAAAAAACCCTCACCATCACCTCATGGCACTAATGCATCAGGCAGTAAGGAAGGTGACAATGAACAATAAAATGTCAATAAGGTTGAAGGAAATGAGAATTCAAACAATGTTGAATCAAGAAATGAAGAGTCATGCTAAGGAGGAAGGCAACGATGATGAATCAATCATTAATGAAAATGTCAGTGAGGACAATGAGGACAGTAAATTCAGTAAACCAAATAGTGATAAAAACAGTGAAGAAAACAGTAGTACAGAAGACAGTAAGGATGTAGAAAGAAATGGAGGGTATGCCTTGAGAGGTCAAACATATGAAGAATCAAACAGTGAGGAAATCAGCCATGATGAAAATAGGTCAGAGGAGGTAGATATCAGTGAAGAGGAAGAAATTGATGCTAATATCAATAAAACAAATATCAAAGAGACTGAAGACACTAAAATGGTGGACATAGAACCTTTTTATTTAACCCACCAAAGGAATAAAAAAGACAAGAAAACATTGAGACCTTAGTTTATTCTTTTCTACAGGCATCCTAGATCCCATTAGGAAGACGATTACAATTTTTGGCAAGTTTTTGACATTTTTTTATTTTTGACTGATATTGAGAGCCGAAAGCGAATCACCCTTGGTGTTGTGCTTTTACCATAGGCATCCATTTGAGGCTAGGTTTACATTTTTGGATTCATCAACCCAAGAAAATCATGCACACTAAATTTCAGAGCATTTGGAGCAGTTTTGGTCCCCCAAAAGGCCCAAAAGCATGTCAATTTTCACCTTTCTACCATGTTTTCACTGCTGGCACTGCGCCTTCAGTGGCCTTGGGAGATTTGATTTTTGAACAAGTTAATGAAACCCAATCAGAAAACCAAGGGAATTTTTGGAAATTAGACTCAACGGGCTCTCCAATGAGCCATCACGGAGCCCATTCCAACATTGAGAAGGCCTTCAAAACTTGGCTACAAGATGACTTAGTTTTTCAGTGCAGGCATTGCACCTTTGGACCTCTGTGTTGCGTTTTTGCAAAAAAGTCAACAAAACACACTAAAAGATATTTTAATTTTATTTTTTGGGCAAATCAATCTAGAGTTGGTTGAGGAGTTTGAGTTATCTTTCATTTATTGTAATAGATATTATGTGCCTTGGGCCTTGCATGGCCTCTTTGGACATAAATGACATTTATGGTGTATTTATGGTTTCCAAAACCCTAATCAGGGTTTTGGCCCTCCTTTGCTAGATAAATAGAGCATGGAGGTCTTATTGTATTTTTTTTTCTGTTGGTTGGTTTTTCACTTTTTGAACTGAGCATAGGCTCTGAGTTGTAAAGATTTTTTGGCCTTGGAGCCTTGTAATCCTTTTGGACTGAATGATAATGGAGCCAAGCACTTTGCATGATTCATGAACATGGAAAATGGTGATGTATTTCTTGTTTTTTTATCATTTTCTTATGTTTTACATGTTGTTTCATCCTTCTCTTGCATTGGAACAAAATGTTTAGTTTAAGGTATGCTGTCAAAAGTTCATTAAGTTTATCTACTTCTCTTGATTTCATGTTTTCCTCTGCTAGGTTAGTTTAGAGAATTCTTAGTTGCTCTCTAAACCCACCCTGCTTTTTTATCTCATAATGATTCAATGGATTCAGTGTCAAAGAGGTTTATGGTTAGCCCTATCCTTTGAAAACACTTTAACATCGTTTTTGAGGTCTTTACTTCAAAGTATTGTTGATTAGGTTTTGCTAAAGAGGTTTATGATTTTCCATGTCCTTTTTCTCATCTTAAATGGTTGCCTTGATTTTTTATGTAATTTGATTAATAAATATTAGGAGTTCCCTACTTCTTAATCATTATTATATGTCATATTGCATGTTTTATTTCTCTGAAGGTAGATTATCTAGAGAGGTTAGGAGTTCCTTGCTCTCTAGGGTTTACTGGATTGTTGCCTTGATGTTTGCTTGCGAAGGTTAGGTCAAAGAAATATGGTATACCCTGTCTTTGGTTTTGTCTTCAAGCATAGTATTCTTAGAGGCCTTTCTTGTTGTAGTATTTGACAGAGGATTCTTAACTACCCTTTGCACCTACTTTGTTCACAATTTGATGTTCACTCCACTCATCTCAGCCTTGAAGATCCATTTAGCCCTGTTAACTTGCCCTCCAAAGCATCACCTTTTTTTGTACCTTTCTAGACCTATTGCAGACTCCATAGCCTAACGGTCTAAACCTCTCATACTTTATCTATTTTCCTTGACTACCTACCCAACCAATCAAAACAAACAAACAAACCCTAAACCTAATAACTAGCCTAAATTCAAAACCTAAAGGCTATCAAGTTACATTCTTTGCACAAGCATAGAGAGAACCCTCTCTGAGTCTAGGAATGCTAGGTCCTAGGACTCCAAATACTGGTTTACATTGCCCTTGTACATTTTCCCTTGCCAATTTGACAAATTACAGATAGATAAAACTGGTGTGATGTAATATTCCTACTTAGCCTAAGCTAAGAGGAATATTCATTTTTGTTTTATTTTCTGTTGCATGAATAAATGAATAAAGGAGGACATGTAAAAATCCTAAGAAGACTAAATAAATCAATTCCCATACGAACACAGTTAAATCAGGGCCATGTAAATAATCACTTGCAGGTGTGAAAGGGGTTTGAGCTATGAGACTGGGTCAACCTTGACCAAATCTACAGTGCTGCCTAGGTTCAATGCATCTCCTAAAGGGACAGTGCAGTTTTAGAAGGAGGCCCCTCATGTGAAAAGAGATAACTCATCAAGGTGTTTTAGGGTTTGCAAAGGCTCTCATATTATAAAAGGAGAGGGAAGGCAGCAAGAGAAGGTTGTTTATTGATCATATTCTTGAGTATTTTTTCTGCTTAGACAAATACTATTCTCTACTGTTTAGTGGAGAATTGTTCTTGGAATTCCTATGCAGGGATTTCACCTCTTGATTTGAGGATTCTTGGAGGAGTATTTGCTGAATTGATCCACTATCAGGCTTGAGGCCAAGCTCTAATTTCAATTGCAACACTGATACATTGAGGTTTTTGCTGCTCTTGCAAGCTGCAGCAAGTGGGAGTCTAGATCTACAGAGATCTAGTGTATTTTGGGATCCTCTTCTCATGGAGTGTGTCTTTTAACCTCCTAAAAGAGTGCCTCTACTATTTGTACTTCAGATCTGCAACATGGCAGTGGCTATCTATATCATTTTGAGCTACAATGTTGTTTCCATGGGTGGACTGCGTTATTTTTTTATGAGGTTCATTGTGTTGTTTTAATGCTAGTTTGATCAGAGATCTCTGGTGTTGGGCTTTGCTTTCCATTTTGGTGATCCATGGATTAGCTTGCTGATCCATGTTCTATTTAGATATTATATTGTGTTATGTAATTTTATATTCAGAAATTACTGCAGTATTTTATAGATCTACAACTTGTATTTCAAATCTACTCTTATTTATGCAAGATTTGGTCAAAACCCCAAGGGGATCTTGTAGAGAAAACTATCTAGTTTCCAGATCTGATATAGATCTGATATTTTGTCCACAGATCTGTCCTAGATCTGATTTGTAATATGCAGCTACTACAGCTCCTAAAAATAATGATGTTGAGCCATTTCTGTTTATATACATATGTTGCAGCTCTCTTTTCTGAAGCTATCTTGCTCTCTTGTCTCATGTAATCTATTGTATAGTGAAAGGGATTCACTTTACTTCTGATTTGCTACTGTATATTCATTTATTACTTATATTTTATGGCCTCCTGCTTAAATTTTCAAAGAATTTATTATTCTTGAAGCTGCTTGTTGTGCATAGTTGCAGCCCCTCTTGTTGGGTGTTTTCTAGCTAGACTAGGTTGTGGGAGACCTGTTTACCACACCTATTTTGATTTTTTTTTGCTCCCCTTCTGGATCTAGACCGAAAATTTGTTGATCTAAGGAATCCAAGGGCTGTAAACTCATTTCTATACATAAATATCCCAAGGAGTGCGTTATTTTTCCAAGCTTGATGTGCAATCCCAATTTAGTAACATTACAGTGGTATCAGAGCTCCTTTCTTGGCACAGCCTGTGCTTGCCTTGGAGCACCAGCCATGTTGTATTCAAAACAAGATGATCCTATTACTGAGAGGGAGAATAGGTACCAGAATAGAAGTCATAAAAAGTATGACTACACTACTGATGATCCTGACAAGGGTCAAGACAAGGGGAAAGCCCCTGAAACTACCAGTGATAAAGAAGGAGAAGAGTTTTCAAGAACTATGTTAGTGGCCATGCAAGATCTTGCTAAGGAGATCAAGTAAATGAGGGTGGAAAGAATGAGGGAGTCTCTTGGGATATTTCATCAAGGAGAAATCTCTGACATGTCTCATCATGGGACTGGTCAAACTATGAACCTGCCACAAGATCCACAAGCTTCACAACGCTCCATTATTCCTACCTTCATGGCTATGGAGAATGAAGGACCACAAGAGCAAGCATCCCTTGAAGGTTACTTTGTGGAGTATGACTCTCAAAGTCATAGATTCAAGGATAACTTGGGTTTCCAATACTTTTTCCATCTCAAGGACCAAAGGAGACCAGTGCATCAGTATAGAGATGGTGGTTTCTTTCATGGCAAACACCAAACTATGGGCAGATTATTTTTGCCCAATTGTCATGGATCATCCTCCATTTTTTCCAAGGCATTGGTAGAAAAGCTAGATATCTATTTCCAGTTGAAAAAAGTCCCTGAAGTTGAATCCATCAAGATTGCAGCGCTGAAATTTGAAGGTGAAGCACATAATTGGTGGTTCCATGGGTTGTATACATTGGGACACAGCAATCTGACTACCTATGTTGAGTTCACTAGAATACTGGTGGAGAGGTTTGACAAGAAGGATCCTGAAGCACCCCTCATAAGCCTTGCAAAGCTGAAGCAGGCAGGAGATGCAGAGACTTATATCTCTGAGTTTCTGAGATTATCAGTCATGGTTCCTGATCTATCTATAGCAAGGAGAGTCTACATGTTCATTAATGTCCTGGAGGAACCTTTTCATGGGTTGGTTAAATCTACCAAGCCCATCACTTTGCATGATGCCATTGAGAGAGCTAGAGATCTCCAAGATGCCTTGCCAAAAGCAAAGGCAACTTTCCAAAGCAAGGCCCCTCACTTTTCTAAGGGGAAAGAAGGAAAAGTTTCTCCTCCCAAGGAGAGCTCTTTGAAGAAACCTCTTGTTATTGATCTGAGGAGGGAATTGAGGAAGAAAAGACTGTGCTTCACTTGCCATGACTCATGGGCCCTCAGACACAGATGTGCTGCTAGAAAAGCGCACTACATAGAATTATTCTCAGATTTTGAGGAGGAAGATGAAGGTGATGAACTTAGGAGGGGTCACAGCGCTGATGATGAAGATGAGGAAGATCAAACACCATCCATAGATGGGAAGGGGGCCTTTGCTCCAACAAGTGGGACTAATTCCTCTTTGAGGGGAGTGCCTAAGTACTTGACCCTAAGATTACAAGGTTCAGTCATGAATCAGAGAGTATATGTCTTGGTTGACAGTGGGGCAACCCACAACTTTATTGATGCTCACCTTGTGAAAAGAAGAGGAATCCCAACTGATACTTTTGAGGGATTTTCTATTTTGGTCCGAGGAGATAGGACCATGAAATGAATGCAATATGTCCCCTCACTCTCTGTCACTATGGGATCCTACACTTTGGTGGATCACTTCTTTGTAGTTGACATTCCAGACACCAACATCATTTTGGGTGTCCAGTGGTTAATTACCTTAGGGAAGGTTACCACTGATTAGAAATATTTGCAGATGGAATGGGCGGACTTGAAGAGTGGGAAACCACAAATGATTCAAGGCATGAACACTTATCCTTCACCTAATTTTTCCCCACAAACAACATATATGGATTTGCGTTGTGGAAGCATGGATCTCATAGTTCCTTCTCTCATGTTCATGAGGATGCTGCAAGGGACATTCTTATCTTATGGCAAGCCACCTGGAATGCCATCAGATTCAAATCTGGTGGGAAAATTTCCACAAAGTGCTACTCCAAGTCTAGATCCAAGAAGGATTGGAGCAATGAGAGACCAAGTTATAGCACTGGGAGGCTTGGGACAGCCCAAGAATGAGGAAAACCTTCTTCCTGCTTCACTATCTTCCTCTCACTTTTCTAGATCTACACTGTGGGAAGAGGGGAATGGGAGGATCAGCCTTCCAAAAAACTATTTTGGCATGTGTAATGTCAAAAGAGAAATCAGCAGCATGACAAGCACTTCCATGGATGCATCAGCAGCGCTGTCATTGTTGAGCAGTATGGATCTTTATTGGAAATCTCAACTGCTTGTAGAGTATTCCAAAGATCTCCACACAGGTATGATATTAGATGGCATGCATCAAGAAGATGGCTACTTGGTCCAAGGAGGGGTAATCTATTATCATGGTAAGGTATTTTTGGCTAGAGCTTCCAAGCTCAAGCAGAAGATCCTACAAGGAGCATATGAAGAATTCTTCCTCAGCCATATGTGTTCAATGAAGATCTATTCCCTAATCATGAAGAGTTTTGATTGGGAAGGCATGAGAGAGGACTTATATCAGCACTTTCAAGAGTGCAATAGCTATGGAGGATTGGGGAAACCAATGGAATCTTTACAAGAGTCATCTCAGCCAGCTCTTCCCTTGCTTGAGAGGAAGGGAATTTTCATGCACAACTCCATATGTGTGAAGGACTATGATGGTAAATGGTTTGATCATGGTAAAAAATTTGTATTTTCTGATCTATTACATTCCTTTGCCATGTTTTTACAGGATGGGACTCCTAAAGGGAGTGAGAGATCATATGGATCTCATAGTTTGTTGGGGGCCAATGAAAATTCTGAACTTGGCCACTCCCTTGATGTGCAAAGGGAGATTCCTTTTCATGATGGGTGCTTCCCAAAGGCACCAAACTTATGCAACACCTTCAGTCATGTTAAGGTAACTTATGCAGCAAAAGTGTGGTGGGAATGCCACTTACCACACCAGGATCTAATAAGGACAAGAGTTGCACTGCGCTGGTATCACATGTGGGATTTTGACCCACCTCGTCAAGTTCATATTTCAGTTTGTATCTATGTAGTCTTGCTTCCATACATTGATGAAATAGTTGTATTTTTTATGGGATTTTATGGATAGAGGATGGGCAGTGTGTATGTACCCCATGGGGCTGAACATCAACTTGTACTTCATGATACATGTTTTAGATGTAGCATTTCTCCACCCATGTTTATTTCTCTTGATTTTTTCACTCGTGAAGGGATGAACTATGCACATATTATGTTGGCCTTGGAGGAGCAATTCATGATGCTTTGGCTTGCTGGGCACTTGGGTTTGATGAATATTTGATCCTTAATGATGCCAACAATGAAGGAGGAGAAGTACTACAGCTCTTACCCTATCAGTTGCTTGAGGAAAAGCAACATTTTGGAGGGGAGGACTATAATATTCCTACTTAGCCTAAGCTAAGAGGAATATTCATTTTTGTTTTATTTTCTGTTGCATGAATAAATGAATAAAGGAGGACATGTAAAACTACTAAGAAGACTAAATAAATAAATGCCCATGTGAACATAGTTAAATCAGGGCCATGTAAATAATCACTTGCAGGTGTGAAAGGGGTTTGAGCTGTGAGACTGGGTCAACCTTGACCAAATCTACAATGTTGTCTAGGTTCAATGCATCTCCTAAAGGGACAACACAGTTTTAGAGGGAGGCCCCTCATGTGAAAAGAGCTAACTCATCAAGGTGGTTTAGGGTTTGAAAAGGCTCTCATCTTATAAAAGGAGAGGGAAGGCAACAAGAGAAGGTTGTTGATTGATCATATTCTTGAGTATTTTGTCTACTTAGACAAATACTATTCTCTGCTGTTTAGTGGAAAATTGTTCTTGGAATTCCTATGCAAGGATTTCACCTCTTCCTTTGAAGATTCTTGGAGGAGTATTTGTTGAATTGATCCACTATCAGGCTTGAGGCCAAGCTCTACTTTCAATTGCAACGTTGATCCATTGAGGGTTTTGCTGCTCTTGCATTCTGCAGCAAGTGGGAGTCTAGATCTGCAGAGATCTAGTGTATTTTGGGAGCCTCTTCTCATGGAGTGTGTCTTTTAACCTCCTGGAAGAGTGCCTCTCCTTTTTTTACTTTAGATCTAAAACTTGGTAGTGGCTATGTATATCATTTTCAGCTACAACACTATTTCCATGGGTGGACTGCGTTATTTTTGTATGAGGTTCATTGTGGCGTTTTGATGCTAGTTTGATTAGAGATCTCTAGTGTTGGGCTTTGCCTTCCATTTTGGTGATCCATGGATTAGCTTGCTGATCCATGTTCTATTTAGATCTAATATTGTTTTATGTAATTTTATATTCGAAAATTACTGCAGTATTTTACATATCTGCAACTTGTATTTCAGATCTACTCTTATTTATGCAAGATTTGGTCAAAACCCCAAGGGGATCTTGTAGAGAAAACTATCTACTTTCCAGATCTAATATAGATCTAATTTTTTGTCCACAGATCTGTCCTAGATCTGAGTTGCAATATGCAGCTGCTATAGCTCCTAAAAATAACGTTGTTGACCCATTTCTTCTTATATGCATATGTTGCAGTTCTCTTTTCTGAAGCTATCTTGCTCTCTTGTCTCTTGTAATCTACTGTATACTGAAAGGGCTTCACTTTAATTCTAATTTGATGTTGTATATTTATTTATTACTTATATTTTATGGCCTCCTACTTAAATTTTCAAATACTGCATTATTCCTGAAGCTGCTTTTTGTGCATAGCTGCAGCCCCTCTTGTAGGGTGTTTTCCAGCTAGGTTAGGTTGTGGGAGACCTGTTTACCACACCTAGCTTGATTTTTTTTTTCTCCCCTTATGGATCTAGACCCCAGATCTACTGATTTGAGGGATCCAAGGGTTGCAAACTAATTTTTGTACATAAATCTCCCAAGGAGTGCGTTATTTCTCCAAGCTTGCTGTGCAATCCCGATTTGGGAACATTACATGTGATGCAGTAGCAGGAGGCATGGATGCGCTAGTTGCTATTGAGAAATTTTAGCAATCACATAACATATTATATTTTAATGGGTGTATTATTGTTTGGGACATTGTATGGCACTCACATGATGTGGCAGCAGGGAGCTTGGTTATGGTGGTTAGATGTGACATTGTACATGTCAATCAGTATATTGTTGCTCCATGACTTGCACTATGATGATCTGAGGTGGCAGCAAGAACCATTGTTGCTTTGGTTACTCTTGCAATAATATACTCCCATACCTTGCATGATGATGATGGAGGAGGATGGAAATAAGAGGCCTTACTGCGTTGGATTTTGTTAGGAGAGTATGGCCATCATACTTGGTATGATGATGAGGTGGTGTGGTAGCAAGAGGCATTTTTGCAGTGGAAGAAAGAGGCATTGATGTGATGGCTTCTCTTGAGAGAGTATGGCTACCCTACTTGGTATGATGATGGTATGATATGGAAGCAAGATGCATTGTTGCAGTGGTTGCTATTGGGGGAGTATGATTCTAAATTTCACATGTCAACCCATATGACTCTATTTCCTATTTTTCACGGTTTCTAGATGATTCTTGGAGCAAGCAAGGCCAATAGGGCCAAGGATGGGAGCATGGAGAGACAAAATATACTCCATATAGCATGGGTTGGAGAGATAGTTTATGAGTTGGGGCTTTCCACTTGGGGAAGAAACCACTCCACTTCATATGTCTCATGCATAGAGGATGCTCTTGGACAACAGGTGGTTTCTACTTAGGGACTCATTGATGAGGAGAAGCATGTAACTATATGGATCTGGGCATACATAACACATTGAAGAAAATGGGGATTCCTTCCATATGAGGAGGCCACTTGGGAGGGAGATATATTTCTGCAACATCTGCTTTTGAAGTTGCTTGAGGACAAGAAAAAATTTTGCAGGGAGGACTGTAATATTCCAAATTTTCCATCAGTTAATTGGAATATTATAATTCTTACTTTTCTTAATTATTTAAGTAAATAAAATGGTGGAGGGACCATAAACCCCATAGATGAATAAAATCTACTTTTGTTGTGTGAATGTGGGTTAGTTAGATAGTAGATCAACATTATGGAGTAGTGGAGCAGCTTATTAATGAAGGAAGAGTGGAGATCATGGAGCATTGATGAAGGAGATGATGGAGATAGTGGAGGAATAAAAGTAAGATCTTGGAGGAATAATGATGAAGTGATGGAGGAAGTGGTGCATTAAATGCACACATGCTGGAGGGAGTGGAGAGTAAATGCAGAGATGATGGAGATCATGGGGTGATGGCACAGTGTTCATGGAGGCTATTAGCCACATGTGCAATGCAATAATGAGGTGGGCCAAGGCTATGGGAGATTCACAAAGCATAAAAGGAAGGTGAAGGCAACCATAGAAAGCATTCTGGATTTAGCTCTTATTTTGTCATTTGACATTTCTTTGCATGCTTCAGTTGTTTAGCTAATTCTTCAATGATGTTTAGCACACGGGTGTTCCCAAGTGAAAATCCCACCATTATCCACAGGGGAATTTGAAGGTTTCTTTGAGAAAGCATTCATTCATCCCCTCTCTTAAGCACATACAGATTCAGAAATTACGCATTCTTGCTTGAGGTTTTGAGAGTAGGAAGGTATTTTCTAGAATTTCATCTAGGAAAATTGTGGAGGGATCAATACTTCACCTTGTGCTTCCATTTCAGTCTTCCAGGAGCAACATTGTGGCATCTAGCATCAGGCTATCATTCCACACCTCCATGCAATAGTATTTCCTCCACAAATTGTGCAGTTCAGTAGTGTAAATCCAGTGGAGGAAGGAAGTTCCAAGTATTTCAGATTGGAATCCTGTGAGGGATCATAACCTCACTTGGGTGAGATTATTTCCATAAGCTATGAGCTATATTTAATCACCTAGCAGCAGAATACATCTTCAGTTCAGTCCATTCCAGCAGCTATGTATTCAGCAACTGCAACTTGAGAGGAGGAAGGAGGAGCTAGATCTCAAGATTCTAGCTTGGATATCAGGAGGAGAGATCAACCCTTCATGAAATGAGCTGATTGCGTATGATTGAAACCCTTTTATCTTTCATTTCATGCCACAAATCTGCATACCCAACAGTTGTGTATTGCAAGCCCTAGGAGGGTGATTTTCCAAGGTGATCCAATCTAGAAATCCTTTCTGGGTTATTTTGGGTTTTCATCATAGAGTCCGGATTCCAAATCCGAAAATTTTCTGAGCTTCAGAACAACCTGATCTATACATACCTTTTCAGCTAACAGTTATATTTCCATCATTTCCAGCGGGGAAAATGCAGTATGGCCTCCACCAAATCAGCAGTTATGTAGTGCTTTCAGTGAGAGTACTTGAGGGTCACTCTAGCCATCTATGTCGGTTTGAGTTTTGGTATTTTTTAGCACTGTTGTACTTGTATTTTCACCTCCTTATTAATAAACTGACTCAGCTATTATGTCTACTTTCATGGTGTTTACATTTTATTTCCATATTGTTGTAGTTTCCAATTATTGTGTTTTGTAATATTGTCTTTTCCTATTTTTGGATATTACATATTGCTTCAATAACAACTCAAATAGATGTTCCATCCACTAGCCAGCTAAAATATACCACCCAAATAGATGTTGTTGAATATCTAGATGTCCTAAACCCAAAAAAAATTCAAACATCCTTCAACACTGAACATGAATTAGCAAAGCTTAAGATACCCATTCCATTAACAGAGCTTATGAATAAGAATGCATAAGGTCACAAGTAATGAAAGCTATGAATATAAGAGAAGGTGTAGATATAGTTAACATGACTGATGATCAACCTGAACTTTTGTTTGGACCTGAAGTGGAAGGAAAACCTCAAGAAGGAGCTATGACTTCGTTTTATGCCATTCTTAACATTCATGATAATATTTTACATAATTGAATTTTTGATTCAGGTGCTTCACACAATCTTATGCCTAAGGCTTTCATGGAAAAATTAGGACTTGATATCACTAGACCATACAAATATTTTTATTCTTTTGTTTGCTTAGGCCACATTAAGGATTTGTGTGTTACTTTAGAACATATACAATCTAAGATCTTGGTGATGGACATAGTTATTTCTGACATACCCCCTAAGTATGGCATGTTACTGTCTCTCATGGGGAGATAAAGTGCAAGGAACTCTTTATATGGACATGCCCTATGCTACCATTCCAGTGTTTGGTCAGAAAAGGAGATTATATAGGGAAACCTTAATGGATTTTATGGTTAGTATTCAGGATAAACCACACAATTATCCCCTATATTTTTTCCATTCAAACCTTGATTTGTTCATTTTGTACAATGATGGAGACTAAATAAATGATATATTTTATTATCAGTTGAGAGACTCCATGAATGGAAATTATTTTAGCAAAAAGCTTATTTAAGAGTTGTAACCCTAGAATTAAGGATTAATATTCATCTATGTTGTTTATACATTGAAATTTTAGCTTATATGTATGTGTCTGTGAGTGGTTGGTTTGTGAATTTGAAACCCATACTCCTGCTCCTAATCCTTATTTAATAACAACACCATCAAAATCAAAATTCCATAGAGGTTAATTTTATTTATCATGTTCCACTATAGTTGTTTTGTCTCCTTCAATTTCACAAATATTAGTTTCTAAGTTGGGAATTTTTTTTCCCTTGTTTCATTTGATTTTACAAAGGTCTTGGTTTGGGTTTAAAAACTTTTCTTGGAGGTTTGGATTTAAGAGCATTTCTTGGAAGTGGACTGATTTCGCAAAGAATTGTTTTGGGTTTAAAGAATTTTCTTGGAGGACATTTCTTGGAGGCAGCATGATTTTGCAAAAAATTGTTTTGGGCTTAAGGAATTTTCTTGGATGTACATTCAAAGGACATTTCTTGGAGGTATGTGATACATTTTTTTGGATATTTTTTGTGCTTCATTTTTTTTGAAAGTATGGAGTTGGGCTTAAGTTTGAAAAGACATTTTCTGGAAGTATTTTTTAAAGTGACATTTTTTTAGAGTACGTGTTTTGAGTTGAAGTAAATCTTTTGAGCTTCATTTCATTTTTATAAGACATTTTTTTCCCAAATTTTTTAAATTAAGTGTTTTGGATTGGAATGTGTATTTTTTGCAAAAAATTTAAAATGAATTTTTTTTAAATTAAATCTTTTGTGATGATTTTTTCTAATTGAGTTATTGTCTAATTTTTTGAAGGAAATTTTTTGAACTTCATACCCTATTATCATGGGAAATCGAAGGACTTGTGCAAGAAAATATGATCGAAAAAGAGACCCTGAGGAACGTAGAGAAGAGACAAGACAATCTCACAAAAGGAAGTTAGAAGCCCTCTCAAATATTGAAGAGGAAAATCAACCTCAAGCAGAAATTGAAGCAGGTATGTAAATGTAAATATTATGATCTATTGATATATTTAAAATTTTCCTAGTGTAAAATGTGAAGCTTAATTTTTATTTGATGAACTAATTTGAAAAATACTTTTTTTAATGTAAACAGACAGAGATATTCCTCAAAACATTGATGATGAGATACAAAATTTTGAAAGAGAAAGTGAAAGAGATATTGAACCAATGATTGAAGATGGTGAAAATATTGAAAGAAATCCAAATAAATAAATTGAATCACAAGGTATGTACATATATATATAATATATATTAAACACATGCACGTATTATTGAAATTATAGATATATTTATTAATTTAGTTATTTATTGAATATATACTATTTTTTCGAATATGTACAGATGAAATCATTGTCGATGATGAGATGTTAGAAAATGTTGACACTCACACATATGGAGATAAAAAACCTGACCATGCTATACGATATCATGTTAACTACATTTTTTAAAAGCATTTCTTAAATGAGTGGGTGACAGTTTAGGCTCAAATGTTGAAAGGTCTCCTATCATTAAGGAAATTAAAAGAAGCTACGACACTACTGGTATTCGAAAATCAACCAAAGATAAAAAAAAAAAATGAAGGAAGATGTGATAAAAAATATGAGTAGTGCTATAAAGTCAATTAAGAGATATAGAGAGAAAAATGTTTCAATTGTACGTAGAGGAATACAGATGGCAATGGTTCCATAAAGTACTAAAGAGAATCATTTGGTAACATCTATGGCACGAGCACTGGGAAACTCACGAAAAAATTTGCACAAACATCGAAAATTTTGGCTGCAAATAGATGTAAATGATGAACTCACTTGTTTGAGAGATATTTGTAGGCAACCATACAAAGATAGACTTGGAGAAAATGTTAAAAAATAATATATGAATATTGGAAGAGCAATTCGCGTGTTTCGCCAACTGCAAGGCATGTGATGCAAAGAAGAATAGCATGAAATCAGTACGAAGAACATGAAAAATATTTCTTGGAAACCACTCAGATAGAGTTATTCAACAAGTTCAAAGAAGAGAATTGTCAAATTCATGTTTCACTTAGTGCTTTTGTTCAACAAAAACCATGGTATGTAAAACCTATCACCGTACGCGACACTTGTTGTTGCCGTTATCATGTGGAATTTGAGTTATATTATGACACATTCCTTGATTTCGGGAGAACATTATGGAAGGATTCACCTCCTCCTTCCACTATCCGTGAATTCATATCTCAAATTCTATGTGAAAGAGAAAGCGATGAACTATTTTACAAAAAAAAATGTGTTGGTGGTAAAAAATGCGATGATTGTGGAAATTTGACTAAATTTAAAAACAAATATCGTATTGATATAAATGATCAATCATTTTCCAACATGAAAGTGAAATGGAAGAGATATGAATATATCGATACATCGATTCAAGGTGAAAATAGTGTTAAAAGAATTGAATTACTAGAAGACAAAATTTTTCTAAAAGACTTTTTGAGAAAGTTTGAGGCAGAAATTTACAAATACAACAAGCATTCCCATAGAGCTTGATGGCAAGACTTGCAATTCAAAAAATCTTGTGAATTTTTTCCACCAAGGACCATTTTGTCAGTGATTGATTTTGCATAAAACTACACATTTTTTCCACAAAAAGAAATTCAGAGTGAATACTATCATTCTAAACAAGTCTCCATGCTCGTCCATATTCTGTGTGGACATGCTGAAAAAAATGTTGATAATATAGAAAGCATGAGTGAAAATCGACATATCATTAAAGAATATCACTTTTATATCAGTGACGATCGTACACATGATACATTTTTTGTACAACATTGTTTTGGAAAAATTTATGATTCCTTGAAAAATCGTGGAATAACATTCAATGAACATTGGATATGGTCAGATGGATGTGCAGGTCAATTCAAATCTACACGATCATTCTTTTGGTTGTGTTTTCTTCATAAGAAAACCTGCATTAAAGATTGTTGGAATTTCTTTGAGACTGGCCATGGAAAAGGAGAACATGACGGTGCAGGAGCATGCATAAAACAAGCACTTCGAAGATATCAAGTGAACCACTCTGCAAGCCGACTTGTGAACGCTAAAGAAGTTGTTCAATGGTGCATCGCTGCTCTAAGCCATGAGACTAACCCATCAAGGGAAGTGCGAAGGTACATTCAATTTAATTTATATCAATTGGAAATATAATTTTAAACATTGTACATTTATCATGCAATGATTATCTTTGATTGAATTTTGATATCATATTTACAAATTCTTCTTTTAATTTTAAATATAAAGGTTTTTCTGGCATATTGGGATCGAAGACGTAGATAGATCAATTGGAAGTGACGTTGAAACAATAAAAGGGACTCGAAAATTGCATTCAATTCAAACAAAGTCATCCAGAAATGTGTTTTCATTGGATAAAAGAAAATATTCTTGTTTTTGTGATGTTTGCATAAACAACACAAAATCCAATGACGTTTGTGAAAACAAAATGTATGTGAACGATTGGAAACATACATAGCTAAACACAAAGGGAAAAATGTCTGTTGCAATGTTTGAAGAAATGCAATCGGAGGAAACTACAATATCATTCGATGGTGATCGATTTTCTGATCTTGTTAGAGAAGGTAACATTTGAATTAAACTTTCTAATGATTTAAAGATCTAGAAATAAATTTAAATACGTATAATTTTGTTAAGTTTGTTTTATTTTGCAGGAGATGTTTTTGTTGTAATTGCACCTATTGACAACGATGAAAATGTGAAGTATTATTTGATGCGTTGCACTGAACGAAAAATGAAATTATTACAAAACTATAATGATCATGGATTTCAATATGACAGAGGGTCTATTATACTGAAAGGTTATTTTTTCAAACAAACTCATCAAAGTGAAGACTTTGTTTACTTTGAAGACTATGAACCTCATTCCATAAGTTGTCAATATAGTCACTTGGTGTGTGCAGCATGCATAAATTTGATAGAATTTCAATCAAAGAAAAAATAAAAAATTAAGAGATGGAAAATGTCAAAATCCGATCATGAACGGATTATTGAAGATGGAATTCCATTAGAATTTTTTTGATTGAATTGTCCAACAATTTATTCTCTTTGGATTAAATATGTTTTAAAACTTCCAGTACTCAACTAAAAATTGAGCTACTTATGTTATTTGTGCAAGTGTTTGCACATGTACAAATTGTTTTGGTACATGCACGTGCTCTAGTATCAACTGAAAGTAGCTTTTCTATACATGTGCATTGATGAAAAATGTTACATGTATTGGATATATATATATATATATATGTTCTAGAATGAAATTAATTGTTCAAGTAGTTTTACTATGTGCATTGATGAAAAATTATTTACGTACTCAATATATATGTTGTAGAATGCAATTAACTAGAACTAGTTTTTCTATGTGCATTGATGAAAAACTAGTTGGATTTTCTAGTAAAAAGTATCCACAAAGTAAATAAATCATCCGCAATATAGTTTTGTATGAAGATTCCTTTCAGACAAGAGACTCAGAGCACTTCTCCGACTTTTGGTGGGATTTGACCCACATCTCTATTCCTGATTGAAAATCTAGTACAAAATTTGTTTGTCCAATGGTAGGCTATGTTCAATGTGCATTGATGAAAAATGTTACTTGTATTGGATAGATATGTTCTATAATGCAATTAATTGTTCCAAGTAGTTTTTCTATGTGCATTGATGAAAAAATAGTTGGATTTTCTGGTAAAAAGTTTCCACAATGTAAATAAATCAACAAGGCTACCTATTTGAGTGCATTAACGACATTGACCCAAATTCAACAAACATATATATGTACTAGAATTATATTTCCAATCAAAATTAAAGGGATAATTTGTACATATATCTACTTCTTTAAACTCTTTTTTCAATTAGAGCTCAATTGATACATGGTTAGTTGCATTGAAAAGCTATGTTCTTCCTATTAGAAATTTTTTCATTCAAACAAGACTACATGTAGAGATCAAAAGAAATCTTAAGATTCCAAATGTACTTCAACCATCCAAAAGGGATTTGTGCAACATTATTTGACATGTCATGCCAATTATAGTGAACAACTATCCAATAGAAACATTTAACATTATATACCACATGTGCCAAATGTAGATTGAAACCATCCAAAACTTTTAAGTTTTAAAAACTTTTTGATAATATATCGTGCAACATTAAAACATTAAACATTTAAAACATTAAATATCACATGCAAAATGTAGATTGAAACCATTCAAAACTTGAGTTTTAAAAACTTTTTGATTATATATATCGTGCAACGTTACTTCACATGCCATGCTAATTATAGTTCAACTAGATCCAATAGAAACATTTAACATTATATACCACATGTGCCAAATGTAGATTGAAACCATCTAAAACTTAAGTTTTAAAAACATTTTGATTATATCGTGCAACATTAAAACATTAAACATTTAAAACATTAAATATCACATGTGAAATGTAGATTGAAACCATCCAAAACTTGAGTTTTAAAAACTTCACATGCCATGCCAATTATAATTCAACTATCCAATAAAAACATTTAACATTAAATATCACATTCCAAATGTAGATTGAAACCATCCAAAACTTTTAACTTTTAATTTAACAAAAAAATATAGATCACAACATTACTTCACATGCCAAATGTACTCCAAGCATCCAAAACTTAAATTTTAAAAACAAAACAAATTATAACACATGTCATTACATAACATGCCAAATGTAGCTCAGATGACAACATTAATTTATAGATGACAACATTACTTCACATTCACATGCCAAAAGTACTAAAACCATCCAAAAATTAAATAAAACAAATTATATTAACAATGTAATAAAATATGTCCAAAAATTGTAGATCTCACAAGTATCAAACTTTATCAAGTTTAACAAATTTTAAGACCATATAAATCTTGAAATCAAATCTACAAATCATGTCCATCAAATAGAGACGGATCTAGCGTCTTTCCTATCGGGGTCTCAATCCACGCCCTATCATGTGAAGCATCATGGGAAACCTACATACACAATGCACATGTACTTGAACATTAAAATTTGATGTTTTAAAAATGAGTGAGAATATATATATCTAAAACTTCATGTAAAAAACAAAATATAACAAAAAAATCATGCAATACCTCATGAAGTTCTCGCTCCATTTGATGAACAAGTTCTGCCCCCATAGGAACATTTGCAGCGGTAAATTGTACAATATACATGTACATTTAAATATAAATAAATAAATATATATATATATATATATCTATATATATAATTTATATAAATTAAAAAATTTCAAATGAAAATTCATGTGTACATATATAAACTTATTTTCAATAATATTAAAAAAATGAACTAAAGACAACTTGTTCAAATGTTGTGGATGTTCCTATCTCCGTCGCTAGAGTCCGCGGATTAAAGAAATCTTCTATAGGAACCTAAATTCAAAAAAATTTAAATAACTCAAAATATAGATCTCTCTCTCTCTCTCTCTCTCTCTCTCTCTCTCTCTCTATATATATATATATATATATATATAGATATATAGATATCAATTTTTAAAGGAAATTTTTGAGGTAGAATATATATATATACACATATATATATATATATATATATAACTTTTAAACATAAATTTTAAACTTGTGAAAAATTGTCCATACTTGTGGCTCATCTCCCAAGGAAGTAGAAGGTACATCTCCCAAGGAAGAAGAAGGTACCGCCATCCCCCAAACATCGGACGGAATCGGTATCTGTTAAAACATTTTATCAAATTATATATATACATACATGTACATGTGTGCACAATTATTTATTTTAAAATCACTTAAAAAACTCTAACATTTGCCAACATATCTTGATGGCCATACCCATCTACATTGTTTGAACCATAGGTCCCGAACATGATATTAACATTTTCGTCATGCATCATGTGTGAAAATTGCAAATGACATTTTAACATATATTCATACATTTTTGTTAGATTAATGTACATACAAATAAATGTATACATGTACATACACATGTATTTATTACAAATTGTACACATGTATATGTATGTTAAAATAATTTCAAACCCTAAGGTCATTAACACATACCGTTCCGGTGCCCTCTTCCTCATGAAGAATTAGGTCTTGCAAACCATTGCGACAATTTTTTGCATATATTCGGAGATCTTCAACATTCATGTTGTCAATATCCTCATCTGTACAATATACAAAATTGGCACGTGCATTTTCACGTGCTCTTTGTCGATTTAAACAAAAATCGACTCCACCCAACTCCACTTTAAACACTGTCGATCATAACATCCCTTGCTTCTCAACTTATTTGAGAAGTCGCATCCATCTCTGACCGCAGAGTTTTGACCCGAAAAGGTCGACTCACCAATGGCGGCTCAGGGCGAGGCAACTCCACATCTCGCTTAGCGCCCTTACTGTCATATAATCGACCTTTCTCCGGGCCAAAAAATTCTGACAGAAGGTCATTGTAGTTGGGTTTCATACCCAAAAAAAATCTGCGTAAAACATTTGTGCAAAATAAACAGGAACCTCGTCATTCTATGGGAGCATTCCATAGGCCTCAAGGTGCCTATCATACAGATAGCGAGCTATGTTTGGGTGCTTGAAATATTTCACCTTCAACATTTTTCTTTTTGGCCCTTCCTTCAAATTAAACATTGACTTGGCCACTTCTTTTGTAACTTTTTTTTTTTTACATCCTCCCATTTATCTAGACCCATTACTATTTCCTTTCGCTTTCTCATCACTTCTACAAATGTGTCAGTCGTTGGCCCAAGATTTCTGTACACATTTACAATTTCACCCAATGAATGTGTAACTATTTCAAGGCTTTGTCGACTCTCAGCAGGTAGAGACAAAGCCACGAGATCTCTCTGTAATTTTGCATAAAGTCTTTCACACCTTTTTAAGATGCATTGCACCGTGTTTGTTTCCCATGGTATATCAGTAATGTCGGCCGGATAATTTGTGCTGGGTAGACAACCTTCTTCTTGAATGTAGCAGTCTGCCCTGCATCTATTTTGACCACTAGTTGGAACATTTTCGGCCTCTGCATCAATATATATAAAATTTCATATATTATAAAAAACACATGTAAAAAAAGTTGTACAAATTTAATGAAAAAAATATTGAAATTGATGGCAACCTTGACGTTGTTGGTTAGCATCTTCCCCAACATGACCCTGCTGAGAACCAGACCCAGAACGACCCTGCTAAGAACTAGACCCAAAGTGACCCTGCTGAGAACCAGTAGCCGTTGATTGGCCTTCGGGGGAATAAATATCACCCCCTTCACGCAACCTGCTACCACTCATTGATGGCCCTCTAGGTGGATTTGAACCACCACCAACCTCTCGAGACGAGAGAGAAGCTTCATAAACAAATACGAATTTATAATCATTTGGAAAATACATTCATGTGTACATATAAATACATTTACATATTCATTTATTAAATTGCGTGAACCATACCATGACTGGTTGAACCATGGGCACGCTCCATGGATGGATTAGAAACCCTTCTCCTCTTACCTCTTAAAAATTAAAAAATGAAACTTATTAACAATTAATTTAACTCACAAAGTTAATAAAAAATCAATTCCATATGTACACACATGTATGGAGATTTAAGATTATATTTAAATACTGTGAACATCCCCCGATCCCTGAACCTCCATATGGGATTCAGCTAATCTTCATCGTTCATCCTCCATGATATATATATCTATTGGTGGACATTTACACAAAATAGATTTCAGAAAATCAAATTGTAATTTAGCGTACACAAATTATGTAGAACACAACTTTCAAAGCAATAATTGATGTGTGAAACTCAACTTAAGAAAAAAAGAAATTATAAAAATGATAAGTTCACCAAATTGCGCTTTACATGGTGGGAGCACACTTGGTATAAAATTTAAAAAAACACATGCTCATTAAAAAAGAAGCGTGAAACTCCATTTAAACAAAAATTTCTGGAAGTCCCCGTATTTTAATTTTATAAAAACGTGAATTTCACTTGTTGCAAATGTGAAGTTCACCAAGTTGCGCTTTACATGGTGTGGTGGGAGAAAACTTGGTATATAATTGAAAAAAACACATGGTCATTAGAAAAGACACATTTATAAGTACACAACGCAAACATATCCAAGATATGTTACAATTTCCATCAATAAATTTTGAAGGGGAGCGTCTCAACACTAATTCATCTTTGAGAGATGAATCTTGAATTTTTGAAGAAGAGCATCTCAAAACCAATTCATCTTTGAGAGATGAATCTTGCATTGGCATTGCTATGTATAATTCTAATTCATCTTTGATAGATGAATCATGAATTGGCATTGCCCCACGCAATAGATCAGCAGACATCTTATTCACATTTGTACAATGCCTTATACTAAAAATTTGAAATTGGCTAACAATATTGTTTGCTATTCCATGCACTTCTTTTAGCCTCTCCTTTTTAACTTGGCACACACCATTCATCTGGTTGCACACAAGTTCAGAATTGCTGAAAACTACAATTCCATTTGATCCATACTTCATCGTTGTTCCCAAGCCTTCTGTCAATCCAATATAATATGCCTCATTGTTTGTTGTTCTTCCCGGTATATTCATTTTCCTTTGGACGACTTTGCTAGTCGCAATATTGGAAAGCACATATGTAATCACTGCTTTCCCTGGATTGGGATAGCAAGAAACTTCTATGCATAATTTCCATTTTTCAACCATATTTAATGGTTTTCTTATCCCTGAAAAAAAAACAAATTCAATATATATATATATATATATATATATATATATATATGAAATCGACATTTATTGCAAATGCATGAGAAAAATGACACAAGATCATGAGGTAAATGACATGTGCATTGTTTATCTTAAATTTTGACTTAAAAAGTTTATGGTAGAGTTCACATCTAAAATTAATGGGAGGAAGCCTTTAGTTTGTGGGAGAAATGACACATGTACACAATTTACCTTAAAGTGGTTGTGTTTTATGGATATTAGAGGAATCCTTTAGTTTGTGGGAGAAATGACACATGTACATAGTTTACCTTAAAGTTGTTGTGTTTTACGGATATTAGAGGAAGCATTTAGTTTGTGGGAGAAATGACACATGTACATAGTTTACCTTAAAGTTGTTGTGTTTTATGGATATTAAAATGAGAACTTATATTTAGATCCATTCCAGAGATTGACTGTAGGGGAATTTACTAGATATGTCACCTTTCATAAAAGATGAGATCCAGAGGCTACCTGGCCCTTTACAGACTTTGCCTATAGAACTTGAAGTAAACACTAGAGGCATTAACAATATCTAAGAACGTTTCATGCTCAGACATGGGAATGTGTCTCTTTCCCTACGCAGAAAAATAGTTCAAGGTAATTAATCTTCATAGACATGTCATCAAGTAGGTCAATGTGATCATCCCCAACTTACTTTTCATGAAATTAGGCTTGGAATCCTCTACAACCTGGTGGATGGAGTTGAATTGGAACTAGGTCAAGGCCTTTACAAAATACATGCTAGTGAATAACACTTACTAGATTATGCCAACAAATAAAGTGGGAGAAATGTTTTCTCCTCGAGGTTATCCAATTGGGTGTGTAATACCAACTTCACCCATTTCCTAACAGGTTTCTCTCTTAGGTTACAAAGTGTCTTAGGCCATTAACTTCCATAGACCTCAATAGATTATTAGAGCTGGAATTCTATTTCTCAAGTGTGCAAGAGAAGAAATAATTCTTGTTTAGATTTTAACAATGGCTAAGATGGTCAAATTTTTATTTCGGAAAAAAAATAAACTACATATGCAAGACTTCAATATTTAGATGCATTTTTTTTTTCAAATGCAAAAGTTGGTAGGATGTGCAATATCTATGCCAATTGCAAGAATATTTAGGGGATCTCTTTGCACTATGAGAAGGAAACAATTTATTGGTTCTCATACTCCCAAGCTACTTTCTCTATGGAATCACAAAATTCTAGTATAAGGTCAAGTCATGAATCTAATTTTTTTGATTGCTAAAGGCGAGAATCACCATAGCTGGTCCATGGAGTCCTCCACCACTACCCCAGATTGATAAGTTGTTAACAATTTTCCTCATTATTTCAAATAATAAGAAGCCAACCAAATATTTTTATCATGTTAATGATGTTTGAATTTACATTATCACAATTTTTTAGGGAAATAATAATGGTTGTGGTACATTCCTAATGACAAATAAGGTACCCCTTTAATTGCAGGTTTCATCATGATAGTTAGTGAATTGTTTGGAAATCTATGAAAACTACTTTTGTTCCTTTATGGAAAGAATTTTGGTTTTTCCCCCTCTTATTTCAAGCAGATTTAAAGAAATGTTGCTTCTAAAATTTATGTCCATGTGTCAATTTTGATAGGCTTTATGTTGTTGGGCAACTTTTTATAGATACAAGGGATTTTCACATGACTTTTTTCAATTTTTGAGACTTCTCAGCAGGGAACCATTCTGTGTGACATTACTAACATGTAATATATTTTATTGATAGTTAAAGGAAGCATTTTATATTGAAAATTAATTAGAAAACAAAACTTTCAACATTGAAACTAGGATTCATCATGTTCAAACATTCTTCCATAGAACATCCATCGCATTAGAAATATAAAAATGAATAGGAAAAAAGCTATGGTAGGACATGATGTCATGATCCTCATGATGATTGAACACTGAAATTGATGCACACTAACTACCCATTACTAACAATATTCATGATGTTAAGCACAAAATGTGTAGTATTATGCCAGATGTCATCTATTATCTCAGTAGCAACTAAATGGCACAAATTATTTCCTATCTTGTGGACTTTTAGTTTGATCAAGTATTCAAAACCTTATTAGTTATATATTTTTCAATTTCCCGTGGATTCCTTGAATTTTTCCTCCTACCATCTCCCTCTCTCACTCCCCAAATTATTGTCATCAAACATGCCCCATTGAGGATTTGGTGCAATGTTTGCACCATACTTAGAAATGTCATTGCTGCTAATTGAAATTGGAGAGTCATGTATACTAGATTGCTTGCTTTTGGTGGCTCTTACTTGGACAATATCCTGATATGAGTTTGACATGATGGTCATATGAGGTTGGAAGCTACTTGGTGTAATTTTCCTTAAATCTTGAAAAAAAACAGAGCAAAAATGTCATTTTCGATCATTTTTTATTAAAGCTTCTGCATACAATAGATGTTATCACAATTGCAACACAATCATGTTCCATGAGCATGAATTATGAATGTTGCAAGCCAAATTTCAAGGAAATTTGCATTCATTTTAGGCAAAATAAGGCTATGACATTAAGATCCATGCTAGAAAAAATTATGCAAATAAGGTTGTTGAGTCAATACGTACCATGTGTTTCAAAGCCATAACGAAGGTTGGCTTTGAGAGTTTCCTCCCAAAGCCCTATCTTGAGATGAAATTTAATTCACTATCTCTTAGAGTTGCAAGGTGGAATTGATAGAACTATTTGATTTCTTTACCATAGATAGATATCTCCTTTCATCTATACCTTTCTCTACCATCTTATTTCCAAGTGAAATGGGAATTTTCACATTTTGAATTCCATTACCATGTAGTTTGGTAGTCTGCTAGCTAGACCTATCACAAGTAAGGTTGTCATACCAAACTATTTCTCTTGCTCAACTCAGTGACCATGAATCTCTTCTCACACTGCTTACCATAGGATCTTCAATTGTACATGTCACGCAAAGTTGGGGGTTCTAGGTCTACACCTATTAGGTAAAGTTGTATTTTATGGCATTTTGGTCCTTAAATTTGGAGGTGTTCCACCTGAAAAAGTAGGCATTAAATATGGATGAAAAGGATTTGTTTTAACTTTGATAGAATTTCCTTGTGGAATTACTGAATTTCTCGACGACATGATGCTAGCTTTGCTCAAAGAAGAAGGTTTTGGAGGAGAAATTGAATTCTTTTGACTTATTTTTGGCATTGAAGTTTGAAATAGTAGTTTTGATAACTCCATTGATGACCTTGCTGAGGAATTTGATGCACACAATATTGAATTTGAAGATGGTTTAGAAGACGTTGAAGAAGTTGTAGATTTTGGTGTTGTCACTGAATGTTTCTTTATTGTTGGACTTGATCAAGACACAATTTAACTTTATGAGCAGATTGAAGACCTTGAAGAGGTTTTAGATTTTGTTGTCCTCACTGAAGGTTTTTGTCTGGTTTTGATTCTTAAACCATCATTTCCATAGGACATTTTTGATGAATAGATTCTTGACCTCGATGAGAGGATATGATACCTTGAAGAGGCTACATATTTTGGTGACGTCGCTAATTGTTTCTCTGTTATTGTGTTTTTTAAACTTTTTTATCCCAGAGGAGGGTGTTATCCAATGTGAATTTGAAACCCCCCTCACATATTTCAATGAATTTTCTATCTGAATGTTAGGGAGCTACACATTATAGAAATTCAATATGATGTGCCAAAAACTTTACAGACATCCAAAAAAGAGAAACCACCTATTATATGTCAATTAAATCTACATGGAACCAGCAAGAAATATGGTAAAATACAGAATTACGAATCCCTTCAATTAGTAAAAAAAAAAAAATATGAAGAAAGCACCCAGAGGACTAGAAATAACAATATAGTAGAGAAAAAGAATAGTATCTCAACAACTATAATTGCAAGTCATAAATTAATATCATATATTCCAATTTCAGCACTAAAAGCAAACTCAAAATAACATAAAAGCAGAGACAACATTGTTTTACATGTAAGTAAACATTGCTAATGGAAATATGCAACATGGATTGGCATAATCATGCCTTTATCAATGAAATTTCATCAGACCATTGAACAATTGTGCGCTAACAATATTTAAATAAGTTAAAGGAAAAAATTGACCTATATTGTATAGTTTATGGGACAGAAATCAATATGTAGAAATATTCACTTGGTTTTTATAATTGGGTAGAGGAATGACTTAAAATGACCTTGTATGTCTTCTTGTTTTAGAGCTCAAATTTTTAGGAAGGATTTAAGTATCCACATTTCAAGAATCACTAGAAGAGGTTGATAAAGAATATAGGAAGACAAAAAACTAACCAGTGGTGTAATAAATGGATTTCTTGGGAGATAGATTGGCATATGGACTTTTGGTAGCTAGAACTTTTCCAAATAAGTGAATGTATTTGAAAACCAAACCTCTAGTTTATTTTGGTTTAGACAAGGTCTAGAATTTGAAAAGTGAATTCCCTCTTTCTTCCTCTTACATGTCCAATGATCAAAATCTGGATTGAGGGAAAAAAATTTCCAAAATAAAAATTTTGCATTTTATTTGTTGTACACATGAGTTTTTAAAAGCTAATTAACTCATAAATTTCTCACAAAATACACTTAAAGCTTGACACATAAACCCCTTCCCAATTGGCTAACTTTAGACAATCCTAAACACATTTTTATTTAACTGATGAGGGAGATAGCACAACCAGACTAGTTTGTCCATATTCAAATCAAGTTGGTATCAAAGTACAATTTAGCTCATTTTAGTCAAGGTCAGTTAGAATAATTAGCTATTGGTTTTTGTATTTATGCAAGGAGAGTTTAGTTGTGTTCAAGTTTATGTGTGTGAAGAGAAAGTCAATATTGAGAGCTCAGTTCTAAAATCATGACAAAGAAGCTTTTTATGCATTACAAGTGTGATGGAAGCTTCATCGAGTATCTCTTTTAATTAGTCTTCCTTAACAAAAATCTTTGACAAAGAGATGTTGCAGAATCTCTACATCATGAATGATATGGTGCAAGAGATGTATGAAGATAATAGGGAGAACATTATCCTTCAAGAGAAGTTGATTTCCAAGAATGAGGAGAAGCAAGAAATTCTTGAAAATATGCATGAGATGGAGACTCAACTCCATATTGCAAATGAAAACCAAGCAAGGATGCATGACATGGAGATTCAACTCTATGATGCAAAGGAAGCCTTAGCCAAGTATGTGAATGAAAAAGAGGTATGCAATTCAAGTTTGTCTTCAATTTCCTCTCAAAGTGAATGTGTACGTGCTTTTGAGAGACACACTAGATGAATAAGGTCCAAATTTTTGATGAAAATGGGCTATGAAAGTAAAGGGTTAAAGGAAAACATGTACAAGGCATAGTTGAGCCAATTGTTGTTGAGGAAAGGCCTAATTATTTGGGTCTTGGTTATGGAAAACATGATGGAGAATGCTCCAAATCCAAGGAGGCACATGAAGTTGTTCCAAGAAGGAATTTCATTTCGTGTTCATTACCTCAAGCTTGTGAAGTTTGTGTTCATGATGAATGGAAAAGTTTGACACCCACTTTGCAAGAAGATGTTAATAATCATGCAGCTAATGAGAATGTAAAAGAAGAGGATGTTGAAAGCTCTAGAGTCATTGAATTCATTTCTATTATTCCAAGAAGAGCCACTACCTCATCAAATTCACCTCCTCAAGAAGGCGACAAAGGTGAATGTTCAAGGTATAAATCTACATTTAATCAAATTGCTTTTGATTATGATAAACATGGTAAATATTCACATAATATTTGGAAAATTTTGCATGTTCCTTTTGTGGTTTGAATAATCATAATGTTTATAGATGTTGGAAGAAGATATCCATGCACATGAAACTTTCTAAATAAATGAGGCAAAAATTCAAAGGCCCATTGGACAAGGAAAATGAATTTGAAAATAAGATGCAATTGTTTTGCACTCATTGCTATAAGAAAGATCACCTTGTAGACAAGTGTTGGACTTTGTATCCAACAAGTCATCCACGACATTTGAAGAAGGTGGAAGGAGATATTGACAAGAATGGAAAAGAGAATTCCATAATCGATGAGGGTTAGGATGATTCACATGATGATGAAGTGCAGCTGAAAGAAGCGCCATTGAAATGGTTTGGTAAGGGATGGTTATATTTCTTATTCAATTAAGGCCTTGCATTTATTTTGATGTTTTATGAATTTCTTTGCAAATTCAAATTATGGTGCATGTTGCATGAAGCAAGATGTTGAAAGTAGAGTTATGTTGACACACTTAAATGCAACAAATATGGAAATTTGTACATGAGCTATTATTTGACTTGAGAGTCAGTTGTTTGAAGAGGCATGTTTTGTCACTTATGTTTGGTTGATGGTTTTGTACACCAATATGTAAGAGTACATGGAGATATTCACATGATGTGAATTTTTTTTTTTTTGAAGGAGAAAAATGATATGTCAGTGAGCTATGTTTCTTGCATGATGTGTTTTTCAGTTTGATGGTTTTTTTTGTGACAAGACATCACAAGATTTTGGGAAGGTCCACTCTTGAGCGAGAGCCTCATGATTACAACCTAATCATGAGAAATAAATGGGAGTGCATCCTTATTTTGAAAACAAACCTCTAGATAGGATTCTAAGCTACCTAGGACTCAAACCATTATTTTTAAATTTGAAATATCATGGTGTGTTGTTTCAATGCCTAAATCCACAACCCTAACATAAATTGTTTTATTATTTTTTTGCAGGATTTAGTTGGTTATATTAAAAGTCAGTTGAATTTAAAATTCTTGGCTTAGTGGCATGAACCAAACATATTGTGTATTAAATGAGGAATTTCGCTCTCCAAATCATTTCTAAATCACCCTAATCACCAAGAAAACATGTTTTAAAATAACATACTTTGGTATGGGAAAGACCTTAGGTCCTTTGACTGTGCACATGTGGTGTGAAAAATTGAAATTGACAATGAAAAAAAGTTAAATTATGAATGAAACCACAAAAACGAAAAACCAAAAAGTGGTAAATGATTTAAATAGACCTAATTAATTATTTACCAACATAAATTCTTCAACTTTTAGCAACTAAATGATAAGTAAAAAAATAAATAAATTTGTAATTATGGTTCAAAAGTTACATAATCTTAAGAAGCATTTTAAATTAATTCTTTCTCATAAAAATTATCCCTCCTAACTTAACAAATACTATTTCTTCTCATAAGGTTCACGACCTCCCTTCCTTAGCACACAAGACATAAATACAATTAATATTTCAATATGTTAATTCCTATCGAAACAAATGAAAAGTTGTATAGATGGTTTCAAATATTATAAGAAGGTTTTTGATATGGTTGAGAGAATGTGGAAAATAGAATCCATAAACAAATTATTTTTCAAAATGTATTACTTTCAAAGTATCAACAAGGAATTTACAAAGGTGTTCAATGAATTAATGCTAAATTTAAATTCCATGATGTATATCTTACTCATAATTTTAAAAAAATATTAAATAATGATCTAGATTGGATAATTATATTATTTGTCATATATTTTGATGCTTATAGAGTGAAAGAAATGAAAGAATCAACTTGTAGGGTCATTTTAATGGTGGGTGGAGAATTGGGGTCTAAAACCTTTTGGAGTCATTTCGAGGTATTAAATGACATTTCTTGGGGTCAAACGATTATCCCTTGTGCCGAAACCTTGACCATTGTTCTACACTTAAAGACATATCCAATGGTGCAAGAAAAACATCAAATGAAGTTCATTCAAAATTTATGCCTTTAGTAAGTTGAGCTATCATGTTGACCACCATGGTACGAGAGAATGTCATTTTAGCCCCATTACTCATGCATAGCAAGCTAGCTACATGTGGAATTTTAACAAGACTCTAAAAGGTCTAAAATCACAAACCTCGTTAATGGTTGACGGAGTCAAATCTTACACCTAGTTGGCTATCACGCTATTTTAAATACTTGGCCACTAGGAGGAATAAGAGTTCCATTTTGTGTTATTGTATTTTGTTCCATAGTTGAAAATACAACTAGGAGTGTGAAGTTAGAGAGAAAAATGTATGAAGTTAAGTTTTTATAGCAACCTTACACGCCAAAAGTCTTAGCTAACTCTAGAGAGATTACCTCTTTCTTTGTACTTACATATTTTCCATACCAGAAAAGAGAGAGTTGAGAATGTTTACATTTTAGTGTTGTTTTTCTCCCATAAGGATTTCCTAGGGAAAAAGGAGTAGAGCATCATTACTTTTTAGGGTTGCTTGTCTCCCATAAGGATTTCCTAGGAAAATAATTGTGTTGATTGTCTAGATATGTATGTGTATGTTTCATTATGTTCTCTATTTCATACATTGTGTTTCATTATGTTTTCTATTTCTTACATTTGATTTTTTTATTCATTTAAATAGAAATTTAGTTATTAAAAGATCTAAAACTTAAATACAAATTAATCTTCATTATATAGATTTCACTTATTTTATCAAATTTGTTGTGAGAAACTATTTCATTATAATAACTATAGAACTTGACTATTAAATAACAAAATTTTGTATTGATAAACATCTACACTTCTCCAACCTAAAAAAAATACATATAGATTTTAGATACATTTAGACATGTGTTTTATTTTGGGCATTCAAGTCCAGTTTTTAAGCAATAACCTAACACTTTGGGAGTTCAAGTCCACTTTGTAAGAAATAACCTAACACTTTGGAAGTTCAAAGCAGGTTTGTAAGTAATAACCTACCATTTTGTATTAGGTTATGCTAAATACTTTAGAAAATAGAAGTTTCATTATCACTTGAGGTTATTCATTATTCTAAATACAAATATGAATCCATGAATAATTATGGCATTATTCTTACTTTTTAGTTTATACATCTAATTTGATATTTTAAAATGTACTATGTCCCATTTTGGTTTTTTTTTTTTCTTTCAAGATTTTGACCAAACTAAAGAATTAGTGAATGATAGCAGTTGCATATACAAGACATATATTGTAATACTTTTGTTTTGATTCTCATATTTTGTAGAGACAAGTCCAGCTGAACTGTGAAAGATCTATGTAATTGTACTTTCTTTTCTAATAAATAAGAAAGACTATTTTTGAACTATTTGAAAAAAAAACTAACACTTCTTGTATTAGGTTTTCTGAAATTATTGAAATAATGAAGCCTATTGCAGCAGCACCGGTTAATGGTGTTCAGCAGTAGCACTGGTTATTGCAGCAGGATCGGTTATGTGGAATTTTTAAACTAAAAAAAAAACTAGAAATAAACCAATAAACAACTAAAAAAACAATCTGAAGCATAAAGACTCAATGCAACTAAATGCAACTAAGATCATTATCACCATTCGTGAATGGGATAATCACAGGTTCCTCAAACAAACAACAAAACGGGTCAAAAAAGCTTAAAGAATATCCTGCATCGAGATCAAGGTAATACTTTCGTTTTGATTCTCATATTTTGTAGAGACAAGTCCAACTGAACTATGAAATATCTATGTAATTGTAATTTCTTTTATAATAAATAAGAAAGACTATTTTTTCTATTTGAAAAAAAAAACTAACACTTCTTGTATTAGGTTTTCTGAAATTATTGAAATAATGAAGCCTATTGTAGCAACACCGGTTAATGGTGTTCAGCAGCAACACCAGTTATTGCAGCAGCACCTGTTATGTGGAATTTTTAAACTAAAAAAACAACTAGAAATAAACCAATAAACAACTAAAATATTTTTGAACTATTTGAAAAAAAAACTAACACTTCTTGTATTAGGTTTTCTGAAATTATTGAAATAATGAAGCCTATTGCAGCAGCACCGGTTAATGGTGTTCAGCAGTAGCACTGGTTATTGCAGCAGGATCGGTTATGTGGAATTTTTAAACTAAAAAAAAAACTAGAAATAAACCAATAAACAACTAAAAAAACAATCTGAAGCATAAAGACTCAATGCAACTAAATGCAACTAAGATCATTATCACCATTCGTGAATGGGATAATCACAGGTTCCTCAAACAAACAACAAAACGGGTCAAAAAAGCTTAAAGAATATCCTGCATCGAGATCAAGGTAATACTTTCGTTTTGATTCTCATATTTTGTAGAGACAAGTCCAACTGAACTATGAAATATCTATGTAATTGTAATTTCTTTTATAATAAATAAGAAAGACTATTTTTTCTATTTGAAAAAAAAAACTAACACTTCTTGTATTAGGTTTTCTGAAATTATTGAAATAATGAAGCCTATTGTAGCAACACCGGTTAATGGTGTTCAGCAGCAACACCAGTTATTGCAGCAGCACCTGTTATGTGGAATTTTTAAACTAAAAAAACAACTAGAAATAAACCAATAAACAACTAAAAAAGCAATCTGAAGCATAAAGACTCAATGCAATTGAATGCAACTAAGATCATTATCACCATTCGTGAATGGGATAATCACAGGTTCCTCAAACAAACAACAAAACGGGTCAAACAAGCTTAAAGAATATCCTGCATCGAGATCAAAGTAATACTTTTGTTTTGATTCTCATATTTTGTAGAGACAAGTCCAGGTGAACTGTGAAAGATCTATGTAATTGTACTTTCTTTTCTAATAAATAAGAAAGATTGTTTTTTCTATTTGAAAAAAAAAACTAACACTTCTTGCATTAGGTTTTCTGAAATTATTGAAATAATGAAGCCTATTGCAGCAGCACTGGTTAATGGTGTTCAGCAGCAGCACCGGTTATTGCAGCAGCACCGGTTATGTGGAATTTTTAAACTAAAAAAACAACTAGAAATAAACCAATAAACAACTAAAAAAACAATCTGAAGCATAAAGACTCAATGCAACTAAATGCAACTAAGATCAATATCACCATTCATCAATGGGATAATCACAGGTTCCTCAAACAAACAACAAAACGGGTCAAACAAGCTTAAATAATATCCTGCATCGAGATCAAATTAATTTTCAATTTCATTTGACAACTATGCAATTAAAATAACCAATCTAATTCAAATTTTAATCAACTAAAGATCAATTCAAATAAAAAGTCGGTTGGGACATTCATTTGACAAAATTCCTACAACAAATCATGTTCCAAATGAAATAACATTAACAACTGGAGATACAAGAAGGAAGAAACGAAAAAAAAAAAAAACAAAAACGAAACTCACAAATTTGAAATCCATCCTTCCTTGCCTTGAAGATCATAATTAAAAAAATAGCTTATAGAAACAAAATTTCCTGAAATTCCCAAACTTGATACAATACTAGCATTTTTAATCAATCAAGTATGCTAGTAACAGAAAAATGATACAGTATCGTAAAAAAAACGACTACAGAATCTCAAATACAAGCTCCAAAAACTAATTTTTCTCCAAAATTGCAACGACATACACCATTTGCAGTAGACCATACCACGCGGACGGGAGGAGCAACATACTTGGTATTGCAGTAGACCAACAGCATGGATGGAAGGAGCAACAGCATGGACGGGAGGAGCAAAAACGCGCGAACAAACAGACCAGCAATAGCACAGAAAAAAATGCGCGAACAAACAGACTGGTAAACAAATCAACTTCGCGGGCGATTTATTTATAGAAACTAGTTCGGCCGAACTATTTTAAAAGTAAAAATTCGACCAAACTCAAAGTTCGGCCAAACTTTTTTTGCCGGTTTTCCAATCTCCAGCAAAAATTCTATGTGCCCATGCCGTCAGTGTGCCATCAATCAAAACAGAATCACGAGTTCGGTCGAACTTTATAAAAGGTTTGGCCGAACTATTGCCGAAAAAAAATTTCCGCCCCCGATTCTCATAAAAGTGTAACCCATCTTCAGATATCCACCCGAAAGGAGAATACTCTGATAAACACCCAATATTAAGGTCCTATAGGAATGTTGTCCTATATTTTTTGGAATGTTTTGTTGAATATGACTTGTCAGTGGTCCCTAGAGGTAAAAAAGTCCTGGATAATGGTCTAGCTACATCAACGAGTACATGTAAAATTCCCTACCATCCTAGTCATCAATACATCATAGAAGTTAAAAATAAACCAGTTATCCTAGACAACAACAAATATTGGAAAATTTTTGGAAACGATGAACAAATTGAAAATTTTTTACAATCCAAAGACGAATTTGAATGTGCTAACATAGATGTAGATTTGTAATTAGAAAATAATGTAGAAAACAATGTAAATAAAAGTGTAAATAAGATAGAATTAAAAGAAATAAATCAAGGAAAAGAGGAATTATAAATATTACAATTGAAAGATAATGCTTTTCCTAGAGGGTCAGTCCCATTAGATTAATTGTTTTATTTTAATGATGTAGCCAAAAAGCCCAAAATTGAAGCTACTGGAGTTGAAGTTGAAGACTGTAACATAGGAAATTAACAAGACCCAAAAACGGTGAAACTAAATAAATCTTTACCCCTTGTTGAAAAGTAGAAATATATAATATTGTTCAAATAATTTCGAATTTATATATGTATTTGCACAGAGTTATGAAGATTTGAAATCTTATGACACTAGCATTATACAACACAAGATCCTATTAAAGAAGACCAAAAAAATTTTAAACAAGAACTTAGGGGGATCAACCCAATGTTGATGCCTCTAATTGAATGTAATATTCCTAATTAGCCCAAGCTAATAGGAATATTTCATTTTATTCTAATTTTATTTATTGATGAATAAAATGTAAAGGAGGACATGAAAAAACTCCTAAAACATGAAAATAAATCAATGCCCAATGTGAACAGAGACATATCAGGGCTTTCTTAATAAAAGCCACTTATGTGTGAACAGGATTGAGCCACTTGACTGGGTCAACAGGACCAAATCACTAAGCAGTCTAGATACATTGAACCACTTTGAAGACCCAATGCAGTTCTAGAAGGAGGATTCCATGTGAAAGGGGTTAATTCTTTTGAGGTGGTTTAGGGTTTTTCACATCCTCATCTTATAAAAGGAAGGAGAATTCTAAAGAGAGATTTGTTGAAGATATTCAGAAATTAGTCTCCTTAGACTAATTCTAATTCTCTGGGATGTTTAGCAAGAGAATAGTGAGGGTTTCCTGTTTAGGAATCCTCCCTCCTTCTTTGAGGATTCTTGGAAGAGATTGTGCTACATTGATCCACTATCTAGTATTTTGGCCAAGCTTCACCTTACATCTACAGCACTTCTCCTGTTGTGGGTTGAGTTTTCCATGTGAGCTGCAGTAAGTGGAATCAGATCTATTCATATCTAAAGGTTTCTATTGCATTTTCTCAGTGGTGAAATCATATTAATCATTGGCAGGAGTGCCATAGCTGTCTTAAGCTCTAGATCCTTATCTTGGCATGAGGCCAAAGTGTACATCACTTCAGCACCGCAATTAGGTTTATAAACTGCATCCTTGTTGCTGGCAGAGTTGTAGTGTTCATTTGACATCCGTTTAGAGGAGAGATCTCTGATGAAAAAGCTCTTTTCCTTCACTGTGGTGATCCATAGATTGGCCAACCAATATATGTTCCATTTCAGATCTGATCTGCTATGCATCACATTCTTCAAAAATTTCTGAATTTTACTGCAGATATGTGACTTAGATCTCAGATCTACTCACAACTACTCATATTTTGCAGAGATCCCCATGGGGAATGTAATAAATAGCTCATTTTTTATTCAGATCTGTAATAGATCTAAAATTTTATGCTCAGATATATTCTAGATCTAAAAATTAATGAAACACTGCTTCATCCATTAAATATTGTGTTGTCTAACTTATTCTGCATTTTCTTGTGTTGCAGCCCCTCTATTTTGAGGCATTATTTGTGCAAAATCTCTGTTTTTCTCATGTATAATGTATGAACCATGTCATTTATATGATGTATCAATGTTCAAACCCTATTTCTACTAAAACCTTCAGTAAATTACGCTCTGGTGCTTCAGTAAATTTCTACATGCTTTAAGTCTTGGGGAATCAGGGTTTTTAAGCCTAGTTGGGGAAGGAGGAGTTGTTTAACATACCTAGAATACTTTTTTTGAGCATAAATTCAGATATTAGTTCCCTAATGACCTAATATATCAGATACAACCATCCCCACCCTCTCTTTTTACGCAGATATCTGATATTAACCATTTTGGTGGATAAATTGGTGCTTTTCCTCATCCTTTGTGAGTGGAATGAATCACTTTATTTTCTGATGCTTATATTAATGATATTATAGTGTTTATTAACATATCCAAAGTCTTATTAGTCTATTGATACTCCAATACAGTGTTTTATATTGCTGTAGCCCTTCATTGGGAAACTTTCTGAAGACAACTAGGTGTGGGAGACTTGTTTAACCCACCTAGAGTGATTTATTTTGAGCCTCCTCTTGGATTTTGGTCTTAGATACTCTGATATAAGGGATCCAAGGGCTTTTATTTGTTTCAGAATCATACATCCTTAAAAAATGCGTTTTTCAGGCCTATTTTGCTGAGCAGTCCAAATTGGGACATTACAGTGGTATCAGAGCATGATCTTTGGCTCAGCCTGTGGCTTCAAGCCAAAGTGATGAATCCATGAAGGGGAAGATTTAAAACTCTATATACAGAGTCTGCAAATGGCCAGGTAGCCTCTGGATCTCATCCTTTCTTCAAAGCTGACATATCCAGTAAATGCCCCTACAGTTAATCTCTGGAATAGAATTTTGATATTCCTAAAATGGGGACTCAAGCTATCAGAGAATTAAAGAGAAGAAGCATATTAGAATAATGGAGAGGATGAGATTACTCTCATCAATATTCAGATCTAAGAAGAGCCTCTCCAAGGAGGAGGAGCAGACAAAGGAGGAAAGTTGCAATGAAACTCTAACAGGGTTTCAAGAAGTAGAAAGTTGTAGTGAGACCTTTATGAGGTTTCAAGAGAAAGGAGAAGACATGGGGATTCCTCCTTCAAGAGAAGACCAAGATCTCATGTCTCCTATTGGGGGTGAGGCATTTTCCATATTTAAAGAAAAGGTTGGGGGTGACAGCGCAGTAATAACAAAGGCACCTCTAGCATGTCATGAAGAAGAATAAGGGCAGTTGCTCCAAGAAGAGAAGCTCTTGCACTTTTGCAAGGAGTTTCTAAGAATCTCACATATAGAGATTATGGCACAATTCATGTGCAGTGTGCACCAACATTACCAAGTGGTGAGATCTTGAATATTGCAGAATATAAAGGGGATACCAAGTTTCATAGGGTAAGCAATATCTACCCCCTCTATTTTATAAAAATGATACACAAAGAAGGCAGGAAGATCTATGCAAGGAAATCAAGAGCACATTGGTTCATCCATCTCTCTATTATGATCTATGCCTTAATGTCTCCTTATTTGAATAAATTCCATTAGGGAAACCCCCTGATGTAAGAAATAGAAAAGTTTTCTCTCAACATGATACATTGAAGACACTTGGGGTCAAGGGAGACACTATCACAGTGCTGGAGACTATGGGTAAGAAGAATGCTTATGTAAATCACATTTTATTTTATGATTGCATGTACTCTCTTACCTTATACTTGCAGGCCATAACTCCTAAAGGGAGTGTTTTACCTTACAAGCTTCATGGCCAACTATGGGCCAAGATCGTTTTCAAATGTGGCCACTCCCTTGATGAGCTAAGGGAGGTGATGCAATATGATGGGTGCTTCCCTAAAGCCCCAAATATACATTTCACTTTTAGCCATGGTGAAATGAGAAGAGCAGCAGGTAAGTGGTATGCAAACCACGTACCACTTCTTGATCTAAAGCAAGAAGGAGATGACCTACGCTGGTTTCTGTTGGGTGAGTGTGGGTACTCCCCAAAATTTATGATTTTCTTGTCTTATGCCTTGTATTCCAAGAAAAGGTTGCATAATGGGAAGGCATGGTTGCTTGGGTTGACAAGAAGGAGGTATGGACATCCCATGATTAATTTTGTTTCCATGCATTTAATTTTGCCTAAAATGTATGTACATATATTTATGTTTAGAGTGCATTTCATAAACATGTATGTACTTGGGCTTGAGAGAGATTGTGACCTACTCATGGGTTGGCCTAAGGAGACTTGTTCATATCATGCCATTGATGCTCCAATCCTTTTTGTAAACATGAGAGGAGGGATGACACGTTGGGTGAATGTGTTCATGGGGAAATAAATCTCCCATATCTATTCATACTTCAAGAAGAGGGTAAAACACTACATGGTTATTGCATTGTATATCTTGTATCTTTTCAAAAAGGGCCATGTATTGAATTTATGTCATGAAGAAAAGTCTTTTATATGGGAAAATTTGGAGCATGACATGTGTTTCTTGATTCATACTCAGCCAACACCTATTATCCTACACTTTTCTCAAGCTTCGAAGAAGCTTATTGCAGCAAACAAGTGGTGGGATGGCCACTTATTACACCATGGCTTGAAGCAGCATAGGAACGGAAACCTTCCAACATACACATTGCAGAGCTATTATTTTGAGGGCTTTGGAAAGGAGCCACTTCAGCATTACCAAAGATGTATGAGCATTGTAGAGATGGATCAGCAACATGACTCTTGGGAAGAGTTAAATCAGCCCACTCATTCTCCTTTTGAAGGAGAGAATAGATCCATACTCCTCTCCCTTAATAGGAGAAAGATTATTGGTGAAGAACATGATCATGTTGCACATGCTCTTATTTTTTATTTCATGTGTCCTTACACCAAGTTTTTTTAGGTCATGACTCCAAGGAAGAGTGTTATATCATGTGAGCCTCTTGGCCAATATCGGGCCCCAAACCAAATTTCTGAATTAGGCCACTCCCTTGAGAGGAAAAGGGAGATTCTGAAAAATGATGGGTGCCTCCCCAAAGCACCAAAAATATATCACCCTTTCAGCCATGGAAATATGGCATGGGTAGCAAGTAAGTTTTGGGAAAAACACTTACCATATCTACATTTGATGCAAGCAGGGAATGCCTTGCATTGGTTCCACATGTGGGACTATGACCCACCTCCATATGTGAAATTTTTTGTTCCCATGTACATTGTTTTAATTTCCTATCCTGATAATGTACTTGTATTTTATGGGTATGTATGGGGGAAAGAAGGAAGGATGGCATGTACCTCATGGGATGGCTACTCTCCATGTACTTTATGTTTTCTTGTTTCATGGAGAGCATGGGGGCAAACCATGAGCTATTTGCATCTTATGAGAACTTTGGAGGAGCAAGACATGGATGGATGGATTGGTGAGAACTTGGCTTGTAGAGGAAGCTTATCTTGTGTTGGTGTCACCAAGGAGGAGATTCTGCAGCACTCACCTTGCAATTTCTTGAGGACAAGCAACAATTTTGGAGGGGAGGACTGTAATATTCCTAATTAGCCCAAGCTAATAGGAATATTTCATTTTATTCTAATTTTATTTATTGATGAATAAAATGTAAAGGGGGACATGAAAAAACTCTTAAAACATGAAAATAAATCAATGCCCAATGTGAATAGAGACAAATCAGGGCTTTCTTAATAAAATCCACTTATGTATGAATAGGATTGAGCCACTTGATTGGGTCAACAGGACCAAATCACTAAGCAGTCCAGATACATTGAACCACTTTGAAGACCCAGCGCAGTTCTAGAAGGAGGATCCCGTGTGAAAGGGGTTAATTCTTTTGAGGTGGTTTATGGTTTTGCACATCCTCATATTATAAAAGGAAGGAGAAGGCTAAAGAGAGGGTTGTTGAAGATATTCAAAAATTAGTCTCTTTAGACTAATTCTAATTCTCTGGGATGTTTAGCAAGAGAATAGTGAGGGTTTCCTGTTTAGGAATCCTCCCTCCTTCTTTGAGGATTCTTGGAGGAGATTGTGCTACATTGATACACTATCTGGTATTTTGGCCAAGCTTCACCTTACATCTACAATGCTGCTCCTATTGTGGGTTGAGCTTTCCATGTGAGCTGCAGCAAGTGGAATCAGATCTATTCATATCTGAAGGTTTCTATTGCATTTTCTCAGTGGTGAAGTCATCTTAATCATTGGCAGGAGTGCCATAGTTTTCTTGAGCTCCAGATCCTTATCTTGGCATGAGGAAAAAGTGTACATCACTTCAGCAGTGTAGTTAGCTTCAGAAATTGTGTCCTTGTTGCTGGCAGAGTTGCAGTGTTCATTTGACATCCATTTAGAGGAGAGATCTCCGGTGAAAGGGTTGTTTTCCTTCACTGTGGTGATCCATAGATTGGCCAACCAATATATGTTACATTTAATATCTGATCTACTGTGCATCACATTATTCAGAAATTTCTAAAGTTTACTACAGATCTGTGACTTAGATCTCAGATCTACTCACAGCTGCTCATATTTTGCAAAGGTCCCCAAGGGGAATGTAATAAAGAGCTCATTTTCTATTCAGATCTGTAATAGATATATAATTGTATGCTCATATCTATTCTAGATCTAAAAATTAATGAAACACTACTGCAACCTTCAAATATTATGTTGTCCAACTTATTCTGCATTTTCTTGTGTTGCAGCCCCTCTATTTTGAGGCATTCTTTGTGCAAAATCTCTGTTTTTCTCATGTATAATGTATGAACCATGTCACTGATATGATGTATAAATTTTCAGACCCTATTGTAGCTAAAACCTTCATTAAATTATGCTTTGGTGCTTTAGTAAATTTCTGCATGCTTTAAGTCTTGGGGAATCAGGTTTTTTAAGCCTAATTGGGGAAAGAGGAGCTATTTAACATAGCTAGAATGATTTTTTTGAGATTAAATTAGGATATTAGGTCCCTCATGACCTAATATATCAGATCCAACCATCCCCACCCTTTTTTTTTATGCAAATCTCTGATATTAAGCGTTTTAGTGCATAAATTGCTGCTTTTCCTCATCCTTTGTGAGTGGAATGAATAAATTTCTTTGATGATGCTTATATTAATGATATTAAAGTGTTTATGAACATATCCAAAGTCTTATTAGTCTTTTGATACTCCAATACAGTGTTTTGTACTATTGTAGCCCTTCATTGGGCAACTTTCTGAAGACAACTAGGTGTGGGAGACCTGTTTAACCCACCTAGAGTGATTTCTTTTGAGCCTCCTCTTGGATTTAGGTCTTAGATACTCTGATATAAGGGATCCAAGAGCTGTTATCAATTTCATAATCATACATCCTTGAAAAATTCTTTTTTCAAGCCTATTTTGCTGAGCAGTCCAAATTGGGAACATTACATTGAATGCAAGGTTAAGAAAATGTACAATGTCATGATCATTGTGCCTTTAAGGTATTCTAATGGGTATCCAACTTAGTTCCAACTAGGAAAAATATGGGAGAAATTAGACTTTGTGTAGATTTTAGAAATATTAATAAAGTCTCACTAAAAGATAACTACCCTTTACCTAAAATGGATCATATTTTGCAGAAGGTAGTTGGCTCTAATATAGTTTCTCTATTAGATGGTTTTTCTAGTTATAATCAATTTTTAGTGCATCCTCAGGAACAATAAAAGAGATAAATTACTACACCACGGGTACCTTCATGTATGTGAAGATGCCTTTTGTCTTAATGAATGTTTGAGCTACATTTTAGAGAGAAACGGACATTGATTTTGCTGATGAAATAGGCATATTTGTAGTCATAAACATTGATGATATCATTATTTTCTAAAAATCAGATGAATATCATTTGCTACATTTGATGAGAGTATTTGAAAAATGTAGGAAATTTGGAATTTCCCTCAACCCAAAGAAAACATTATTTGGCTTGGAAGAAGGAAAACTTATGGGACATATTATTTCAAAATATGGAATCAAAATTGATCTTGACAAGAATGAGGATATTTTAAAGATAATTCCTCCTTGGCGAAGCCACCTGATGGTGTATGACTATAGGTGTGGTGGTGTATGTTGGCCAAACCACTTCATGACCTATGTTGATATGAGGTCCTTTTGGATTCTATTGTTGAAAATGAACTACAACAGAGAATGCTTAACCCACATTTGTGAGTGAAATAGTTTCTCCCCATCCTTTGGATCTTTAGGCTTAATATTTTGGATCTTGGTGGTGGCAATGGTGGCACTTGGCTCTACACCAATAATCTGATTCCCTTTATCATTACCCTTGTCAAGTTCTAACTGAGGGTCAAAACCTACATCTAATTCAGAAGCCTTCAGCTCATCTAGTAGAAAATTTTTGGCTCAATACTCACCTGTGTTGTGACTGGGGCTCTTATGACACTCACACCATTTACTTGTGTGCTTCTTTTCTTCGTTTTCTTTTTATTTTCTTGCAGCTTTGACTAGTTTTATTGGGTTAGCTCGCATTCAATTTTTCCTTTGTTCTATTGTTTTGGGGTTCCTTTCCGTTACTTTGGATTTATAGATCCAAAGTCTCACTTCTTCTATTTACATTTATTCTTAATCTTGGTAGCATAGAGGTATGCTGCACCAAGCGAGGAGATGCGTAGGAAATCCATTTCCTCCTGAATGTATTTGTGCAAGAAATTGCGATACTTGAGCACCAATTTTTTTTCCAAATATTTGATACCCAAGTTTTTGCACATGTTATGGAAATGATTCGTTAGCTCATGCACATCTTGATCCCTTTACTGCCACAATATTTTCCATTGTATGTACTTGTTCTGATAGCTCGCCATGGGGTAATATTGTTCCTTGATGGCATCTCAAAAACAATTCCAAGTGGTTGTGGATGAAAAAAGTGAGGTTCTCTCTCATCCCTCTATTAAAAATAGGTTTCCCACAAGTCCTTGACATGGGGGGTGGTTTTGAGGAGTGAAAAAGTAAAATTTTCCTGATTGGAAAAGTCATTAACCGAAAAATATCCTTCAAATATATTTAGCCATCTATTTATGATATCTGCATCTCTCTAGCCTTGAAATATGGGAATGTCAAATTTGAATTGTACCTTAAAGGAAATGGTGCCTCCAGAATGGCAGTTGGATGAATATGCGTCATCATGTGGGTAGCCACCGAAGGATATGAGAAAATTTATCCATCATCATATTCCTTTGTCACTCGAGCGATTCCTCGAGAAATATTTTGAAAGGATCTAATTTTCCCTTGTCATTCTTTTCTTTTGAAATGGGATTCCATTGACGTTTGCAAGGCTTTCCTTGCAAATGTTGCACTAGTTCGAGCCCCAACTCCTTATACCTTGACCTCTTTTTAGAAATACAAAGAAAAATGGAAAAATAGTAGACTAGTTTGATACCACTCATATGGACTTATAGTGAAATGAAAAAAATTACATGTGGTGGCTACATACTTCTAAATTGTGTTACATTGAGTCTCAAGGGACTTTTTATTATTTTAAAATTAATGGAAACCTTAAACAATCAAAACTATAACCACAAGAGATGGAATGGCAAGATTTTGTGGGCCCTGTTGGGATTAGTTGTGCAACCAACTTCCTAGGGTCGTAACTTGTTCATATGATCTTTGTTTGGCGTGTATGATACCTCATTGGAAATATATCTCTGAGTATAATAGAATTTGAAATATGCCCTTTCCTAGGTCCATGAGCTTCTTGCAGACCTCAACAAAATTCCATTTATGGGGTCATAACAAATCCAGAAGTTCAAGACTTGAAAAACTGCTATAATCAAGGAAACTGATAAAAATGACTCAATGTATATCTGGAAGAGGCAGGTATCAATATCCACCTGGATCAAATATCCTAGATAATATATTTTCAAAAAATTAATACTGAAGGTTTATAACCCAAGAGACCCAAAATTGACGAAAAAATCAAAACGTCCCAAAAGAATAGACTAATTAGTCAAATTACCTAGATATGGGTTCATAGGAGCATCATTTCTAGGTTGTTGAAGGTATTTCTCATGTACATGTGCTTCCATATGTGAAATCCTTCCTTCAAAATCATCCAACCACTTCTACAAGTATTTTGGCCCCTTTAAAATGAGGTTTTGTTGTCCAATATGTGCCACTAATTATGTTGGATGTTTTGCAGAAATATCATGACCTTATGGGGATTATATTGGTGATATATTGTAATATTCCAAATTAGCCATGAGCTAGTTGGAATACTAAATTTTGTTTTTGCTTTCTTGTTTAATGAATAAGGGGATATGGAGATCCATAAATATCCTTAATATGAATAAAATCAATGCCAATGTGAAAGGAGGACATCTTGGCAGCTTAATTGAGCATCCTTAGTTGTGAAAAGGGTCTGGAACACGTATACTAGGTCAACTTTGACCAAATCAATAGCGATGTCATGGAGGAGTGGACATTTATGGAGGGACAGTGCAGTTTTAGATGGAGACTCTTTGCATGGAACCAGTGTCATAAATGAATGGGGCTTAGGGTTAGAAATCTCGTCACTTATATAAGGAAGAGGACAGAAGCCATATTATGGAATTTTTTTGGTATTTTATATTTTTGAATATATGGCCTATTTAGACATGTAGCTTTCTTCAGTTATTTAGCTAAGATTACAGTGTTTTTTTGGCACAGGGTGTTCCTGGTCGGGAATCCAACCTCTTTCCTTGAGAGGCCTCATAGGAAGAGCATTACACTACCATTCCACAAGAAGACATCAGGCCAAAGCTTTAGTCTTGTGGTACAACGCAGTTTCTGTCTTGGACTGCGTTATTTTTAGGGAGAAGTGGCAGGGTGGTTTCAGTACACCATTTGGAGAGGAGGTTTTCTAGTGAGGGGATTATCCTTTCATCTAGAGGATCCATTGGAGGAGGTTACATTGTTTGGTATATCATATTAGCCACACCTTTCCAGTTTATATGTTGCAATGAATCTTCAGTCCTAGGGCTTTGATTCCCATCTTGTATATTGGTGTATTGCTGAAAACCCTTTTGGGGTTCTTCATTGGAGGTTGTATAGTGCCTAGATCTGTATTTGTTACATCTTTTGTGGCATATATCATCCCTACATATTTTATCTATTCATTTGCTGTAGTAGTTCTTTTAAAACTATGGTGTAGTAGTGTCTCCAACATTTTGATATAGTAGCAGCACCTCTTATTGAGGGTTTTATTTATTGGAGGCTTGTTCTATCTTGTACTATGTTTTGTAGCCCATCATTTTATACATATATGCTATTTTTATGAAGAATGGAAAGGATCCATATTGGCCTCATGTTTTTATATGATTTTTTACACTGCTATTCCAACATTTTTCACTATATTCCTACTTTTCCCATTTGGGAATATTACAGTGGTATCAGAGCATAATCTTGGCTCAGCTTTTGCATCTTGAAAGCCAATATGTCATCATAAGAAGGAGACCCTCTCACATATAGAGAGAAGAGGTATCTCAGAAGAATACATCGGAAGTTTGAATGTACAGATGATAAAGAAGACAAGGGTAAAACCCCCTTATCAAGAGAAGATGAAGAGAAGAAGTATCCCAAGCTACTTCTCAGAAATATGCAAGACATTGCTAGAGATATAAAGGAGATGAGGATGGATAGAAACAAGGAATTCCCTAAAGGATTTCTGCATGGTGAAGGCTCTGTCATTTCTCATCACTGGAGTGATCAACCAGTGAAGCAGCAGCAAGTTTCCCAACGCTCTACAATGCCTAGATTATTAGCAGTGGGAAATAAAGGGTTTCAAGAACAAGAAACTTTTGAAGACTATTTCATGGAGTATGAGTCTCAATCTCATAGATTCAAGGATCACTTGAGTTTTCAAGAATTTTGTCATATCAAGGACAATAGGAGACCCATGCATCACAATAGAGGTGGAGGATTGATTTAGAATCATGATATACACTGAACTATGGGCATATTTTTCTTACCCAACTTGGATGGGTCATCTAAATGCACTAACAAATCATGGGTAGAGAATCTTGACATACTTCTAGATGAAAAAATTACTGGAGATGGTGGCCATCAAGATAGAAACGTTGCACGTTGAGGATGAAGCACGTGATTGGTGGTTCTATGGCTTATCTACATTTGGTCATGCAAATGTGACTGCATATTCAAATTTCACAAGAAGGTTGGTGGAGAGATTTGATAGAAGTGACCCAGAGGCACCATTCATGGGGCTAGCAAAGCTCAAACAATCAGGTAATCCAAAAAATTATATTTCTAAATTTCTAAAACTTTCTATTATGGTTCCTGATTTATTTGCAACAAGAAAGATCTATATGTTCATTGATGGGTTAGAAGAACCTCTTCATGGCTTGGTTAAGTATACCATGCCCATTAACCTTCAATATGCCATTTAAAGGGCTAGAGATCTACAACCTGCCTTGCCAAAAGCAAAGGAAAAATTTCAGCAAAAGCCCTCTTTTCCATCAAAGGGAAAAGATGAGAAGGCTCCTCTTTCAAAGGAGGGAAAAAACAAAGTGCCTCTTACTGATGATGTCCGAAGAGATTTTAGGAGAAGGAATATTTGCTTCACATTCCAAGAATTATGGGCACCCAGACATATATGTGTAGTAAGAAAGGCATGCTATATAAATGTCTTCTTATTTGATGAGGAGGAAGAAGAAGAAGAACCAGAAAGGGGTCGTAGCGCTGGAATAGTAGGAGATGATCCACCACCAGCAGGAGGTGAGGATGGAGAAATTGATCCAATTAGAGGAACTCTTTCATCAATGAGAGTGGTACCCAATTATCAGGAAACTTCCACAGAGGAAACATAAGTAGATTTTTGTAGTGGAAGCAAGGACATGGTAGTCCTATCTATTATGCACATGACTTTGGCCCATGAGACATTATTTTTTTGTGGAAAACCACCTGATCCAGATTTGGTGAGGCACGTCTCACATCATGATGCACCATTCATAGATACAGGAGGAATGGGAGCATTGGGAGGTCATGGTACAACATTGAGAGTCTTGGGTAGACTCAAGGAGGAGGGAGACATTCTCCCAAAATCATCATTACCCACTCTCATTTCATATTCTTTGTTGAGGAGGGAGCAGCATGTTGAGAATGCAGCAAGATGATGGAGCTTAGTGAAATGAAGTCGCCTTCACTAAGTGGGCCCGCAGGCAAATTCTGGCGCAAAGTCTATTTTTAGAC